>SJYA01000581.1:160593-221391 GCA_006410615.1 Neotragus moschatus | reverse complement strand
TCAAGCGATTAATACCAGAATTTGAGTTTATGAGAGGCTCTCAGATTTCTGGCTAACAAAGTATAAAACAAAAAATGAATAGGTATGATGATTAAGTTCCCAATAACTCTGAGAATGCATGTTTTTTGGTAGGATGGGTCAAATACAGTTTGGACCTTAGGACTTGTATTTCCTATACTGAATCTTTACCATGGGACTAATAGACACTCAGTTCAGTTCAGTTCAGTCAGTCAGTCATGTCCGACTCTTTGTGACCCCATGAATCGCAGCACGCCAGGCCTCCCTGTCCATCACCAACTCCTGGAGTTCACCCAAACTCATGTCCATCGAGTCAGGGATGCCATCCAGCCATCTCATCCTTGGTCATCCCCTTCTCCTCCTTCCCCCAATCCCTCCCAACATCAGAGTCTTTTCCAATGAGTCAACTCTTCGCATGAGGTGGCCAAATTATTGGAGTTTCAGCTTCAGCATCAGTCCTTCCAAAGAACACCCAGGACTGATCACCTTCAGAATGGATTGGTTGGATCTCCTTGCAGTTCAAGGGACTCTCAAGAGTCTTCTCCAACACCACAGTTCAAAAGCATTAATTCTTCAGCATTCAGCTTTCTTCACAGTCCAACTCTTACATCCATACATGACCACAGGAAAAACCATAGCTTTGACTAGATGGACCTTAGTTAGCAAAGTAATATCTCTGCTTTTGAATATGCTATCTAGGTTGCTCATAACTTTCCTTCCAAGGAGTAAGTGTCTTTTAATTTCATGGTTGCAATCACCATCTGCAGTGATTTTGGAGCCCAGAAAAATAAAGTCTGACACTGTTTCCACTGTTTCCCCATCTATTTCCCATGAAGTGATGGGACCAGATGCCATGATCTTAGTTTTCTGAATGTTGAGCTTTAAGCCATATACAGGTGTACACAGGCATACTTGCATCCTGCATTCTCCTAGGCTTCATAGCTACCCGAGATCATCAGAATACTTTGCTGTTGGTATGACTACATCTGCTGCACTCCAATAGCTTGGATCAGACCACATGTTCTTACAAACAATTTGGATACAGATCAAACTTATCAGCATGGCATACCATATTCCATGAAATGACTCTTGGGTTCTCCATCCTTCATCTCCTACTGTATCTCATCAACACTCTATAGTCCAGGCATAACACACCACCTGACCTTCTCACATCTCCTCAGGCATTTTCATGTCTCCCATTTCTTTGCTTGTTGTTGTTGCTGTTATTTGGTCAGTCAGTTATGTTCAACTCTGCGACCCCATGGACTGCAGCATGCCAGGCTTCCCTATCCTTCACCAACTCTTGAAGTTTGCTCATACTCATGTCCATTGAGTCAGTGATGCCCATCCTCTGCTGTCCCCTTCTCCTCCTGCCTTCAATCTTTCCCAGCATCAGGGTCTTTTTCAGTGAGTTGGCACTTTGCATCAGGTGGCCAAAGTATTGGAGTTTCAGCTTCAGCATCAATCCTTCCAATGAATATTCAAGGTTGATTTCCTTTAGGATTGACTGAATTGATGTCCTTGCAATCCAAGGAACTCTCAAGAGTCTTCTCCAACACCACAGTTTAAAAACATCACTTTCTTGGCTTGTTTGCTACTTTTGCCTGGCGTTCCTTCCCTTCCACTATGGCATTTCCCAGAAAACACCTGATCATCTTAAGAAACTAATCAATAAAAAAGTGCCCTCATTTTAAATACTTTTTAGGCATTATCTTATCTAATTGATTTTTTTTTAATTAATGAGTTCAAAATCATTAAAACCTCTATTTTACAGAAGAGGAAACTAAGGCATATGAAGGTCAAGAAATGCTCAGAGTCATCCAGTGAGTAAGTTGCAGAGCCCAGATAAAAGTCAGGTTTGTCCCACTTAGAAAGACTGTGTTCATAACTACAAAATTATCCCCTCTCCAAACCATTTTGTGATTCTATAGTAGAATCCTTGATGAATTTTCTAAATATTCAGATATCCTTAACTCCATACTGACCTGTATTATCAGATATCATGTTTCTAGAGCTCCAGGATCTAGATTTTGAAAGAGTTCTCTGGGTGACTCTAATATTCAACCTGTTTGAGAACCACTGTCTGATGACATAAAAGGGCTTACAACAACTATTGACACTTAGTGTACTACTAAGAAATTGGATAGCTTCTCAAATGAATTTTGAAAATTTAACCATTTTTCATAAAAGTTAAATGAGACATATCTATTTTGCAAAAATGAGAATCTGTGGAGAAGTATTTCCAAGAGTAACTGCATTCTGGTAACATTTTAATTACATTTTATAAATTAGCAAAAATCTGTTTTCTAAAGAAAAATGAATTTAAATTAGCTTTCATTTAAATTCTTGACAAGGGATCAACTACAGTTGTGTGGAAAAGATCTGAAAATTTGATTGAGTGTGTGGCTATCTCAGTAGTCCTCAGGCATCAGAAATAAAATCTCAACTAAGATGCAGAAATATCAATAATAGTTCAGGCTTCATACTACTCAAGGTCTCATGTCCCTGGAACAGCAAAGAAAGACATAATCAATTTGAAATATGAGAAAACAAATGAAGTGGCATGTAAGAGTCCTCTGGTATTTTGATAAGTGTTGTTTTTAAATGATGGAAACCTGAGAAGCAATAAAATTGCAATTTTATTATGTGGGTTCTATAGGGTACAGCTGAAGCAACTGGGCATGCATCCACGCATAGAGCACTTTTGCCACTTCCTGCTTTAATTATCTCAATGCAAGGCTCTTAATGCAAAGCTTAAAATGTTTATGTAATGTGAGGTATTTGAAATAAAATTTCTGGGTTTCTTACTTTTTATTTTGAAGGACAAAACAGTTGCAAAGCACAGTTTTCAAATATTCACCACCCAGCTTTTGCCATTAACATCTTATCTACCCAGAGTAAGATTATCAAAACCAAAAAATTAAAATTGATACAATGTCACTAAATTAACTAGAGACTGGAAATTTGACAAGTGTCATGCTAATGTGCTTTTTTCCAGAATGGGATACTGTCTAGGATTCCACATTGCAAATAACTGTCATAATCTCCAGTCTTAGTCTTTGTCTTGCATAATCTTGACATTTTTGAAAAACACTGGTCAGGCAATTTATAGAACTTCTCAATTTGAGTTGGTCATATATTTTCCCATGATTAGATTCAAGTTATACATTTGGGGCAAGAAAGTGATTATGCCTCATAACAAAAGATTCATGATGCTGTCAGATCTTATTATGGGTGATACTAACTTGAATCACTCAGCTAAGCTGATGTCAGTAAGAGTCCCCCACTGTGAAGTCAAGTTTTGCCTTTGTAACAGAGAGGGTAAAGAGATACATTGTGATTATACAAATATTCTCTTTTTTGTCATAATTTTGGTATGTTTACCTAAAGATAATTTTCAATTTCCTTCATTCCTTTATGTTTATTAATTGAAATTCTACAATCTAAAGAGCTCTTTCCATTCTTCTACATTCACTGATTAATTCAACTATTTATTTATATTAGTATGGAGTCATGGATACTTACTTTATTCTATGGATTATAATATATTACTATATTTATTTTGTTACTCAAATTGTCATAATGTAGCTATTGAGAACTCTTTTGAGTTGCCACCTTTGTACTTTTGCCATGTTCCCATCATCTTGTGGGCACTTCTTCACTTCCTGGCACTACACAAGATGTTCCAGGCTTATATTGTATTTGCCAAGAAAAATGGGATGAATGATTTAGTACTGCTCTTGTTTAGAAACAAGAAAATAGACTCTTTTTATTTATTTATTTATTTTTGTTCAGTCCCCCTGACCATTGCAGGCTCTGTTATCTTTCTCCTCTTTCTGAGAATTTTGTTTTCCTTCATATTCCAAAACACTGCATTTGCCAAAGAATGCTAGATAAGTGCTAGGTAATTGTCAAATGACCAACATAGAAAACTGACTTTTAAGCAAAGTCTTTTTAGGACAACCTAACCAGTCATTCCCATAGGTCAGAAGACTTTATTTCTTTCCTTTTAACAGGAAACCCTTTCTTTAATTAGGAAAAAAAAAAAAAAGTAAACAAATCCCCAATATTGTATTAGTCTAAATACATTCATGTAAGTGTTTGAACCAACAACATTTACTTGCCTGACAATCAGTATAGAAGTTGGAGTATATTGTAGTTCCATTTATTTATTAATCTCTTCATTCATTTCTATATTTTGGTTTGATTAGACATTTCCTGAAAATTCTAATTTGCACGAAAAAGTAGTTGCAAAGTATATGAACTTTTTGAGTACTACAAATTAACAACTATGTTAAGATTCTTTTGAAGAAAAATGATCTGGAAACTGTTTTTTAAGATATTAAGAAATACTTGCTTTTAAAGTGAAACATTCAGGTTCCAGGCACTATGAAGCAGTAAGTATACTCTACACTGCCTCCTCTTGAATGTAGCTATAAAACCTGGACAGAATGAGTGGAGGAGCTTTTAGAGGATTCAAAAGTCAACAGCAGCAGATGGATAGGGGAAGAACAGAATTCAAATATCATCATACAAGTGGTAAATTTCTCAGTTTTTTTAGTGCTGCATACCCCGGAAACAAAATGAGCACTTAGATGCTGCTATAGATAAATGTTTGTGCACTCCCTACCAAATTCATACTTTGAACTCTAGTCCCCCAGTGGGACAGTATTTGGAGAGGGAGTCCTGGGGAGGAGATTAAGTCAAGAGAATGGAGCCCTCAGGAATGGGATTAATATCCATATCCAAAAGACCTCAGGGAGGCTGCTGGGGTGCTGGTAATTCTTTACTTCTTCATGGTGTTTGTGCATATTGTCATCTATAGGGAAAGATCATCGATTCTTATTAAAAATAATAATAAATGATAAAAGAGACTTCAGGGAGCTCTCTTGTCACCCCTTCCACCATGAGAAGATCAAGTGAAAAAAGTACTATCTATGAAACAAAAAGTGGGTTCCAATCAGATACAGTTTGAGCTTCCCTAGTGTCTCAGATGGTAAAGAATCCTCCTGCAATGAGGAAGACCTGGCTTCAATCCCTGGTTTAGGAAGACTCCCTGCAGGAGGGCATTTCAACCCACTCCAGTATCCTTGCCTGGAGAATCCCCATGAACAGAGGAGCCTGGAGGGCTATAGTCCATGGGGTCACAAAGAGTCGGATACAAGTGAGTGACTAAGCACAATCAGATACTGACTATGCTGGTGCCTTGATCTTGGACTCCCCAGCTCACAGAAATGGGACAAATAAATTTCCTTTGTTTATTTGTAACCCCATCAATGGTGTTTTTGTTATAGCAGCTCAAACGAACACAGGGGCAAAGAAAGAAAGCTCCAGGAGAAGCCTATTGTTTGAGTTCAAGGAATAATAGGAAAAGGGAATGCATAACTCAGAGAGTGTGGAAATCTGGTTTCTGCTTTCTTTTATCCATTCCCCTGCCCCAGCTCTCAGCCAAGGCTGAGCTGACAGTGTAGCAGCAACTTTGACTAGGAGAGGCAATGATGGCAGCCAGCTAAAGCCAAAATTTGAAGAAAGGGAAACATTCCTTTAAGTTTGATGGGACTGCAGTTTCAAAAAAAGTGGAGTCAAATCCACGGCTCTTTTTCTCTGTCCTGCTGCTACTTGGTCCCAAAGACAAGTGCAGTTACAGAAGTGCACAGGAGAACACGGTAACTACAGTCACAGCATTCTGGCCACAAGACCAGAAAGAGGTTCCCTACTGGAAGTTACCAAGGAGATCATAAGAGAGAAACTTGGGAATATGACTGCATAAGGTTGTTTATGAATTCTTGGGTATATATATGCATGTGTCGAATTCAACAAACCACACTTTGAGAACTGAACTAACAGATACAGCACCACCCAGATCTAGGTGGTGCATACACAGCACAGATTTGTATACCTCTGCAAAAATCTGGAAAACTAAAGCAACATTAGAACCACAACCCATAGAAAGCTAAGCAGAACTTGTAGCCTGAGTCCCATCACCTTTAAACCACCAAGTGTGATATTTTGACTAATAAGACATATTAATATATACTTGGCCATCTGAAATACATATTTAGTCATATATATTTCTTTCACACAGTTCCCCAAACCTTTGGAATTTCCTGAGCAATAAAGCAATGGGAGAATCTTTTGCCATATTTGGTCTCTCATCTTCAGTTCCTGAAAGAGTCATGAAGCTGAAATAGGTATCTTGTTATTCATAACAAGCCCCTTTTCACCACATCTGAGTTTACGTTAATGAGGTGACTTTTAGGAAACACCTAAAGATGAGATCTACCTGCCAGGGGAACCAAACATTAAATAGAAGGCTGGAACTTTTGCTCTACTTCCTGATTTCTGCAGAAGGGAGAAGGGCTGGAGGTTGACTCAATCACCAACAGTCAATTATTTTATCAGTCATGCCTTGTAATGAAATCATCAAAAAACCCCAAAGGAAAGGGGTTCAGACAGCTTCCAGGTTGGGGAACCAGAATGCTTCCATGTGCCACCATGCCAGTCCTCAAACTCCACCAGGACAGAAGATCCTTCATTTAGGACTTTATACATCTTTCATCTCATTGTTGATTTATATCCTTTAATATCCTTTGTAATACAACAGTAATGTAGTGTGTAAACAAATTTCTTGAGTTCTGTGAGACACTCAAACAAATTAAACAAACCCAACCATTCATCACAGTGCAGTCTGATCCATTAACCCAGCAGAAATCTCACTGGCATGAGGGTTCAAACAACTTCTGATCAAACACTGACTGGGTATTAAGCTACTCTGACCCAGGGGCAATATCTAGGAAGCTATGTTTAAAACTAAAATCACACTCATCCCTAGAAGCCTGAGCAATTGCTCCTGAGAAAGCAAAACCAGTCCCAGAGAGAGTCCCCAAGTGACTAGTCCCCGGCTAAAAGTAGGGCAAAATAATGTAAACTCTCTGAACTCATAACAGCCTTTAAGCCATACGCCCATACAAATGTAAAGGATAAAAACCTAACTGGCTCTGAACAATCTTTGACCACTAACTGGATTATGTCTACCCAAGAGTGAGTTCTAGGTAAAAGACAAAAACACGTAGAGCCAATCTGAGTTGGAAAGTTAGGAGCTGTGCTAAAAGACTTCACAATATTAATGCAGTCAAATCATGCTGTTTGACCTCAGTTCACTCAGTCATGTCTGACTCTTTGTGACTCCACAGACTGCAGCACGCCAGGCTTTCCTGTCCTTCACCATCTCCCAGAGCTTGCTCAAACTCATTCCATTGAGTTGGTGATGCCAGCCAATGATCTCATCCTTTGTCATCCCCTTCTCCTCCTGCCTTCAATCTTTCCCAGCATCAGGATCTTTTCAAATGAGTCAGTTCTTCACATCAGGTGGCCAAAGTATTGGAGCTTCAGCTTCAGCATCAGTCCTTCCAATGAACACTCAGGATTAATTTCCTTTAGGATAGACTGGTTGGATCTCCTTGTAGTCCAAGGGATTCACAAGAGTCTTCTCCACACCGCAGTTGCTGCTGCTGCTGCTGCTAAGTCGCTTCAGTCGTGTCCGACCCTGTGCGACCCCACAGACGGCAGCCCACCAGGCTCCCCCGTCCCTGGGATTCTCCAGGCAAGAACACTGGAGTAGGTTGCCATTTACTTCCCCAATGCATAAAAGTGAAAAGTGAAAGTCGCTCAGTCATGTCCGACTCTTAGTGATCCCATGGACTGCAGCCCACCACGCTCCTCTGTCCATGGGATTTTCTAGGCAGGAGTACTGGAGTGGGGTGCCATTGCCTTATCCACCACACCGCAGTTCAAAAGCATCAATTCTTTGGTGCTCAGCTTCCCTTATGCTCCAACTCTCATATCATACATGATTACTGGAAACACTAGAACTTTGACTAGATGGACCGTTGATGGCAAAGCAATCTCTCTGCTTTTTAATATTCTGTCTAGGTTGGTCAGAGCTTTTCTTCCAAGAAGCAAGTGTCTTTTAATTTCATGGCTGCAGTCACCATCTGCAGTGATTTTGGAGCCCAAGAACGTAAAGTCTTGTTACTGTTTCCATTGTTTCCTCATCTATTTTCCATGAAGTGATGGGAGTGGATGCCATGATCTTTGTTTTTTGAATACTGAGTTTTAAGCCACTTTTCTCACTCTCCTCTTTCACTTTTATCAAGAGGTTCTTTAGTTCCTCTTCACTTTCTGCCATAAGGGTGGTGTCATCTGCATATCTGAGGTTATTGATGTTTCTTGGCAATCTTGATTCCAGCTTGTGCTTCATCCAGTCCAGCATTTCACACGATGTTGTTTGACCTTGTAAGCAACAAACAAAGCAACAACTGGGGTAGGGGGACCCAAATTACAAAACAAGCAAAAACACAGTAAAATGCATCCAATACACAGAAAGAAAGAGCTGGCAATAGAAACTGCCTTTGAAGAGGCCCAGACAGTGGACTTAGCAGAAAAAAACTTCAAAGCAGCTATTATAAGTATGTTTGAAGTATAAAAGAAAAGCATGCTTAAAGAATTATAGGAAGATGTGAGGATGATGTCTCATCAAAGAGACAATATCAACAAAGAGAAATATTCAAATTATTAAAAGGAAACAAATGGAAATTCTTGAGTTGAAAAGTGCAAGAACTGAAATGAAAAATTCACTCAAGGGACTTGAATTTTCAAAAGAAAGAATCAACAAACTTAGACTAATAGGAATTATTCAATCTGAATTTCAGAAAGAAAAACAAATTAAGAAAACTGAACAAAGTCTGATTCAAATGTGAAACACTATTTAATGATGAATATATACATAACTGGAGTACCAGAAGAAGAAAACGATGAAGAATATCAAAGAAATAATGGCTTAAAACTTTATAAATTTTATAGAAAACATTAATCTACACATCCAAGAAGCTCAGTGAATTCTAACTGGGATAGATGTAAAGAGATCGATACACACCCAGACACAGCATACTCATAAAGTTCAAAGACAAAGAGAAAATTCTGAAAAAAGCAAAAGAAAAATGACATCACATAAAGGGAACCCAAGAAGATTAACACATAGCATCTCATCAGGCACCATGGGAATCAGAAGGCAGTGAAACAACATACTCAAAGTGCTGAAAGTAAAGATTGGCAAATAAGAATATTGTATCACACAAAACTACGTTTTACAAATGAAGGCAAACTAAAGATAAACCCAGATTAAACAAAAGCTAAGAGAGTATCTTGGTACATAATACACTATAATGAATACCAAAGAAAATTCTTTAGGCTGAAACTAAATGATACTATACAGCACTATGAACTCACACACAGACACACATAGAGAATATCAGTAAGATAATCACTTCAGCTCACTTCAGTCGCTCAGTCGTGTCCGACTCTTTGCGACCCCATGAATTGCAGCACGCCAGGCCTCCCTGTCTATCACCAACTCCCGGAGTTCACTCAGACTCACGTTCATCAAGTCCATGATGCCATCCAGCCATCTCATCCTCTGTCATCCCCTTTTCCTCCTGTCCCCAATCCCTCCCAGCATCAGAGTCTTTTCCAAGGAGTCAACTCTTCACATGACGTGGCCAAAGTACTGGAGTTTCACCTTCAGCATCATTCCCTCCAAAGAAATCCCAGGGCTGATCTCCTTCAGAATTGACTGGTTGGATCTCCTTGTAGTCCAAGGGACTCTCAAGAGTCTTCTCCAACACCACAGTTCAAAAGCATCAATTCTTCGGCGCTCAGCCTTCTTTTCTTCATAGTCCAACTCTCAAAAAATCACTTAGCCATTTATAAAAAGCAGTATAACTGCATATTTCTCCTCCTTTCATCTCTTGACATATTTAAAATGATATTGCAATAAACAATATGTAAATAAGTGAACTGTTGACCTATAGCATACAGAAATATACTTGACAAAAGAGTACAAAGGAGGTGAATAAGGGCAAAAAAAAAACTCTGTTGGAATAAGGAAAGGTATCCAACTTAAGTCTATAACTCAAATCCATAAGAAGAAAACAAAATAGCATAAATAAAATTAATATTAATATTAAAAATTCTATAAATATAGACTATTGTTGTTGTTCAGTCATCCAGTTGTGTCTCTTTGGACCCCATGAACTGCAGCATGACATGCTTCTCTGTCCCTCATCATCTCCTGAAGTTAGCCCAAGTTCATGTCCATTGCATCGGTAATGCCATCCAGCCATCTCATCCTCTTACACCCTTCTTCTCCTTCTGCCCTCAATTTTTCTCACCATGAGGGACTGTTCCACTGAGTCAGCTGTTCACATCAGATGACCAAAATACTGGAGTTTCAGGTTCAGCATCAGTCCTTCCAAGTATTCACGGGTGATTTTCCCTTAAAATTGACTGGTTTGATCTCCTTGCTATCCATGGGACTCTCAGGAGTCTTCTCCAACACCATAGTCTGAAGGCATCAATTCTTCAGCATTCCATTTCTTTATACAGTCCAGTGCTCACAACCATACGTGACCATTGGGAAGACCACAGACTTGACTATATGGACCTTTGCTGGCAGAGTAATGTCTCTGCTTTTCAAGACACTGTCTAGATTTGTCATAGCCTTCCTGCCAAGAAGCAAATGTCTTTTGATTTCATGGCTACAGTCACTATCCACAGTGATTTTAGAGCCCTAGAAGAGGAAATCTGTCACTACTTCCACCTTTTCCCCTTCTATTTGCCATGAAGTAATGTGGCCAGATGCCATGATTTGGGGCTTCCCTGGCTCAGATGGTAAAGAATTTGCCTGCAATTTAGAAGACCTAGGTTCAATCCCTGGGTTGCAAATATCTCCTGGAGGAGGGCATGGCAACCCTACTCCAGAATTCTTGCCTGGAGAATCTCCATGACAGAGGAGCCTAGAGGGCTACAGTCATGGGTTGCAAAGAGTCAGACATGACTGACTGACAAAGCACATACACACAGTCATGATCTTAGTATTTTTAACATTTAGTTTTAAGCCAGCTCTTTCACTCTCCTCCTTCGCACTCATCAAGAGGCTCTTTAGTTCCTCTTCACTTTCTGCCATTAGAGTGGTTCAGTTCAGTTCAGTCACTCAGTCATGTCCAACTCTTTGGACTGCAGCACACCAGTCTCCCCAGTCCATCACCAACTCTTGGAGTTTACTCAAACTCATGTCCATTGAGTCAGTGATGTCATCTAACTTCTAACCATCTCATCCTCTGTCTTCCCCTTCTCCTGCCTTCAATCTTTCCCAGCACCAGGGTCTTTTCCAATGAGTCAGTTCTTCACATCAGGTGGCCAAAGTACTGGAGTTTCAGCTTCAGTATCAGTCCTTCCAATGAATATTCAGGACTGAATATTCACACACATAATACACATAATATGTCTGAATTTGTTCATTATCTGAAATGTGTCATATACATTCAAAGATAAACATAAATTCTACTTTTTCATCTCTTGTCTACTAAGAATTATATCCAGACAAACTGTTTTACCTCAGATCTTCATCATCTGTTTTCCAGTTACAGGGAGCACTGTATGTACATATTTCCCAGCAGTATTAGAAACAAGGATATAATTTTGCTTGATTTGTATAACCCTCTCAGGGCTATGCAACTAATGAATGTCATTCAAAAAGCAATCTTTGAAATACATCAATGGTGCATGTGTGTATGTGTGTTCATGTGTGCACATGCGTGCCTGTGTGTATAAGGTAGAAAGAGCTTGAAAAATAGCTCTGTATTTTGGGGAGCTTCTGACACTTACTATATGAATATTTGAAGGCTTTTCCCCCCAGATGCTCAGATATTTTGCCAAAATGTGCTAAAACAAAATCACTTAGAGACTATGAGCTAACCTAGAGATTAATAAAGCCTCTAACTTCACAGCCTTCAACAAATAATGATATGAAAACAACAGATAATATTTAAGCGATCAAATATTTCAAGACTTCACTCTGTTTGTTTCTATGACATATTTATCCCATATGAAAGACTGGCTAAAGGAGTTGTAATGGCCTTCTGGGACAGGAAGAATAAGGTTTCTGAAGAAAATGTTAAATTAATTTTGATGGTGATGCAAAGTTAAGGAAGGGTTGTTAAGGGCTGGCTTGCTGCCACAGGGTGGGGTTTTGTTTTGGTATCCTTTTAGGGCCTGCAGGTGTTTGGCACCAGTTAAAATCAGGGCCAGCTGTGATGTTTCAGTTCTGATATTTCCCTCCCAATAGTTCTCAGAAGTGATGCTTTAGGGTGATGTCTTACACCTGATGTCTTCAACTTGTGTGGTACAAATATGAAGACTCTTGTTAAATAACACCAGTTTTGTGACATCCTTTGCCCTTTCTTTCCCACCCACAGGTCATGGCATCAAGGAGAAATAAACTTATTCATCAGAGGTTCAATTATTCATATATATATTTTTTTAATTGAGCAGTTCATTCAAAAATGGTCATACACTAGAACCACCAAATATACAGTCTTGAGCAAACTAGAAAAAGCAGGATAACAAATTCTCTTATGATTCTCATAGTAGATATTAATGCTTTTAAATCCTCTCAGTGGTGAGATCCATACCTATTTTTGCAGGAATCTGAATAGTTTCTATTAAAAGCTACATTTTCTTTTAAGTTTATTTGGGTTGGAAAACCTCAAACCACAATGTATTTCATGCACATGTTCCCAAGGGTATGTTAAATAGGACTATACTGAGGTCATCTAGTAAGATTTTTAAGCTTTTTAAGAATTCTTTTAATGTACTGCACAATCTTGGCCTGATTAAAAGAAGATATTTTAAGAAGGCACTTGGAAACATGACTATTAAAATCTATATTCAGATAATCTATATTATACTTCTATAACACACAGAGCTTTCCTCAGATAATGTATCGCTGAGGGAGAAAAAAACAATAAAACTCCCACTAAAAGGGTTTTGGATCAAAACTTCTCAGAGCTATCAGTAAATGCAGACCAAAACCCCCTGTAGTATTCTTGATTGACTTAACAGTGGATGCCTGCAGGATCATTTTAACTGTGCAAAGGACTGCAGCATATAATCAGAGGATAAAAGGTAGACAACCTAGCATCTATCCAAGAAAAAAATCATTTGTAGTTTCAGTTGAGTTAAAAGGCAAGTTTTCTCAGAGCATGAGACTATGAAGACATTATTTTGGTTAGGAATAATTTCAAATACCAAGTAAACTTGTCTACCATGTTCAAACCAGAGATGAAATATAAATGGTCCACTTGATAAGTAGGTTCACAGAAAATTCTCTCCTGCTCTTTGATGCTTCTATTTTTTTTTTTTTTTTTTGGTTAGACATACCCCTTTCACTTCATCAAAGTTTCACTTCCTGCGCCATGTTCCAGGCCTTGTACTTCACCCAAATCAATTTTCAGTTGTACTAGCAGCTGTGCTGGCCAGGCGCACAGGGAGAGCTGGGCCCCGGGCGCCAGTGGCGCAGTCCCACATCCGAACAGAAGTGGCCAGTTCCATATACTGGGGGCCAAGAAACTCCACAGCTCATCAGGGGAAAAACAAGGGAGGACACCTTGAACGGAAATCATACTTTCATAGAAAATGGAAAACAAAAAGATTTTCAGTAATCAAAAAAATGACGGGCTAAGCACTTCTTGGCACAAAGTTTGCGGATGCGTTTCCTTAAAAGGATATTAGTTAGAGCTTGATGTCAAGCTGATGATCCCCATTCTCACAGCTACACTGGATTTGCCTTTATCCACTACATGATGATAAGTAAAAGATATCTTTTAATAAAATATAACTGTGAAGGGCACCATAACCAGAGCTATTACTTTTTACTGAACGTTTACCATTTAACAATCCCTACTGTGTAACTTTGATAAACATTATTTCATTTAACTTTACAGTATAGAGAAAAGGTTCTATTTCATTACTTTAGCGTTGAGGAAACTGAAGCCTAGAAATCTTATAAAACTTCCCAACACTTCTGATTCCGTGGTCTTAGCTATTGTATTATGCTTAGTCCCTGGAGTTTCAAAGGCTTCTCACCCAGCTCCACATATGAGTCAGTCAGTCCCACACAGGGGGGATAGTAGCCACTTGATTATTTGGAAACCTATACTTTACAAAGTTAACCAACTCACTCATCCCCTGATTTATGCATCAGTGAAATTTTACTGGGTACTTGCTACTTAAGTCAACTTATAATTTATTTTTCATAAAGTAAAAGAATTACTAAATTCATGCTAAATCCCTAGCATCTGGTACATAGTAAATGTTGAATACAATAAAAGGTTTGTTAAATGAACTTTCAGAGTAGTTCACTTTTAGATATTATCTTAAGGTATGTTTTCTTTAATAATTTATTTTATCAAAATTTTTAAAATTTATTTACTTACTTTAGTTGGAGGCTAATTACTTTACAATATTGTAGTGGTTTTTGCCATACATTGACATGGATCAGCCATGGGTGTGCTTATGTTTCCCATCCTGAACACCCTCCTCCTACCTTCCTCCCCATCCCCTCCCTCAGGATCATCCCAGTGCACTAGCCCTGAGCACCCTGTCTCATGCATCGAACCTGGACTGGCGATCTATTTCACATATGGTAATACACATGTTTCAATGCTATTCTCTCAAATCATCCCACCCTCGCCTTCTTCCACAGAGTCCAAAAGTCTGTTCTTTATATCTGTGTCTCTTTCACTGTCTCCCATATTGGGTCATCATTACCATCTTTCCAAATTCCATATATATGCATTAATATACTGTATTGGTATTTATTTTCCTTTTTGACTTACTTCACTCTGTATAATAGGCTCCATTTTCCTCCACCTCATTAGAATTGATTCAAATTCACTCTTTTTAATAGCTGAGTAATATTCCATTGTGTATACGTACCACAGCTTTCTTATCCATTTGTCTGCCGATGGACATGTAAGTTGTTTCTGTGTCCTGGCTATTGTAAACAGTGCTGCGATGAACACTGGGGTACACGTGCCTCTTTCCATTCTGGTTTCCTCAGTGTGTATGCCCAGCAGTGAGATTGTTGGGTCGTATGGCAGTTTTATTTCCAGTTTTTTAAGAAATCTCCACACTGTTCTCCATAGTGGCTATACTAGTTTGCATTCCCACCATCAGTCACTCATTATTAGAGAAATGCAAATCAAAACCACAATGAGGTACCATCTCACACCAGTCAGAATGACTGCTATTCAAAGGTCTACAAACAATAAACGCTGCAGAGGGTACAGACAAAAGGGAACCCTCCCTTACACTGTTGGTGGGGGTGCAAACTACTACAGCCACTATGGAGAACAGTGTGGAGATTCCTTAAAAAACTGGACATACAAAAATTGTTAACTCCCTGTTTTTTTCATCTTCTACAGTTCTATCAAAATACCTAATGATAGAGAATCCTTCTAAAATAGCCGAACACTTCCAGGCACGGGAAAAGATGATACCCTTATTTCTTGTGCCAAACAGTCCTGCATACAATTGTCATAGTAATCTTTGCTCATATTTAAAATGCATTAATACTACACTGTTCTCTAGCCTTTCTAAAAATCCAGATACTTTTATACACAGATCTTGGTATTTAAATTCCAAAGAAGAATGAGATCATGTATAAAAGAAACCAATTCTATTCTTGCAACTAGAGTATCACTGTCAATAACTATAACTATATGATTAAGAACTTTTCATGCTAGAACTGTAACAATTAGAATTTGGTTTCGGTGGATAAGAAGGTATTTTTCAGAGACTTTTGAGGGAGCACAAAAAATTGGTATCCTGGCTTAGTATATATTATATTCTCTATCTGAAATTTTGTTTCAGTGATAAAAATAAGCCACAGACCAATACTAGAAACTTCCTGTAGGTCCAAAAGAGTTCTGATCCAAAAATGAAAGTAATTAAACTGATCTACAAGGGAAAATTGTATGAAAATCCTATTTATCCAATATTCAATTTGAGCCAGCCCACAAAGTGAACAGTTTTAAGTGTGGGACCTTAGATCCTTGTTTATCAAAGCCTAAAAAATAAATAATCCTTGAATATATCTAATAATTTTTAAAATAACATTCCTGCTTTGGTGCCTTTATTCCTACTGAAACACAGGTGGAGCCAACAGAAATGCTGATGGAAGAACTCTCAGGAATTATCTCTAGAGAAATGTGCCCTCAAACTGAGTTACACAGGAAGCCCTACACACCTCAGTTCTACTTGTAAGCAGGGGAATAATGGTAAAAGCCACTCATTCCTCTTTAACAGCTTAAAGCCAGAGCTTGGCCTCGTTCAAACTTATGAAGTGAGATAACTGGCCCTCTGGTCTGTTACATTCAGGGTATACACACTATTACCTCATCATAAGGAATCACCAGCATTCACCACCAATGTAGTGTAGTGGGGACCCCTTAACAAAGACTCAGTCCATATCAAGAGGACTCCCTTTCCTCCAATTCTTATTGACCATTCTTTCACTAGGAACAAAGCCTTTCCATAATCACCATCTTGGCCAAAAAAATAGCACAGAGCAGAATTCCTGTATTAATCACCTTTGTTTTTTTTCTCCAGTAAATACTGAAATCATTGATTTGAATACATTTCAATTTTCCTTTAAACAGATATTCGTGTAAGACAAAGGTACCAAAGTTAGTTAGCTCAGTTTTCTCCCTTAAAAAGTGTATTCCATTTTCAGTAACTTATTTCAAAGAAAAATCTACCATTATAAAAATGAAAAAGATGAAGAGAAAGACTATAATTTTGTAATGTTGCAAGCTGACAAGATACATGAATAACCACAGTGAAAGTTTCACAGAAAAAGGGACCGCCTCTACATTATGGGATTAATATGTGAATTTGGGCAATGGTAAATTGCTTGCAGTGAGGCTGTTTAAATAACATAAAAACTTGTTATTCTGACCTTATCTCAAAATAATCATTTGAACAGTGTTATAGAAGAAATATTTTTTCAGATGATCCCAACTTCTGAAACTCAAGGAGTCTGTAAACAATGTACAGCATGAATCTCTATTCAATTTTATTTCTTCTTCATGAATATTGCACATTATTCCAAGCATATAGATGTCTCTAATAAGCAAAATTAATGATGACTTCTCTATCCATTTTAAAATAGCCATATGGTGAGAGGGGGACTATGACTCTGGAGATTACACATTCCTTACTCCTGCTTCTTCCTGCAGAGAATGATCTCTGAGTGCCTGATCCCAACTCTCAACTGTTTTTATTCCATTTTTTCAGGAAAAAACAAATGCCCTGACCTTGAAAATGTCATGTAGTGCCTGCTGGAGAAATTTGTTAGATCTAATTGATATAAAGGTATAATTGTAGACAGCCAGTCCCAAATTCTGATTATTTTATTTCAGGTGCATAATTTAACCTAGAGTAAAAAATCATGTGATATGACTTTTCAAGACCAATGGTTAATGTACATTTATATGAATCAGTCTGGATAGAAAAAAAGAGGTAAATTCTTGTGTTTTTAACCAAAACATCCTAAAAATTTCAAAAAACAAACCTGGGGTTCTGCAAACACATTCTTCATGTTGTTAATCGGGCCATACGGGACTCCACTTCCTTCAAAGAGCTGTAACCACTTGCTGGTCATTTCTTCTTTAAACCTAGGAACAGATAAAAAAACAGATGCACCTCTATACTTAAAGAACACAACCTTTTTTCTCAGATAGCCCTCTTTGAAAGCAACTGATAATGACAAAAATATGTTTCTTTAACTTTCCTTGTGCCTAGTTTTGACAGAATGTTGCCAACATGAAACAATTTGAGTTGCCCTGTAAGCTACAAGAATAGTCACTCAGGTCCCCTTGTTTAAAAACCCACCACAGAGTTGAAATTCCTCCTATTTCTTCCCCTATGAACTTTTTGACAGAGAGTCCCTCAAAGAAGAAAGATAAGGTATAAAATGAGCTTTTGTATTAACCGAGCTTCAAATGTGGTATTGAACACTTGATGAACTTAATAATGATAATATAATATTACTGCTGTTTTGAGCATAATGTCATTTACAAAGTGGTTTTGTAGATCTCAAGAGTAGTATACGAGGTTAAGATAGATACAGATATGCTAAATTATTCCTCAAAACAAAAAAATAAAACTAGTGAATCTATTTTAAAAGAAAGCTATATGTTTTATCTACATTATATTTAAGGCACATCAGAATTAACAGGCACAACCACTGGCCTAAAAAAAAAAACCAAAAAACTTAACTATTTAGTTACTTACACTGTGGCTGACTGATCAGAACAAATGGAGACATGCAAAGACTAGTATCTAAATTCATCCAAGCCCTTTACCTCTGTTTGTTTCCACTATAACTTAGAATTGGACTTCTCAGACACAAAAGCTTATCTGATGTCCTTTTTCCTCTATTATGTCTTAAGGGAAGGAGACCTACTTCATTAATGAAATATACTGTCTTTTGGTTTTCTGTTAAGACAGTGAACATAGGAAAAAACTTGGATCTTCAAAGACAACTCAACACTCACAGTTCATAATATATGAAGAATTTTAGAACTGCTAGCTGTTAAAATAGTAAACTTTTATTAGTTAAGTAATAATATAGGTTAAAAGGGATTTTTAAAAAGAGTCAGCTGTAGTGAATTATTAGCAGCACATATTGAAGTATTAAAGTATTAATGTTTCATCAATATGGAAGAACTACTGGAAATGTAGAAATATTTAATATTCATGGGCTTCTATTCAGCTCTTTTAGACATAGCTAGAGTTAATCTCAGATCAGTAGATTCTATGGGAATTTGTCAAAGAAATTGATTTCTTCTACTATTTAGAAAAAGGATAAATACAGTATCAATATTTTAACCGTACTTCTTTCATTGCCATCTAACAGATAAAAAGACTGAATTAACGTAGTCTCTGAAAGACAAAATATGAACAATTGTGCTCAATCATAAATTTTTATATAAAGATCTAATAAATTTTTTCAGTGAAGATAGGATTACATTTCACTAGGAAAATAATTAATCCTATTTATATATCCACTTGTTTTACAACCATCTAAGGAGTGCCTACTATACACCAGGCATTGATTGTTGTTGTTGTTGTTTTAGTCACTAAATCTGACTCTTTGTTGAACTTTTGTGACCCCATGGACTGTAGCCCACCAGGCTCCTCTGTCCATGGGTTTTCCAAGGCAAGAATACTGGAGTGGGCTGCCATTTTCTTCTCCAGGGGATCTTCTGACCTAGGTATCAAACCTGCGTCTCCTGCACTTGCAGGCAGATTCTTACCACTGAGCCACCTGGAAAGCCCAGGCATTGATTACTGCCTCTAAAAATATTGCCTTCCTTTTCTTCTCCATTATGATAAAGACTTTTCACTATACACATTAATTATGGCCCAATAATGTTAACTATCCCTATTTAATATACAATAAAATTTCTCACTTCTGAAATGAAGTGAGAGTACTGAAAGATATTCTGTCATGGGAACACCACAACGCAAGATTAAATGTCTTTTGAAATAGTGGATTCTTCACATCCGTGTTTTCTGCTCAATGACTCTTAAAGTCATCTCCTGGCCAAGATTTCCTAAGATATATATATATATAGATAGATAGATAGGTATCACCAAAATGATATATGTTGAAAGGATAGAAGTGGTACTTTGAACCTGGAACCTTTCCAATCAGGGTATCAATTATTTAAGTGTTAATAAACAGAGTGTTATAATGGTTAGTATGGTACATTTTCAAGACAAATGAATTTATCACCGTTGAACTCACCCTAGTGGCCTGAAAGATATGCACAGAAAATGCATGTCAATATCTAAACAAACTCGTAGCTGCAGTCTTGCCAACAAAAACTCAGGGGAATATTTGAAGTTTTAGTATTTATATAAGCTTTTCACCACTGAGCAAGAGAGGGATTTATTTCACGTTATGGAAAACATCGGATGTACTCTGGATGTGAGACTGGAGAGAAATGCAGCGTCTGGAGCTGAAGTGTGACCACTGTTTGTGTATTTGCGTGGGTGTGGGCGTGGACATGTTCACAAATGCCTTAAACTCAGTCAGTCAGAGACCAAACATCACTGCATTCCACTACTCCCAGAGGATATACCCATCATTTTCTTCTGAAAATCTATCTCTTGATCTAAATCTGATGTAGAATCCTTTCCTTTATCTATGCAAAAAAAAAAAAAAAGCCTGTAAGCACATGTTTTTATGAACCACAAAAATTTTGCTAAAAAAAATGGAAAGAGCTGATTTAAATCACTCAGGGCAACACAATCCTGAGCTAAGACAAGAAGGGTGTCCTTGGATCTGGCCCCAAAGCTAGAGGCCTCCTCTGGGAAGTTATTTGGAGACTCATAAAACAATTCAGACTTAATTGTGAACTTAATAAACCAACCCATATATTTAATTCTACATTTATGTTGAATTCACTTGATGCCAAATGGTTACTGTTAATCAGATTACACCATTTAGGAAGACTTGAGTTTAAATTTCTTAACATCAAAATTTAACCTATAAAACAAACCCAAATTTTTCTCTTTAGAGACTGGACTAAAGTTGCAGCCAAATTCAAGACCACGGAGCAACTAGTAAGAGACCCATGCCATGGAGGTAAGATTTGGAAATAATCAATACATTATTATTAATAATTGTTGTAATGGCAATTGTTTCATTAATTAATATTTAATTATTACTCATTAAGGAAACTATTAATAATGCTGGTCATTAATTGTTTGATCTATATCTTATTGATTTTATCCTCACAAGCACATTATAAGGTAGCTATTATTCTCCTTTGATCAAAAGGAAACTCAGATTCAGAAAAATTAACCTGTTCAAATTCATATAGCTTCCCCCCCCAATGTTTTTCAGATATAACTAACAAATAAAAATCACATATATTTAGTTTGTATAATAGGATCTTTTAAGGAGAACAATGTGATGATTTTAAAATACATATACTTTATGAAATGATTACCAAAATCAAGTCAATGAATGGATCCATCACCTCACAGTTATCATTTCTCTGTATGTGCTTAGAACACTTATTTGTTTTGAGTATTTGATATAGTATTATTACCTATAATTACCATATTGTACATTAGAGCTCAGAATTTTTCATCTTTTAGCTGACAGTTTATTCCCTTTGACCAGTATCTCCTCATTTCCCCCACACCATATCCCCTGGCAACTAGCATTCTACACTCCAGTTCTATGGGTTCAACTTTTTTTAGATTCCACACATAAGTGAGTGAGATCACACAGTATCTGTATTCCTGTGTCTGGCTTATTTCACTTAGCACTAAGATGCTTCTTTACTTTCATCCATATACCTCAAGGCAAATCTCTTTATATGAATACTCATTCATTACTATGCTTTTCACAGGTTTGTTGTGTGCCAGTCATGGGGATTACAATAATAAAAAAGAAAGTCATTGTATCCAGAGACCACATTGTCTAATGGAGAACACAGTTATGAAAATTTATGAATTACAGTGCAGGATGCTGAGACAAAAATATGAATGAATAACTTCCAGCTGAAGCACCAAAGAGGGAGACCTGCACAGGGCCTGGGGGAGTCACAAAGAGTTCAAAAATGAGGTGACACTTGAGCCAGGTGTTGAAGGATGAGTTAGAATTTTCCATGTGAAAGATGGGAATAAGAATCTTCAGGCAGAAAGATCAAGACCCAGTCTGGAAAGAATCTGAAATCTCCTGTGTCTTGAGTAGCAAAAGATGAAATGGAAAAGGGAGGTTAGAACCAAAGTATGAGGCACCTCATGAGCTCTGCTGAGGATATTGCATTTACACTGGCAAAGAGGAACCCAGAGAGGTCTTTCATTAGGGGACTGACAAAATCAACATTGATACTGAGAACAGAAGGAGACTGATGAGCTTAGAGAAAAAGAAACTTGACAGGAGGCACCATGCTGTCTACCCCTGATGCTTCTTAAATCTGCCTCCTCATCAATATCCTCCATATTATTGTCAACCAGAAGCAAGTTTTCAATTGAAAAAATAAGTTTTCCTGACATTCCTACACCTTTTTGTTACTATGCTATTTATCTGTTTCCAGTCTATCATTACTGCTTGAGCTTCTGAAATCTGACTTGGTCATCAACACCTTTTGTTACCCCGTCTCCAATGGTCTACAGTGACCACTTGACAGACCCAATATTCTTTCCACAGTCCTCATCCTACTTGCTTTCTGTGCAGTATTTGATGCTGTGGATCTATACTGTATTTAACTCCTATGATACAGTACCTTTTTGGATTATTAATACCTCTTTGGCCATTTCTGTTTCTTTTATTAATTCTTTAACTTTTTCCTTCTAGTCCCAATAGTCTTCATTTTCTTTTATGCACTTAAGGAATCTTTTTATTGCTATGCAGATGATATCCAAATTCATATTTCTATTCCTGATCTTGCTTCAGTTCTCCTTTTCTGGTTGCCACAGAATATTTCCATTCAGCTGCAATATTACCCCTGTAAACACGACTTGCTCATGGATGGTTCAACCTCCATTTTCCCCATAAACCTAATATTTCACTTCACCTGAACTCAAACCCTTGGCTAAATCTGGAACTTTGTCTTCTCATCATTTCTTATAATTTATATATAGCTGTACTGAAGAATCAACTTTTCAAAAGTTAAGCTTTATTCCTCTATTCCCACTATTACTATCACTATCCAGGCCTTTGATTCATAACACATGGTCTATGGCAATAATTGATTAAAAACTTACTGCCTCCAGGGACTTCCCTGGTGGTCCAGTGGTTAAGAATCTGCCTTCCAGTGCAGGGGACACAGGTTCAATCCTTGGTAGGGAAACTAAGATCCTACATGCTGCAGGGCTACTGAGCCTATGCACCACAACTAAAGAGTCTGTGCCCCAGAACTAGAGAAACCTAAGCACTGCAATGAGAAGCCTGGACATTGCAACTAGAGAGAAGACCCCATGTGCCACAGTGAAAAGCTCATGTACCTCGAGGAAGAGGCAATACAGCCAATTAATTAATTAATTAAACAATAAAACTTACTGCCTCCAATTTCCTCCTTTCCATAAATCACAAATTTTAGATGTCTCAAATCCATCCAATTGCTTTCTTCCCCAAGATCATTACGTCCTTGCAGACTAGAAAACCAGACTGCTTCTTGACTGTTATAGCCCCATCACTTAAAATATACTCGGCACTCAACATTTGCTGAATGAATGAATGTATGACTCTTTGGGAATAGTAAGAGTTTGTTTATTTGCCTGGTACACAGCAAGCCAAACACTGAGACAATGATGTTTGCAGCAGAGAAAGGGCTTCTTCCGAAAGCAGCCAAGTCAGAAGACAGGGGAAAAGTCTCAGATCTGTCTCCCAGAAGCCCAAGGGGCTGGGGATATTTAGGGGATAAAAACTGAGGCATGGGGAGCAGCGTGGGGAAAGGTAATTGCAGACATGATAAAGGGGAGCAGTTGTTGTTCTGAGTAGATGCAACCAAGCCACAGGCTTCTTTGTTGGAGATGTGCTCAGAAAATAGCAGCACTAGCCTGCCATAAGGGTGGAGATTCTGGCCCTCTGACGTCAAAAGGTCACAGAGTCGATATTTGCACATGCCCAGAGAGAAGATCGGAGGTTTTAACCCGTCTCAGTGATCTCAAGCTGGAAGTGGACACAGCTGACTCCAAGTTCCTAAAAAACAACTCGGGCAAACATCCTATTGCTCCAGTTATCTGACTCTTGGAGGACATGGAAACTTTTATAAAAAAAAAATAATCAAAGCAAGGTTAACCAGTAAGGGCAGGTCACAATTCACCATTTATCTAGGGTTAACTGACAACTACCCTAGGTTTCACCTCAGTCACATTAGCTTGTAATGTTTCAATTTAGGGACTTTCTATGTTATCCAGAGAACCAGAAGACTAAATGTAAAATACGAACATGTTAGAATATGGCTTTATGTTACAAAAGCATTCTTTAATTCACACAGTGATTTCTTCATATAATTAGAAATATGAATCAACTTACTAAAAAGTTTTGTATATTTATGCATAAGTAGAAATGTATACCTGTCTTGTTGCTACACTATCTCTATGGTAGAATCATGGCCAACTACAGACTCCTGAAAATAAATTTAGATGTTTATACACCTGAAACCTAAAATCCATTAATCTTTTTAAATTTTCACATATTAGTTCCATCCCCTTACACACACACACACACATACGCACACACACAAATTGGTGGATTTCCCTATTAGACCACGAAGGTGGCTCTCCAGAATAGTGGAAAGCTCTCTTAGCACAACACCTTGATACACAGATGACCAGACCCAGAAAACTGTGCTTTTAAATTCAAAATAGTTTGGGGGAAAACCTAAAAAGCTAAATAAATATCTTGCAGACATAACAAAAACATTGGAGAATTAAAAAATGCATTATTTTGTAAGCCGGTGAAAACTGAATACAAAACTTTACAAAGAACTTCCCCGGTGGTGCTAGTGGTAAAGAACCCACCTGCCAGTGCAATAGACATAAGAGACAAGGGTTTGCTGGAGGAGGACATGGCAACCTCCTCCAGTATTCTTGTCTTGTGCATGTGCCTGGTGCCATGTGCAGAGGAGCCTGGAGGACCATAGGGTCACTGAGAGTCAGACATGACTGAAGAGACCTAGCACGCATGCACCAAACATCCATACAACATAAAAGTTTTTGAATGAGTTTATCTCATTATCATAGCAAAGCTTCCCAAAGATTTTTTTTTTTTNTGGGAAGGATTGGGGGCAGGAGGAGAAGGGGACGACAGAGGATGAGATGGCTGGGTGGCATCACTGACTCGATGGGCGTGAGTCTGAGTGAACTCCAGGAGTTGGTGATGGACAAGGAGGCCTGGCATGCTGTGATTCATGGGGTTGCAAAGAGTCGGACATGACTGAGCAACTAAACTGAACTGAACTGAATGTGAAGAACGGACATATTGGAAAAGACCCTGATGCTGGGAAAGACTGAAGGCAGGAGGAGAAGAGGATGACAAAGGAGGAGATGGTTGGATAGCATCACTGATGTGATGGACATGAGTTTGAGTAGGCTCTGGGCGTTGGTGATAGACAAGGAAGCTTGGCATGCTGCAGTCCATGGGGTCACAAAGAGCTGGGCATGACTGAGTGACTGAACTGAACTGAATATTTAACAACTGTTTGCCATATGCCAGGCAACTGCTGCAGGCCCTGCCTGCATTTGCTTATTTAAGTCTCTTAACAATTACAGAGGTAAGGATTATTATTAACCCCAATTTACAAATAAAAAAAAAAGTAAGAAACATGAAAGCCATACATTTGCCTAATATCTCACAACTAATAGGATGGGTCAAGTATTAAAAGATAAGCAGTCTAATTGGTGCTTCAACTTATTTCAACCATGATTCTATTCAGTCTTTCTTACCCTCTGACAACAACATTTGCAGAGGCTGTAGACACCCACTCAACATGCGCTTAACCAACATGAGTTCTAAAGCAGCTAAGGACAGTTCCAGCCTGCTGACAGCTGCCTACCTCAAATGCTTGTACCTGTTCTTCACATGTGGGCTTTTACAACACTATGGAAGAAAGCAAAGAGGAATTAAGAGTGTCTTGATGAAGATGTAAGAGGAGAGTGAAAAAGCTGGCTTAAAACTCAACATTCAAAAAACGAAGACCATGGCATCTGGTCCCATCACTTCATGACAAATAGATGAGGAAACAGTGACAGCCTTTATTTTATTGGGCTCCAAAATCACCGTGGATGGTGACTGCAGCCATGAAATTAAGAGATATNTAGGATGGGTCAAGTATTAAAAGATAAGCAGTCTAATTGGTGCTTCAACTTATTTCAACCATGATTCTATTCAGTCTTTCTTACCCTCTGACAACAACATTTGCAGAGGCTGTAGACACCCACTCAACATGCGCTTAACCAACATGAGTTCTAAAGCAGCTAAGGACAGTTCCAGCCTGCTGACAGCTGCCTACCTCAAATGCTTGTACCTGTTCTTCACATGTGGGCTTTTACAACACTATGGAAGAAAGCAAAGAGGAATTAAGAGTGTCTTGATGAAGATGTAAGAGGAGAGTGAAAAAGCTGGCTTAAAACTCAACATTCAAAAAACGAAGACCATGGCATCTGGTCCCATCACTTCATGACAAATAGATGAGGAAACAGTGACAGCCTTTATTTTATTGGGCTCCAAAATCACCGTGGATGGTGACTGCAGCCATGAAATTAAGAGATATTTGCTCTTTGGAAGAAAAGCTATGACAAACCTAGACAGCGTATTAAAAAGCAGAGACATTACTTTGCCAGCAGAGATCCATATAGTCGAAGCTATGGTTTTTCCACTAGTCACCAATGGATGTGGAAGCTAGACAATAAAAAAGGCTGAGTGCTGAAGAATTGATGTCTTCAAACTGTGGTACTGGAAAAGGCTCTTTAGAGTCCCTTGGACAGCAAGGAGATCAAACTAGTCACTCCTAAAAGAAATCAACCCTGAATATTCACCATGACTGATGCTGAAGCTGAGGCTCCAATGCTTTGGCCACATGATGCAAAGAGCCAACTCACTGGAAAAGATCCTGATGCTGGAAAAGACTGAATGCAGGAGGAGAAGGGGGACAACAGAGGATGAGATGGTTGGATGGCATCACCAATGCAATGGACATAAATTTGAGCAAACTCTGGAGATGGGGAAGCACAGGGAAGGCTGGCATGCTACAGCTTATGAGGTCACAGAGTTGGACATAAACTGAGCAAGTGAACACCACTACCACCATATGAGTTTGCTGGGCTGCACCGTTCTCTGCCTCACTTTCCTCCTTAGTGACTGTGTTTCTTGAGATCATTTCCCTAATAAATTACTTGTACCCAAGTCCCTGGATCAGGGTCTGACTTTGGGAAAGAGTGAAAATTGACATTTTAGGAATCAGCAAGATAAAATGGACTGGAATGGGTGAATTTAACTCAGATGAGCATTATATGTACTACTGTGGGCAAGAATCCCTTAGAAGAAATGGAGAAGCCCTCATAGTCAACGAGAGTCCAAAGCGCAGTACTTGGGCGCAACCTCAAAAAAACCCAAAATGTTCTCTGTTTATTTCCAAGGCAAACCATTCAATATCACAGTAATCCAAGTTTACGCCACAACCAATAATGCAAAAGAAGCTGAAGTTGAACAGTTCTGTGAAGATCTACAAGATCTCTAGAACTAATGCTGAAAAAAGATGTCCATTTAATTATAGGGAACTAGAATGCAAAAGTAGGAAGTCAAGAGATACCTGGAATAACAGGCAACTTTGGCCTTGTAGTACAAAATGAAGCAGGGCAAAGGCTAACAGAGTTTTGCCAAGAGAATGTACTCGTCTTGGCAAACACCTTCTTCCAACAACACAAGAGAAGACTCTACACATGGACATCACCAGATGGTCAATACCAAAATCAGAATGATGATATTCTTTGTAGCCAGAGATGGAGAAGCTCTATACAGCCAGCAAAAACAAGGCCAGGAGTTGACTATGGCTCAGGTCATGAACTCATTGCCAAATTCAGACTTAAATTGAAGAAAGTAGGGAAAAACACTAGACCATTCAGGTATGGTCAAATCCCTTAAATCAAATCCCTTAAGAATAAACAGTTCAGTTCAGTTCAGTCGCTCAGTCGTGTCCAACTCTTTGAGACTCCATGATTCGCAGCACGCCAGGCCTCCCTGTCCATCACCAACTCCCAAAGTTCATTCAAACTCACGTCCATAGAGTTGGTGATGCCATCCGGCCATCTCATGCTTTGTCATCCCCTTCTCCTCCTGTCCCCAATCCCTCCCAGCATCAGAGTCTTTTCCAATGAGTCAACTCTTCGCATGAGGCGGCCAAAGTACTGGAGTTTCAGCTGCAGCATCATTCCTTCCAAAGAACACCCAGGACGGATCTCCCTTAGAATGGACTGGTTGGATCTCCTTGCAGTCCAAGGGACTCTCAAGAGTCTTCTCCAACACCACAATTCGAAAGCATCAATTCTTCGGCACTCAGCCTTCCTCACAGTCCAACTCTCACATCTATACATGACTACTGGAAAACCATAGGCTTGACTAGATGGACCTTTATTGGCAAAGTAATGTCTCTGCTTTTGAATGTGCTATCTAGGTTGGTTGTAACTTTCCTTCCAAGGAGTTAGCGTCTTTTAATTTCATGGCTGCAGCCACCATCTGCAGTGATTTTGGAGCACAGAAAAATAAAGTCTGACACTGCTTCCACTGCTTCCCATCTATTTCCCATGAAGTGATGGGACCAGATGCCATGATCTTCATTTTCTGAATGTTGAGCTTTAAGCCAACTTTTTCACTCTCCTCTTTCACTTTCATCAACAGGCTTTTTAGTTCTTCTTCACTTTCTGCCATAAGGGTGGTGTCATCTCCATATATGAGGTTATTGATATTTCTCCTGGCAATCTTGATTCCAGCTTGTGCTTCTTCCAGCCCACTGTTTCTCATGATATACTCTGCATATAAGTTAAATAAGCAGGGTGACAATATACAGCCTTGACAGACTCCTTTTCCTATTTGGAACCAGTCTGTTGTTCCATGAGTTTCCCTGGTGGTTCAGATGGTAAAACGTCTACCTACAATGCAGGAGACCAGGGTTCAGTCCCTGGGTCAGGAAGATCTCCTGGAGAAGGAAATGGCAATCCACTCCAGTATTCTTGCCTGGAAAATCCCATAGATGGATCAGCCTGGTAGGCTACAGTCCATGGGGTCACAAAAAGTTGGACATGACTGAGTGACTTCACTTTCACTTTCAAAGGATAGTGTAGGTTTAATACAACAAAATGCTGCAGAATTTCTGGATATGATTATACAGTAGATGTGACAAATAGATTCAAAGAATTTGATCTGATAGAGTGCCTGAAAACTATGTATGGAGGTTCCTGACACTGTAAAGGAGGCAGTGATCAAGACCATTCCCAAGAAAAAGAAATGCAAAAAGGCAAAGTGGTTGTCTGAGGAGGTCTTATAAATAGCTGTGAAAAGAAGAGACGTGAAAGGCAAAAGAGAAGAGGGAATATATACTCATTTCAATGCAGAGTTCCAAAGACTAGCAAGAAGAGATAAGAAAGCCTTCCTCAGTGATCAATGCAAAGAAATAGAGGAAAACAACAGAACGGGAAAGACTAGAGATCTCTTCAAGTAAATTAGTGATACCAAGGGAATATTTCATGTAAAGATGGACACAGTAAAGGACAAAAATAGTAAAGACCTAACAGAAGGAGAAGATATTAAGAAGAGGTGGTAAGAATTCATAGAAGAACTACACAAAAAAGATCTTCATGATCCACCTAAGCACAATGGTGTGATACTCACCTAGAGGCAGACATCCTGGAACGCAAAATCAAGTGGGCCTTAGGAAATACCAACAAAAACAAAGCTAGTGGACATGATGGAATTCCAGTTTATCTACTATAAATCTTAAAGATGATGCCATGAAAGTGTTGCATTCAATATGCCAGCAAATTTGGAAAACTCAGCAGTGGCCACAGGACTGGGAAAGGTCAGTTTTCATTCCAATCCCAAAGAAAGGCAATGCCAAAGAATGTTCAAACTACTGCACAATATACACTCATCTCACATTCTAGTAAATTAATGCTCAATATTCTTCAAGACAGGCTTCAATAGTACATGAACCATGAACTTCCAGATGTCCAAGCTGGATTTAGAACAGACAGACAAACCAGAGATCAAATTGCCAACATTCACTGGATCATCAAAAAAGAAAGAGAGTTTCAGAAAAACAAACATTTCTATTTTATTAACTATACCAAAGCCTTTACTGTGTAGATCACAACATACTGTGGAAAACTCTTCAAGAAATGGGAATACCAGACCACCTGACCTGCCTCTTAAGAAATCTTTATGCAGGTAAGGAAGCAACAGTTAGAACTGGACATGGAACAACAGACTGGTTCCAAATAGGAAAAGCAGTACATCAAGGCTATATATTGTCACTCTGCTTATTTAACTTCTATCCAGAGTATACCATGTGAAATATCAGTTGGATGAAGCACAAGCTGTAATGAACATTCTTGGGAAAAATTTCAATAACCTCAGATATGCAGATGATACCACCCTTAAGGTAGAAACTGAAGAAGAACTAAAGAACCTCTTGATGAAAGTGAAAGAGGAGAGTGAAAAAGTTGGCTTAAAGCTCAACATTCAGAAAACTAAGATTATGTCATCCAGTCCCATCACTTCATGGCAAATAGATGGGGAAACAGAGGAAACAGTGACAGACTTTATTTTTCAGATTTCAAAATCACGGCAGAATGTAAGGGCAGTCATGAAATTAAAAGATGCTTGCTCCTTGGAAGAAGAGCTATGACCAACTTAGACAGAATTTTAAAAATTAGAGGCGTTACTTTGCCAGCAAAGGTACATCTAGTCAAAGCTATGGTTTTTCCAGTAGTATATGGATGTGACAGTTGGACTATAAAGAAAGCTGAGCGCCGAAGAGTTGATGCTTTTGAACTGTGGTACTGAAGACTCTTGAGAGTCCCTTGGACTGCAAGATCAAACCAGTCTCTCCTAAAGGAAATCAGTCCGAAATATTCACTGAAAGGACTGATGCTGAAGCTGAATCTCTAATACTTTGGCCATCTGATGAGAAGAACTGACTCGTTGGAAAGATCCTGATCCTGGGAAAGATGGAAGGCAGGAAGAGAAGGGGATGACAGAGGATGAAATGGTTGGATGGCATCACCAACTCAATGGACATGAGTTTGAGCAAGCTTCAGGAATTGGTGATGGACAGGAATGCCTGGCATGCTATAGTCCATGGGGGTCACAAAGAGGTGGACATGACTGAGCCACTGAACTGAACTGAATGAACCTAAGATAAAACTTAGATTGAATAAGTGGTTAGTGAATCCTCTAACTTTAAGTATTTACTTAATTTAATTGCTTTACAAATTTAAATGGTTTATATTTTAAAGCATATCATAGATATCTCTGGCAATAATAATATATTCCTTGTTCTATGTTATGAGGTATACTGGAGCATGACATGGAGGAAAAGAAAAGGTGCTGGCATGACTTTCCTCTAGGCCACAAACCAAACCTAAATGTACCTGAGAAAGAAAAGAAAGGAAAATAACAAAATATTGGAAGAGGAATATGAAGGAGACAGGAATTTTGAATTTAACCATTATAACTCAAGTAAAATTTAGGTCTTATTCACCCCATCACTCACCCATAGACTTCCCAGTGCAAAATTACAAATCTGGCTCATTCTCAAGAATGTTTCTGAAAGGGAAATTCTTTAATGTATTTTCTTTTCGATATACTCACAGGAAGTTACTGACAGCTAGAAATGTATGAAAAGTTCCCTTGGTAGCTCTAATTTTCTTGAAGAGATCTCTAGTCTTTCCTATTCTGTTGTTTTCCTCTATTTCTTTGCATTGATCACTGAGGAAGGCTTTCTTATCTCTCCTTGCTATTCTTTGGAACTCTGCATTCAAATAGGTAAATCCCCCTTTTTTCCTTTGCTTTCCACTTCTTTTCACAGCTATCTGTAAGGCTTTTGTTACTAAACTTGTATATCATACTCATAGTCTTCTAATATGAAGAGTGTTTTCAGGAGGTGATAAAAAGTGCCATTGATAAGTCAGTGATGCTAGGATGCTGCTATCTTAGAGAATGAACAATTTAGACTTAGAAACACTTTGAAAATGGGAAAAACAAAGGCTGCTTAAGGAGGTATCCTAAGTGCAATCTTTTTAGCAGTCTTATTACACTGGAAAATAGTATTTTGATCATCGAATGTCACATTCAACTGCTACTACTGCATGAGAAAAAAGAGGTAACCAATGGAATTGCTCTTCATCCTGTTCACAGCACCAGTTATATTGCTGTTCACACTGTCCACACTGTTCGCTGAACCCAGGGTAGGCAAGGTGCGAGCTAAGAGGCCAGAAGAAGATGAGAGGAGCCATAGGAAATGCAGACACATTTATTCCCTCAGGCTGGCACAGCAGCTGTAGCAGTAGACATAACATAGCACAACATAACCACATACAGCTTCTCTCCTGGCTGACACAGCAACCATAGCAGTATTCTCTCCAGGCTGAAGCAGCAGCCATAGCAATATTCATGCTATATTCTCTCCTTTCGTGGCTAACCCAATGGACACTGCCCTGAGACGGCAGTAATTTCTGCCGCTTTATGGATGGAGCTCATACAGGCATACTGCACACAACCCATGACCAAGGAAGTACCTTGTGTAGCACATGCATAGTGTTCTAAGTGATCTCAGCTGTTACATAAACCTCATGATACGCATGTGCAGTGCTATAAATGATCTCAGCTGTTACACAGTTATTATTTACCAAATGTGGGGCAAGAGAACCTAAACACACCATTTTGGCTAATTTGCGCTCTCCCCACACCAATTATCATATTATTGACATTTCTCAAATGCACAGCTCTTGTATGTACATGTTGCTTTAAGACGCTTTATATGGTTACAATTAAAATAAGTATGTAAGTTTTCTTGAACAATACAGTAAACAACTTCAAAAGGCATGTGTAAATTGTTAGTAGATTCTGCTACTTATGGCAAAAGTCATTGGTAGACTGTGCTTTATCAAAACATTCTCTTTCCCTGAAAAATGAAGTTTTGTAGCACACAAACAAAATACATTGTCCTTTTTCTTCTTACCAAGTTTATACTTTCCATCTCCATAAGTAAAAGCAAGGAAAATATACAACTTTTTCAAAGAATGTATAAAGGAGAAACCTACAACTGAAAAAATTAAAATGTATAAGACATTATAAAAATTTATTAATTTATCCACAATAACACAAAAGCTGAAAAACTATCAGAAATACCTTTAATTTTGATATCACATAAAATGAAATTAAGAACAGAAACTAATTGACAGGAAGAATTTCATTAAATAGCATAAACTTCTTACATTTAATTTGACCTCTACAGGTCTGTGCTGTTCTTGGTCCTTAATGACTTAAAGCTTATAATAAAATCACTGGTAAGTCTACCAACTAGGTCAGTTTGTAACAATATTGCTTCTGTTTTGCTGCTGCTGCTAAGTCACTTCAGTCGTGTTTGACTCTGTGCGACCCCATAGACGGCAGCCTACCAGGCTCCCTCGTCCCTGGGATCCTCCAGGCAAGAACACTGGAGTGGGTTGCCATTTCCTTCTCCAATGTATGAAAGTGAAAAGTGAAAGGGAAGTCGCTCAGACATGTCCGACTCTTAGCAACACCATGGACTGCAGCCTACCAGGCTCCTCCATCCATGGGATTTTCCAGACAAGAGTACTGGAGTGGGATGCCATTGCCTTCTCCATGCTTCTGTTTTAGGTTTTAGTATTTTGACCACAAGACATGAGGGATCTTAGCTACCTGATCAGGGATTGAACCTCTACTCCCTGAATTGGAAGGTGAAGTCTTAACCAATGGACCATCAGAGAAATCCTTATTTGTATATATTTAATTACAGCTGCTGCTGCTAAGTTACATCAGTTGTGTCTGACTCTGTGTGACCCCATAGACAGCAGCCCACCAGGCTCCCCTGTCCCTGGGATTCTCCAGGCAAGAGTACTGGAGTGGGTTGCCATTTCCTCCTCCAATGCATGAAAATGAAAAAGTGAAAAGTGAAAGTGAAGCTGCTCAGCCGTGTTTGACTCTTCGCAACCCCATGAACTGTAGCCTATGAGGCTCCTCCATCCATGGGATTTTCCAGGCAAGAGTACTGGAGTAGGGCCAAATATTTTTATATATTAATTTCACATGAGGATTTCAGCTTTTATGAATTATTTCAAGTTAAACTATTGTAGGTTTTTTACTGATCTGTCTATATTCCTTGTAAAATACCATTATCTGCAGTTATTATTGAAAACAGTTTCCCTACTTTTTTTTTCAATTTATTTATAGTGTTTTAACACTTAGAGTTGTCCTAATATATATTAGTGATTGTCCTCTCCAGTAACTTTTTAATAATCTATCTAGCAAACTTATTCTCAACATAAATTTTAGACTGTATTAAATTCCAAAACTAATCCTCTTGAAATGATATATGGAATTTTGTTAAACTATTAGTAAAGGGGGAAATTGACAAATTTACAATATTTAGTCTTCCTAGGCAAGAAATTTTTATTTTTTTTCAGGTATATCTCATATATCTCATTACTATTTTTTTCCAGGTGTTTTGTATTTGATGTTGTTGCTATTGACCATGTAAGGAATCTCCCCTTCATTACATCTTTGGATTAAATAGGAAAGTACTATTTTCTATACATTGACTTTGTTTTTCACCACATGGTTAACTCTGCTAGTTGTAATTTTCCTTAAAAATATTATTCCTTTAATATAACAGAAATATAGATCAATGGAAAAAAATAGAAAATCCAGAGATAAATCCACACACCTATGGAAACCTTATCTTTGACAAAGGAGGCAAAAATATATAATGGAGAAAAGACAATCTCTTTAACAAGTGGTACTGGGAAAACTGGTCAACCACTTGTAAAAGAATGAAACTAGAACACTTTATAACACCATTCATAAAGATAAACTCAAAGTGGATTAAAGATCTAAATATAAGACCAGAAACTATAAAACTCCTAGAGAAGAACATAGGCAAAACACTCTCTGACACAAACCACAGCAAGATCCTCTATGATCCACCTCCCAGAGTAATGGAAATAAAAGCAAAAATAAACAAATGGGGCTTAATTAAACTTAAAAGCTTTTGCACAACAAAGGAAACTATAAGCAAGGTGAAAAGACAGTCTTCAGAATGGGAGAAAATAATAGGAAGTGAAGCAACTGACAAAGAATTAATCTCAAAAATATAAAAGCAGCTCATGCAGCTCAAAACCAGAAAAATAAACGACCCAATCCAAAAATGGGCCAAAGAACTAAACCGACATTTCTCCAGAAAAGACATACAAATGGCTAACAAAGATATGAAAAGATGCTCAACTTCACTCATTATCAGAGAAATGCAAATCAAAACCGCAATGAGGTACCATCTCATGCCGGTCAGAATGGCTGCTACCAAAAAGTCTACAAACAATAAATGTGGGAGAGGGTGTGGAGAAAAGGGAACCCTCTTATACTGTTGGTGGGAATGCAAACTAGGACAGCCACTATGGAGAACAGTGTGGAGATTCCTTAAAAAACTGGAAATAGAAGTTTACTTTTAGTAAACTACCTATAGTTAGCAGTACATATTCAGAGACCAACTTTATTTTCTCTCCCAGTTTCCAACTCATTCTCTAAATTTAGTATTTACCAAACCTTGGATAAAATCTGGAAAGGTCCCACAGCTTTTCCTATCTGTCTTAGGTAATGAACTTTTGTTCCAGTATTAAAATAAGCCATCCAGTCCAAGAAATACATAATTTCCACTCTAGTGTAACACAACAGTAAAATTTAGAACTCCTACACAAGTTCAAGTCCTAGATTTTCTAACTTTAATACCCAAGATAAGCTCTACTTAATTGTAGGGTAGTGTAATGTAGTGTGTATTCTTTCAACATAAAATTATATCTGATACCATTTTAGTACCTACTTCTCTAAATTAGATTAGATTATCTGATTTCCCAAGCTGTATTCCAAGGTACACTAGGATCACTTGATGTGTTAATAGGAATTGGGATTAGTGGAGTAAGAAGGTGAAAGAAACTTTTTCCGGCCACGTAAGTTTGGAAATCACTGCTTGCTACATTTCTCCGAAGAGATTCATAATACACATTAATAAATTATTTGTCTTCAGCTTGAATGTGAACTGGCCTCATGACTCATTTTGAATAATTAAATGTGATGGAAGAGACACTGTACAAGTTCTAGAGCCAACACCTCAAGAGGCCTTGTTGCTTCTGCTTTTCTCTTTTTAACTAGTGTTTAAAGATCACCATGTAGGAAAGAAAGCCTCTCTAGCTTGACAGGTGAAAAAGATGAGGAAGAGATCCAAGTCATTCCTTGCAGCCAGCAGCCAATCTCAATCAGTCAAATGAGTGAGGCCATCCTAGTCTTTCTAGCCCAGATAACCATCTAACTGAAAACAACCACAAAAAAGGGCTCCTCCAAGTCCAGCAGAACCACCCAGTCAACCCTCAGAATTGCAATAATAATAATAAATCATTGATGTTTCAAAACAAGGGCTTGAAAACTATGACCAACTGAGCACATTTAGTCCACCTCTTCTTGTACAACCCTTGAGCTAAAAATGAATACCTTACGGAAGTAGGAAAAGAAGGACAAACTGAGCCCAAAGTTAAAGAAAGAAAACAATAAAGATTAGAACAGAAATAAATGAAGGAGAATAGAAATAAGGAAATTAATCTCATTTATAATAGAATCAAAAACAATAAAATATTTAGGAATAAATTGGCTGAAGAGGAGAAAGATCTCCACTATGAAAATTATAAGGTACTGATGAAAGAAAATAATAAAAACACAAATAAACAAAAAAGTATTTCATGTTCATGGATTAGAAGAATTAATATTGTTAAAATGCCAATACCATCAAAAGCCATCTATAAATTCAACTCAAATTCTATCAACACCCCAATGACATTTTGTTACAGAAGTTGAAAAACACTTCTGAAATTTATATGAAACCACAAAAGACCCTGAGTAGCCAAAGAAATCCCGAGAAAGATCAAAATAGGAAGTATCACGCTTCTTGATTTCAAGCAATGCTATAAAGCTGTAGTCATCAAAATAATTTGGTACTGGCATTAAAAACAGACAAAGAGACCAGTGGAATAGAATGGAGAGCCCAGAAATTCACCCGCGTGTATATGGTCAATTAATATTTCAAAGGCGAGCTAAGAATACTCAATGAAAGAGAGACAGAGTTTTAAATAAATGTAACTGGATATTCACATGTGCCTGTATCTTACACCACTCACAAATATTAGTTTAAATGAATTAAAGACTTAAATGTAAGATCTAAAACCATGAAAGTTCAAGATGAAAACAGAGAGAAAATAAAGCTCCTTGACATTGGTGCTGGCAATGATTTTTTTGGATATGACATCTAAACTACAAGAAACAATACTGAAATAAACAAGCGGGACTGTATTGAAGTGTTTCTGCACAATGAAAGAAACCATCAACAAAGTGAAAAGACAACCTGTGGAATGGAAAAAAAATTTTGCAAATTATATACATGAAAATGGGTTAATATTCAAAATATATAAATAATTCATTAAATAGCAAAATCCAAATAACCCAATTTAAAAAAATAGGCAAAGGGCCTGAATAGATATGTCTCTAAAGAATTCATACAGATGGCCAAAAGGCACATGAAAAGTTACTTAACGTCACTAGTCACCAAGAAAATGCAAATTAAAGCCACAATAAGACATGAATTTATGCTTGTTAGAATGGCATCATCAAAAAGAAAGAAATGACAAATGCTATCATAGATGTGAAGAAAAGGGAACTCTTTTGACTGTTGGTGGGCTTGTGAATTGGTAAGCACTATAGAAAATGCTATGGAAGATCCTCAAAAGGTTAAAAATAGAACTATCACATAATCTAGCAATTCCTTATCTGGGGATTCATCCAAAGGAAATGAACACACTAACTTGAGAAGATACTTACATCCCAATGTGCACAGCAGCATTATCTGCTATAGCCAATGCATGGAAACAAACTGTCCACAAATAGATAAATGGATAAAGAAATTATGGTAAATACAAACAACGGAATATTATTCAGACATAAAAAGTGAGCAAGTCTTATGCTAAGTGAAATAAGTTGGACAGAGAAAGATAAATACTGTATGATCTCACTTGGATGTAGTACTTAAAAAAACAAACAAAAAAAAAACTCAGAAAAAGAGACCAGACTTGTGGTAAACAGAAGCAAAGAGTAAAAGGGAAACTGGAAGAAGGTATTCAAAAGGTATAAACTTCCAGCTATAAAATAAATACTAGGGATGTAATATGTAACATGTTGACTATAGCTAAAGCTGCTATATGATATGGAAGAAAATTGTTGAGAGTAAATTCTTTATTCTCAATAAAAATGGAAACATTTAAAATGATTGAAAGAAATCAAAAGAGTAATATCTCATAATGCATGAAAAATGTATGAAATTCAATTTTCAATGTCCATCAGTTCAGTTCAGTCACTCAATCTTGTCCGACTCTTTGCGACCCCATGAATCACAGCACACCAGGCTTCCCTGTCCATCACCAACTCCCAGAGTTCACTCAGACTCACGCCCATCGAGTCAGTGATGCCATCCAGCCATCTCATCCTCTGTCGTCCCCTTCTCCTCCTGCCCCCAATCCTTCCCAGCACCAGAGTCTTTTCCAATGAGTCAACGCTTCGCATGAGGTGGGCAAAGTACTGGAGCTTCAGCTTTAGCATCATTCCTTCCAAAGAAATCCCAGGGCCGATCTCCTTCAGAATGGACTGGTTGGCTCTCCTTGCAGTCCAAGGGACTCTCAAGAGTCTTCTCCAACACCACAGTTCAAAAGCATCAATTCTTTGGTGCTCAGCCTTCTTCACAGTCCAACTCTCACATCCATACATGACTACCGGAAAAACCATAACCTCGACTAGACGGACCTTAGTCAGCAAAGTAATGTCTCTGCTTTTGAATATGCTATCTAGGCTACTCACAACTTTTCTTCCAAGGAGTAAGCGTCTTTTGATTTCATGGCTGCANTGGAAACAAACTGTCCACAAATAGATAAATGGATAAAGAAATTATGGTAAATACAAACAACGGAATATTATTCAGACATAAAAAGTGAGCAAGTCTTATGCTAAGTGAAATAAGTTGGACAGAGAAAGATAAATACTGTATGATCTCACTTGGATGTAGTACTTAAAAAAACAAACAAAAAAAAAACTCAGAAAAAGAGACCAGACTTGTGGTAAACAGAAGCAAAGAGTAAAAGGGAAACTGGAAGAAGGTATTCAAAAGGTATAAACTTCCAGCTATAAAATAAATACTAGGGATGTAATATGTAACATGTTGACTATAGCTAAAGCTGCTATATGATATGGAAGAAAATTGTTGAGAGTAAATTCTTTATTCTCAATAAAAATGGAAACATTTAAAATGATTGAAAGAAATCAAAAGAGTAATATCTCATAATGCATGAAAAATGTATGAAATTCAATTTTCAATGTCCATCAGTTCAGTTCAGTCACTCAATCTTGTCCGACTCTTTGCGACCCCATGAATCACAGCACACCAGGCTTCCCTGTCCATCACCAACTCCCAGAGTTCACTCAGACTCACGCCCATCGAGTCAGTGATGCCATCCAGCCATCTCATCCTCTGTCGTCCCCTTCTCCTCCTGCCCCCAATCCTTCCCAGCACCAGAGTCTTTTCCAATGAGTCAACGCTTCGCATGAGGTGGGCAAAGTACTGGAGCTTCAGCTTTAGCATCATTCCTTCCAAAGAAATCCCAGGGCCGATCTCCTTCAGAATGGACTGGTTGGCTCTCCTTGCAGTCCAAGGGACTCTCAAGAGTCTTCTCCAACACCACAGTTCAAAAGCATCAATTCTTTGGTGCTCAGCCTTCTTCACAGTCCAACTCTCACATCCATACATGACTACCGGAAAAACCATAACCTCGACTAGACGGACCTTAGTCAGCAAAGTAATGTCTCTGCTTTTGAATATGCTATCTAGGCTACTCACAACTTTTCTTCCAAGGAGTAAGCGTCTTTTGATTTCATGGCTGCAATCACCAACTGCAGTGATTTTGGAGCCCCCAAAAATAAACCTGACACTGTTTCCACTGTTTCCCCGTCTATTTCCCATGAAGTGATGGAATCGGATGCCATGATGTCCATAGATAAAGTTTTTTTTAGAATACAGTCACATTCATTCATTAAAGTATTCTCTATGGTTGCCATCTCACTGCAATAGTAAAGTAACTATGATATAGACTACAAAGTCCACAGAGCCTAAAGTATTTTCTATCTAACTCCATAGAAGTTTTCAGATACATTTTAAAACAGCAAATTTTAGGATGGTTTGCTCTACCATAATAGTTAAATATGATTTTAAAATTTTCATCCCATGTTAAATTTTTTGCTTACATACTGTAGTTTACCTATTGAAATTTGGTAATAATTTTTAGAATATTTTATTATGGTTAGTTTTTGAACTAACTTTCTTGAAGTTTACTATTAATAATGTCTTCTTTGTAACCTAGTCTGTAATCAGTGTTTAAAAATGCTGCATAGATAGACACTAAAACGAATATATGCTCTCTGTTCGCAGGTTGTGCAATGTGACCTATGTCTACTATTTCCACCTCATGAAATATACTAAATAAATCTTTTTATTTTTCTATTTTAGAAAATGTATTTTAAATTATTACAAAATGATTGTCACAATTTGTTTTAATAGTTCTAAATGTCTATATTTTAGAACATATTTCTATATTTTAATGTGTTTAAAAATAGCTTGGAACCACCAATTATTCTTATTTTCCAAATACAGTATATTATCAGTGACCACCAAAATGGGCCAATCCCAGAGCCACAAAGATCCAGGCCAGCATTCTGATTTTCCTTTTTTGTTTCCCTTCATTAAATTGAACAGAGTACTGAGACTTAAATAAACTCAGACATTCCAATGTCTGGATTTTTCCTTTTCCAAAGTTAGCAAATGAGAAAAGAAAAACAATTCACAATAGAGGGAAGAAAAATCATTAAGAAAAACGCAAATTTATATAAACTGAAAGATTAAAAGTTTTGTGTGTGTGTGTGTATATGCACGCCTGGTGGGGGTGTGTAGAATGTTCACTGAGTTTCTTTTCCTAGCCAAGATTATTCTAAACACAAAATTCCTAGTTATAAAAAAAGAGAAACGATTGCCCTGTGAGTACTATGGAAAAGGCATTGATAATCAAGATATTCCAATTTGAGTCTCACCAGTGATCTGTGTGATATTGGGAGAAACATATTAAACTAGAACTAAGGTAGGTCTAGTCTGGCTTTGGAAGCAGTGAGCAGCTTGCCAAAACTACCGTGGATTGTCCAGGTGAAGACGGCCAGGAACAGCTGGTCACTAGGGAATGTTCCAGGATGCTGGACAGCTGGTGGAAATCAGAGCTCAGCAGGCATGTCAGCTGTCAGCACCGGGAAAGAGGTGGAGTCAGCTCTTCCTAGAAACATCAGTTGGTTTAAGATCAAAGGACCAAGGAAGGCCTATGCTGCAAAGCTGAAGCTAAGAAGAGATAAACATAGGACCCAAGGTGGGGGGCAAAGTTATTGCAGAACAGAACTCAGTCTGAGCCAAAGGCAGGCAGGAAATCGGGCAGGGCAGGAATGAGTCTGGGAGTCTGAGTGTCAGGAGACCAAGTCAAACTCCAGATTCTCTATCCAATTCAAAAGTCAAGAGCAAAAGAAGGTCAGCCAACAAAGTCTGGAGAGCTGTGCCTACATCCTTCTAAAAGGAAAGCCTTTCAAGCTTTGTAGAATCTCCCACCAGATTTCAAGGGATTTCTGGTCATGATTCCATTAAATTCCAAGTTCTTACACATAGGAAGGGGTTAAGTTCTATGATATTCCAAGTTCTATCCAACTCTCCAAGTGTTTAGGACTCTAACATTCTATAAATCTAAAAATATACATTAAGTTCCAATGGAGAGATGAGGGTATTAAATGTTTTATCCAGGGAAACAGTTTACAGGACACCCTCCCTCCACCATCATCCACCACCAACCCCCCTGCACATACATATAAATATCCCACCCCTACCACCTAATTCTTTCTACTAAAAGGCAGTGTGGAATGGTTTATAGCCCTCCTGGAAAAAGGGAGGAGGAAAGTAGGAGTGGGATGACATTCCATTCCATCCTGACTCACTTAAAGACATCATTTGATTCTCAGTCACAAAGAATTCTCTTAACAGGGTGGAAAGAGCCCCGGTCACAAGGAGCTTGTTTGGAGTTGCAGTGGGTCCTTTTGCATTCTGTAAGCCAAAAGGATGCATTCCAGGGCTGGGTTTCTTTCATTCTTTCTCCCTCCAGGCTGATTTTATAGTAACAACACATAGCCACTTAAATCTATTTCCAAATAACCAACATTCAGAAAATGTACCACATAAAATATAGACATTTTACAAGGGACCATCTATTAGCTGATAATGGCAGAGCTGCCATGGAATGCATAAGAAAACAAATGTGACCCTCAGCAAACGTCAGATCCATTTATCCAAATCAGCCCTCTGCAGTGCATGCCAGATAAACCTTCAATGATACAATTTGAAGCTTTATGCAAGGTTGAGGGGGGAGGTTACAATAAACTAAATATGTAGGTTGAGGATATATATAAATCACATAAAATTCAGCCTCATAAGATACTAATAGAAGTCAGGGAATGGGGAAGAGGCTGGCAGAAGAGATTTTAAAGTGGGATCACATGGGAAAGAGAATATTAGACCAACATAAAAGTTTCCGTGGGAGAAAACAATAAGTTTCTCTACGTTATATTAAAAACATGTAGACATGGGAGAGTCAAAGATTGCCAGGTTTAGAAAGGAGAGGAATTAATCAGGGTTAAAAGAGACTTCCAGAGCCTCCCAGCCCTGGCAAAAGTGTCAGTGAGGAAACTTAATCTCTGAGGTCCCCGACTGCTCTCAGCCTTCATTCTGCTTTTCACCCACCTTAGGCAGCCAGGGCTTTGGTGAATTCTCCACTTTTCCCATCTTAAAATCCAGCCTGAAGAAAAGGCCTGGGAAATTTTATTAACTCTAAGGAATAAGACTTCATGCTTTAACTCCTCCTGTGCTGTTTGAAGCTTCAGAGTGAACCAAATTTTAAGTCCCTCAAATCTATAATTGTAGAATTTCTGAAACCAGCAAACTATGTATAAGGAACAGTTATATTCCATGGAACTGAGGTTCCTTCTAGCTCTTTTAAATTATATCATATAGGCAGCCACTGATAAAACTCTTCCTATTCTTTAAGCAAACCACTGTTCAATGAAGCCTTCCTGTAAAAAGGTAAAACCCACCTAAGAAGGTGATACATGATCTCTACCTATTATTTAATAGTAAGAGTCCAAATTGTGAAAGACAGGAAAAGGACAGGAAGATGGGGCCATGGAAGGCAGGTAGAAGGGAGGACTGAAATGAGGATTTAAGACAAGGGTAGGGGAAGAGGCAAGAGATAAAAATCTGTGGTGGTTCTATTTTTTTACTATAAATTAAAATTAAGGATACTTGAGCTTCCCTAGTGGCTCAGACAGTAAAGAATCTGCCTGCAATGTGGGAGACCTGGGTTCGATCCCTGGGTTGGGAGGATGCCCTGGAGAAGGGCATGGCAACTCACTCCAGTATTCTTGCCTGGAGGATTCCCATGGATAGAGGAGCCTGGAGGGCTACAGCCCATGGGGTAGCAAAGAGTCAGACACACTGAGCAACTAAGCATGAGAACAATAGATGTTATTTAACAGAAGGTAAAGTCAACAGCTTTCAGGAAGGCCAGAGATACCCATTAAAACTTTGAAAAACTTAACCATAAAAATGACACAGGAAAACTCATGGATACATTTTATTTCAGAGTTCAAAGCCCCTGATTGAAGCTCTTCATAGAGGCTGTTAACACAGCATAGCAACTGAGAAATACACTAAAGTGTTTCATTATTTATGAAGGTACAACCACAAATGCATGGAATAATTTAAATGGAATGTTCCCAAGTTCCAAATTCATTGCCTACACTGAAAAGCAATATTTCTTGAAAGGGAATAGTATATGAGCTATTAAGGCCCACTTTGGGTTTGAAAAAAAGAAAAAAGAAACCGTTATTAAGATCATTGTACAAAATTAAATGTATTCCTGAATCTTGTGAGCTTTTTTAATTTTTTTAAGTAGAACAGAAATAATTTATTTAGCTGCAACAGGGTCATACAGGCCAAGTAGAATGTCATGCTTTATTTCTGCTAAAATTAAATCAAATCAGTACAATAACACTAGTTATATCATACTAATCAGAATCTGATTGGCAGTTAAAAGAAATTTTATTAAATAAAAATTGTGAAAGGTAATTCACAAAATAATTACAGTTTGGAAGAGAAACATCTCAAAACATGGCATCTGTGAATAAAAAAAAGATATAGGAGAACTCTGATGGCAAAAAATTAGGATTTTATGATTCTTAAGGATTGATTCTCCTACAATACACTGGATACTGTCATATGCCAAGGGCCGTGCTAGCAGCTTTCATGCCTGTTCTGTTTTTTTAATTCTCACCATGATATAGGTCGGAGAAGGTGATGGCACCCCACTCTAATACTCTTGCCTGGAAAATCCCAAGGATGGAGGAGCCTAGTAGGCTGCAGTCCATGGGGTCACAAAGAGTCGGACACGACTGAGCGACTTCCTTTTCACTTTTCACTCTCATGCACTGGAGAAGGAAATGGCAACCCACTCCAGTGTTCTTGCCTGGAGAATCCCAGGGATGGGGGAGCCTGGTGGGCTGCCGTCTATGTGTTGCACAGAGTCGGACATGACTGAAGCGACTTAGCAGCAGCAGCGTGATGTAGGTATTGTTAGACACACTGTATACAAGAGAATCTGAGGCTCAGAGCAATCAGAGGATTTGCTCAAGTCCACAGAGTTAGGGGAAGACTCTGGTTTTCAGGTCTTTTGACATTCTGTGATCATAACACAGGCCTCCTAGATGTGTTTAGTAAAAGTTGTCATTTCTAGCTACCACTGCTCTCCTCTTTTTACTTTACCTGACATTGGGTCTTTTTCCTTTAGTTGGTTTGTTTGCCTAATTTGGATGGCTTTGCCTGCCCCTTATTAATTCATGTGTTCACTAACTCAAAGAACACCTAGTGTCAGGAACCTAAATATGCATTAGAAATAAAAATTTTTAAAACGACATTGTCTCTTATGATGTGTCAATGTAGGTGAATCAATTATAACAGATGTACCATTCTGGTGAGGAATGTTGATAGTGGAGAGGCTGGGGGGAGGCAGGAAACAGGATAGCAGAGGGTATATGGGAACTCTTCGTGCCTCCCTCTCAGTTTTGCTATAACCGAAAGCTGCTCTAATGGAGAAGGCAATGGCACCTCACTCCAGTACTCTTGCCTGGAAAATCCCATGGACAGATGAACCTGGTAGGCTGCAGCCCATGGGGTTGCGAAGAGTCGGATATGACTGAATGACTTCACTTTCACTTTTCACTTTTATGCATTGGAGAAGGAAATGGCAACCCACTCCAGTGTTCTTGCCTGGAGAGTCCCAGTGACGGCGAGCCTAGTGGGCTGCCGTCTATGGGGTCGCACAGAGTTGGACATGACTGAAGTGACTTAGCAGTAGCAGCAGCAACAAAGCTGCTCTAAAAAAAATCTTTGAAAATCAAAAGCTAGTCTCTGCCTTAAGAAATTTACTGTCTTGTTGAGGAGGAGGATGAATGACAGTTGAGTGTAATAGATGCTTTCACATAGCAACATAGGAGGAGCCACTTAAAACAGACAAATGACAGAGAAAGCTCCCAAAATTTGTGCTCATTTTTAAGGACAAAGAAACTTCATCATTTTAGTGAAAAGCAATGAGCATATGCGAAGACACAGCAGATTATAAGACTAGGCTAAATTATAAGATGGTTCTAGGCAAAAGTGGGAGATGCAATTACATATGTTAAGATAAATAGTTTAAACAATCCTCGAAGCTGTCAGGACTCCATGAAAGATCTAGTCAGGGTAGTGAAAAGACCAAATTTGCCTAATGGAGCCAAGATGTCAGGTTTTAAAAATTAACATTATATTTAGGCATCTTTGAAGACACATGCCTTTCATCAACAGCCCCCCAAATGTTCCAGGTCCAACTCTCCAATATTCTGAACAAGTCTATTAGAAATGACCTGACATCAAATGAAGCTCTTTGATAAGTTCTGGTTTCAGTTCAACAAATATTTGTTTAATACCTCTGTTTAGAAGGCTCTGAAAGAAGGCATTCAATTTCATGATATATTAATATAGAAAAGTCAAAAAATAAGTTGATATTCAATTACTTGACTTAAAACTCAGATCATTCTAAACCAAAAATAATGATTTATTTTACTGAAGGAATTGCCACAGTTCTTTAAAAATAAAAGGTAATTTATCTGACATTGTCATTTTATTTATGACAACCTAGGACAATCAACATTTTAGGAGTGACTTCACCAGGACTGTAGTGATAAACACTTCCTTAATATATGTGGCATTTTTCAAAAAGCAATTTAAAAGTTATCAGTTTTTCTCCAAGCTACTTTATTTTCTTCTCCTATGATTAATTTTTTTCTCTGTATAAAATTACATTCAGTTTGATATTTCCTCTTTTGAACTATCTTTTTTCTTTACTTTCCTATTTCTATTTGTCTTTTAAGACTCATTTCAGGTGACACTGCCTACAGGAAGCCTTCCCTGACTTGCCCAAATTGAGGGAACTGCCCCTTCTCTGAGCTCCTAGCACCCTGGGTGTATGTGCACAGTGGCACTTCATATGCACTACTTAGTTCATTGCTTTAATTGTTTCTTTTCCTACTTAGAGCAAGGGCCCACCACTTCTATCATCTCTGCATCTACAGGACAAGGGCATACAGTCAGTGGCCGCTAGAAATGAAGAGAGGAAGGCGGAGGAATAAAGGTAATTGTATTTCTATTTTCCCCTTCATTTCTCCTTTCCTTCATCTCATGTCTTCCTACTGTTTCTCCCCAGCTACTAATACATCATCTTAATCCTTCTCTTCTTAGCATCAATACACATCGCAATTTTCAGTCTCTCCTGCAAGGTCTGAACTATTGCAAAAATGCTGGTCCTGCATGTGGGTGGGACAGGATGAGGAGTTTGTTGCTCCTTAGCTTTGCAAAGAAGGGGTTTGTTGTAACAGGCCCTGGATAAGTCTCCATTATATCTCTTCTTTTGTGTTTTAGCTGGGGATCGACTTTTAACATGCTTTAGCTTCATCTCATTTTTGGTCTTAGCAGCTGGGTAAACAGACTTTCTGCAACACCCTGGATAAAATGGCAAGCTCAAGGGGAAAGCCTTCCACCTTTAAATTAAAAAAAAAAAAAAGTGCTTGTGGCAACAGTTGAGGAATAGTAACACCTGAGAGCACTTGAGGGGGATTGTGTGTGTGCTGGCTGTGGAAAACCCAGCTGATGACAAAAACATGCAGCCGCCTTCCTGAATGGGCCGGACCATGCTCAGAGAGTAGCATCAAACTGAATTTAGCAAGAATAACAGAAAAGTGAGGTAAGTGACTGACATTTCTGGTAGGCACTTTCTAAAGAATTTATGAATTTCAGAGAACTCAAAGAGAATTACCAGATTCTAAAACATTTAAATAAACGTTTGCGATAGCCAGGAAAGTTACTTCGGGAAATTACTCAGGAAATTAATCGAAACTGGGTAAAAATGCTTTGGACGGAAGATTTTGAAACCCAAGAGGGAAACTTTAGGAGAGCAGGTTTTGTAAAAATCCATAAATGCTTCTGTTTCCACTTTTAGATATCAAGTTAGATGAAAGGGGTAAGAAGTTTTTTGTTTTTTTTCTTTTTTTAATAAACACTGTGAGTCCATCATAGTCAAGTTTTTTCTAAGTTGCTTAAAGTGCAAATTCACTCTAACAAATCTCTCTACATTTTTATATATTTTGAAGATTTTCTAAAACAGAAATACAGGCAGAAAAAAGTGTCTACGAGCATCAAGGGAAAGTTTTATGATGTAATATTTAATAGCAGACAAGAAAAAGCATGGCATATTCACATGGCAATGTAGCTAATGTTACCCAAAAAAAATGCTCTTCTATAGAAATGATAGGAAAACCACACACACAAAACTTGTAGCATGTGTACTATAACATGCTCAAAAGAAAGGACAATAAATAATTAACAATTAATAATTAACAGCCTGTAGCTGTAATACTTTTTGAAGCAAAATTTACAAAAAGTTTATATGAAAAATATGAACAACTAACTTCTGAAGCATATCAAAACAAGTGTTTTTATGGAAGAGGCCCTACAAGTCTTATAGAAAGTCTGCAAGGTTTATTCTAATGAAAATCCAGGAATATAGGAAGTTTTATGTTGGTTTTTTAATGCCATTTTCCTAGGGCTCAAAACAGTCACTGGCATATAGTAGGTAGTCAATAAATGGGCTAAATAGATGAGTAAGAGAATGAACAATGGAGAAGTATGTTCCACTGAAATTCTTGAGTCCCTCAAGTCTCTTCTTGTGATGAAGAATGTTTTGCTGACTCTAAGTTGCTCGAAAACTTTGAATTCTACCAGAGCCGGGAAAACAGGTGAAGGCGGTCAAAAGGTACAAACTTCCAGTTACAAGATAAATAACTCTTGAGGATATAATATTCAGCATGGTGACTTTGGGCTTCCCTGGTGGCTCAGCAGTAAAGAATCTGCCTGCAATGCAGGAGACATGGGTTCTATCCCTGGATCAGGAAGATTCCCTGGGGAAGGAAATGGCAACCCACTCCAATATTCTTGCCAGGGAAATCCCAGGGACAGAGAAGCCTGATGGGTTACAGTCCATGGGGCCACAAAGAGTCAGACGTGACTTAGCTACTAAACAACAATGGTGACTATAGGTAATAATACTGTATTGTATTTGATGGTTGCTAAGAGAGCAGATCTTAAAAGTTCTCATCACAAGGGGAAAAAAAAGATTTGTAATTCTGATATGATAGATGTTACTAAAACTTATTATGGTCATCATTTCAGAATATATACACATATCAAACCATTATCAGCATGCCTTAAACTAATACAACATTATATATCAATTATATCTCAATAAAATTGAACAGCAAAAAAAGATCTATCATTAGTTTAGACAGAAAATAGAAGTTGTTGATAAGCTAACTCATTTTATGGTCAAATACTTTCCTTTGTTTCTCAAGTTTAAGAAACTCTTTTATCATAAAGTCTATTGGAACTTTTACAGCATGATGTTCCTGCCACCCCCCACCCCAACTCTCTCTCTCTCTGAACTCACTTCTCTATACTATTCTTTATGCTGAGAAAAGGAGGAAAGGAAAGGTCATGTCGGATTGTGGAAGACCATAATGTCAGACCAAAACAGCCAGATTTAATCCTCTAATTAATATAGAGCCACTAATATTTTTAATATTAGAAAAACATAAAATCATGAAAATGAGATATTTTTAACATTCACAGAGACTTCTGAAAGCCAGGGCTTCCCTGGTGGCTCAGCTGGTAAAGAATCTGACTGCAACGCAGTAGATTCAAGCCCTGGGTCAGGAAGATCCCGTGGAGGAAAAAATGGCAATCCACTCCAGTATTCTCACCTAGAGAATTCCATGGACAGAGGAGCCTGGCAGGCTACAGTCCATGGAGTTGCAAAGAGTTGGACATGACTGAGCAACTAACACATACTTATGAAAGCCCAGTAATTAATGGTACTAATGAACCCATGGATATTTGTTCAGAAAAACAAATGAAAAAGTTATCAAAGAGACTAAACCAATATGCTAATCTTCCCTGGCCATTACTATTTGATCCACTATGGAGAAGACGAGACTTGAGAAGAGACTGAAGAACTGCATCCCACAAAGCACCGCCAAAATACATCCATACAGCAATTAAAGAGAGCAGGGACTCTGGCCCCCAGGCAACCAAGGGCCTTGTAGTAGTAGTCTGTGTTTTAACTGCAGGCTGTATGATGATGGGACCTCCTCGATCAAGTTTCCTCTCTTAAGACTACCCTTTAGCCTGTTCTTTACAAGTTTGATTCCTAAAGTCTGAATAAAGACACAAGAACCTATGGGATCTAAAATGCTGAAACTCCCACTTCTGGGTATATAAGAGTAGAAAGAAGAAGGTGTCAGGTTATCTGATTCACCCCAAAGAGAGAAATTAGAAATTAAACTGTTACAGATGATGTTAAAAGTCTGTACAAAGCAGAATTCTATAACAGAATTTAGCAAAGAATACAAGTTTTAGGACATAGGAAACCAATAATTTTGTGGTTCTTGAAGTTATAAAAGTGCTGACAATTCAGAAACAAGAGGACACTTGCATCTGTCTAGGTTTTGTATTTTTCTTGGGTCCACTCTTCTCACAGCATGGATATGATTTATTTAACTATCAAAGAGCTTTTGATAAGGTTCTCACAAGTGTCTATTATTGAAACTTGGTAACCGTTGTGTGAAAGGAAAAAGTCATATTAATGAATTAAAAACTGCATGAGAGGCAAAGAGGCAAAAAGCAGAGCTAAATGGTCGATTCTCATTGGGTGAAAGGTTAATGACTGAGGGCTCTCTGGCTTTGCAGTAGAATCTGAGTTTTATTTAACTAATGACCAAAGAAGGGGAGCCCAATTCTCATTCCCCTCTTCTGTGCATATCAGTCCCACACACAGAGGCCCCATTGATTGAAGAAGGAGATACAGCCAGTGTAGAGAAGTGCTTAAAATCCAGGAAAGACCAAGTAGGTAATGCTGCCTTCTGAAGAAATCACCAAATAAGGGAACAGAAATAAATGTAAGATTAGAAGTGTTTTTCTAAGTTTTGTTTGTGTGTGTGTGTGTGTTTTAATATTTTTTGATGTGTACTATTTTTAAACTCTTTATTGAATTTGTTACATTATTACTTCTATTTTATGTTTTAGCTTTTTGATCACAAGGCGTTTGGGATCTTAGCTCCCTGAACAGGAATCAAACCTGCACTCCCTGCATTAGAAGGTGAAGTCTTAATCACTGATTGCCAGGCAAGTCCCCTTGTTTGTCCTTTTTTTTTAAGTAGGTCCTCGTTGATTATTACAAAGTACTGGCTATATTCCCCATATTGTTCAATACATCCGTGTAGCCTATCTTGCACTTAATAGGCTATACCTCCCAGTCCCCAGCTCCTATACAGCCCCTCCCCACATCCTCACTGGTAATTAGTTTGTTCTATATATCTGTGAGCCTAAGAGGTTTGATATATCTATGCTACATGGAAACACAAGGGCCTTTTTTAAAAGACAAGACATGGTATTTGAACAAAAGTTCTTAGTTTACTGGTGTGATGAGAGCAAACATTCCACACTGAAGAACAGTACATATGAGTATTTAGATCCACAAAAACCACATTCTATTCCTTTAGACTGAGAAGTTTAGATGTAAACAGAAGTGAAACTGATAGGAAAAAGTATGAATTATTAACTTTTTCTAGGGCAAACTTGAAACACTGGTATAGGTTTTAACAAAAGCATAACCTGACATGAATTAAATAATTTAAAAATCAAATACTCTAACTGATTAGCATTAATCCTTTATCATCCATAACTTGATCTGCCATTTTTAAAACATCATCATGACAAACTACACAGGAGAGGCTCAGAAAAGTCAACAAACTCTTGACTAAACCTCCCTTGTCTCAGTTTCCTTATCTATAAAGTAAGAATGATAGAACTTCTCTCACAGGATTATTATAAGGGTTAAATTAGCTTATATATAGACAGTATTTCATACAGTAAATGTAAAAAATGATGTTGAATTATTATTGTTCCTATTTATGATCAACTAAAACCAAACACAAACCATAAAGAAGCAACTTAATTCAAGTTATTGTGACTTTCTTATTTATATCATTGTTATGATACAGTACTTTATAAGACATGTAAAATCCTTTCAGACAAAATAAAACATAGCTTTAAAACATATTTCCACTAACCAAATCTGTGAAATGAAAGATACTTTTAAGTTAATCTAAGTAAGCTGAAGAGAATACCAAAAAATACTAGATAAATGCTAATAACATTAATTCTTAAATGTACAGAGTAGAGCCAAGCTTACCGTGTTGATAATATTTTAATAAGTTCTTTTCTATTCTGTACCCGAAGGTGGTTAGTTCTATACTTGGAATCATTGATGAGTTCAGGCAAATTCAAGATCTAAAAGGGAAAAATAATTTTAAAGTGTAATCCACAGAATTTTTGTGTACCTACCTCTGGGTACTAGAGTTCAGGGCCTACCACTCCATCCCCAAGACCATTCCTTGCTAGGCTTTATACCTCTTAACATGGATATTTATATAGGGAAGGATTCTAGGATAGGTCATACTGGTGATTGGGTTTGTCACCTTTAAGAAGTTTTTAACTACATTTAAGCAAGTATCTACATACAGTAACACAGGAAAAGTTCTCAGATCTTCATAATATCTTGTATCTATTTATGAGAAGATAGGAATGGAGTTATTAGATTCTCACAGTAAGTCTTGTCTAGAGGAAACTGGGCTATGGGTACAAAATTGGGTAAAACAGACCTAATTCCAAGAACAAATAGCGTAAGTGCATGTCTGCACTTACATCAAGCCCATAATCAACATATATCTTGTAGGTACATCCCCTTATTTGTTCCACATGTAAATAAAATAATATTATCTGTCCCAGTAGTCCTATCCAGGATGTTGTACAAGGTGCTAAAATCAAGGGGAGGCAAACACACTGACCTCAAATGCTCACCATTAAAACAATGTCAAATTAAAAGATATTCTTCCTATAGAATTGTCACTATTTTTCTTTAATATGACTCCCTGAAGGAATAACAAATAGAAATGCTTTCATACACTTCCTCTTTTGCTCCTCCTCAATAAAGAGAAAATCTATCTTGTAAGTCCCAGTGGACATCTTGCAATTTTAACAAGACCATAATGAAAGTACCAAGTGGATTTAGAATGGAAAAGAAGTTTTAAAAAGAATGTGTGGAGGCAGTGTTTGGCAGTTGTGTTGGAAAGTCAGAAGGAGCATTTATGGGCTGGGGCAGGCCATGTGGCCTACAGAAAGTTTCACTACCTCTATTAATGTATTTGGTTTAAATATAAACACTTAATGGTTTCATCTGTTTCCCACAGTTTAAATAAAATCAAGCCATTAATCATCTTACAAAGGAGAGAGAAGCGAAGAAGATTCCCTGAAGGAAAGAGAACATCTCAACGGTGCAATTTCTCTTTCACATGTTCCACTTATTCATTTCCTTGAGGAATAATAAAGACAGCATTACTCTCCTGGATTTTAAAAAGTGACACTACATACAGTGCCCTTTCTAAAAATCTCCCTGTCACCACACCTGATCCCAGAATTGGCCTCAAGGCTTATCCAGGAATTAAGNTGGCTATATTCCCCATATTGTTCAATACATCCGTGTAGCCTATCTTGCACTTAATAGGCTATACCTCCCAGTCCCCAGCTCCTATACAGCCCCTCCCCACATCCTCACTGGTAATTAGTTTGTTCTATATATCTGTGAGCCTAAGAGGTTTGATATATCTATGCTACATGGAAACACAAGGGCCTTTTTTAAAAGACAAGACATGGTATTTGAACAAAAGTTCTTAGTTTACTGGTGTGATGAGAGCAAACATTCCACACTGAAGAACAGTACATATGAGTATTTAGATCCACAAAAACCACATTCTATTCCTTTAGACTGAGAAGTTTAGATGTAAACAGAAGTGAAACTGATAGGAAAAAGTATGAATTATTAACTTTTTCTAGGGCAAACTTGAAACACTGGTATAGGTTTTAACAAAAGCATAACCTGACATGAATTAAATAATTTAAAAATCAAATACTCTAACTGATTAGCATTAATCCTTTATCATCCATAACTTGATCTGCCATTTTTAAAACATCATCATGACAAACTACACAGGAGAGGCTCAGAAAAGTCAACAAACTCTTGACTAAACCTCCCTTGTCTCAGTTTCCTTATCTATAAAGTAAGAATGATAGAACTTCTCTCACAGGATTATTATAAGGGTTAAATTAGCTTATATATAGACAGTATTTCATACAGTAAATGTAAAAAATGATGTTGAATTATTATTGTTCCTATTTATGATCAACTAAAACCAAACACAAACCATAAAGAAGCAACTTAATTCAAGTTATTGTGACTTTCTTATTTATATCATTGTTATGATACAGTACTTTATAAGACATGTAAAATCCTTTCAGACAAAATAAAACATAGCTTTAAAACATATTTCCACTAACCAAATCTGTGAAATGAAAGATACTTTTAAGTTAATCTAAGTAAGCTGAAGAGAATACCAAAAAATACTAGATAAATGCTAATAACATTAATTCTTAAATGTACAGAGTAGAGCCAAGCTTACCGTGTTGATAATATTTTAATAAGTTCTTTTCTATTCTGTACCCGAAGGTGGTTAGTTCTATACTTGGAATCATTGATGAGTTCAGGCAAATTCAAGATCTAAAAGGGAAAAATAATTTTAAAGTGTAATCCACAGAATTTTTGTGTACCTACCTCTGGGTACTAGAGTTCAGGGCCTACCACTCCATCCCCAAGACCATTCCTTGCTAGGCTTTATACCTCTTAACATGGATATTTATATAGGGAAGGATTCTAGGATAGGTCATACTGGTGATTGGGTTTGTCACCTTTAAGAAGTTTTTAACTACATTTAAGCAAGTATCTACATACAGTAACACAGGAAAAGTTCTCAGATCTTCATAATATCTTGTATCTATTTATGAGAAGATAGGAATGGAGTTATTAGATTCTCACAGTAAGTCTTGTCTAGAGGAAACTGGGCTATGGGTACAAAATTGGGTAAAACAGACCTAATTCCAAGAACAAATAGCGTAAGTGCATGTCTGCACTTACATCAAGCCCATAATCAACATATATCTTGTAGGTACATCCCCTTATTTGTTCCACATGTAAATAAAATAATATTATCTGTCCCAGTAGTCCTATCCAGGATGTTGTACAAGGTGCTAAAATCAAGGGGAGGCAAACACACTGACCTCAAATGCTCACCATTAAAACAATGTCAAATTAAAAGATATTCTTCCTATAGAATTGTCACTATTTTTCTTTAATATGACTCCCTGAAGGAATAACAAATAGAAATGCTTTCATACACTTCCTCTTTTGCTCCTCCTCAATAAAGAGAAAATCTATCTTGTAAGTCCCAGTGGACATCTTGCAATTTTAACAAGACCATAATGAAAGTACCAAGTGGATTTAGAATGGAAAAGAAGTTTTAAAAAGAATGTGTGGAGGCAGTGTTTGGCAGTTGTGTTGGAAAGTCAGAAGGAGCATTTATGGGCTGGGGCAGGCCATGTGGCCTACAGAAAGTTTCACTACCTCTATTAATGTATTTGGTTTAAATATAAACACTTAATGGTTTCATCTGTTTCCCACAGTTTAAATAAAATCAAGCCATTAATCATCTTACAAAGGAGAGAGAAGCGAAGAAGATTCCCTGAAGGAAAGAGAACATCTCAACGGTGCAATTTCTCTTTCACATGTTCCACTTATTCATTTCCTTGAGGAATAATAAAGACAGCATTACTCTCCTGGATTTTAAAAAGTGACACTACATACAGTGCCCTTTCTAAAAATCTCCCTGTCACCACACCTGATCCCAGAATTGGCCTCAAGGCTTATCCAGGAATTAAGACCCACCCTCTTCTGCTAAGAGTGAATAAGTCATTTCAAGAAAAAGCAAGTGTCTTCACTAGCCCTCATGTTAAATTTATAAATGTCTCACTCAGACTATACTATAAGTGTCATAAAAAAACTATTCAGTGTTTGCCCTCAATGGTAACTGGGATGCATTCACGTATCCTTCTTAAAATTTGACTTATTAGACTTCCTTTCTCTTTGATAGTTGATGCTAAATAGTGGGTAAGGTAATGATCCTTCTATCCCACTTTGCTAGCATTCAGAACTTTCTAGAGAGCCTGCTTCAAGTGCTGTAGTCATAACTGTGCTTTAGGAACTTGAAATAGAATGCTGCCTGGGACAAAATGTAACAATGCAAGTGAAAATACCTGACACAGTAAGCATTACATAAATGTGAACTACTCCAAGTAGGTACTGTTTCTCCCCAAAGAAATAATAAAACGTGTTTGTTCAAAAAAGAAGGATGAGGGCTTGTCTGGTGGTCCAGTGGTTAAAGTTCTGTGCTTCCAAGGCAGGGGCTGTGGGTTCAATCCCTGTTTGGGGAACTAACATTCCACATGCCACATGTATGAGCAAAATTAAATTTTTAAAATTTTATTTAAAATCATGGGAAAAAGGGTGGGGGAAGTAGGGGAGGATATCTACTTAACTTTCGTTTCTCAAAGACATTCCCATTAGATATAGAATTCTGCATTGACAGCTCTTTCCTTTCAGCTCTTTAAACATGCTGTGCAACTTCTCTCTAGGTTCTGACAAGAAATCTTCTCAAGACAAGAAATCTGACAAGAGTTTCTGACAAGAAATCTGCAATCAATCAAGTCACGTTGCCCCAAAGGTAATAGATCAGTTTCTTTAGGTGCTTTCAAATGTTCCTTCTTTAGTTTTCAGCAGTAATATTTTTATGTGGTTCGACATGGATTTATGTGGATTTTTCTTATTTGGGACTTGCTGAAATTATTAAATCTGTAGGTTTCTATCATTCACTAAATTTGGGAAGTTTCCACCAATTGTTTTTTCAACTATTTTTTCAGTATGTTTTTTTCTTCTCTCCTCCTGGGACTACAATGACATAAATGTTAGACATTTTTTGCTATTGTCCCACAGGTCCTGGAAATGTGTTCTTTCTTTCATTTTGGGGAAGGAACTTTTTTCCTCTCTGTTGTTCAGACTGAATAATTGCTATTGGGTTGACCAGGAAGTTTGTTCAGGTTTCAGGTATGGAAAAACCCGAATGAACTTTTTGGTCAACCCAATATTTATCCTTCTTTAAGTCCCTTGACTGTCTCCTCTGTTACCTCCGTTGTGCTACTGCGCTCACCTAGTGAGGTGTCTGTTCTTTTATTTGGTGGTTTTATTTTTCAGTTCTAAAATGTCTACTTGGTTCTTCTTATCTTCTATTTCTGTGCCAGACATTTCTACTTTTCTAAGTATTTGTTTCAATAGTGTCTGCAATGCTTACTGGAGTATTTTTATAAATTCTGTTTTAAAATTTTCATGACTGCATTCCCACATCTCTGTCATCTTGGAAATGCCATTGTCTTTTCTTATACAGGTTCTGGTTCTTCATAATCTGAGTAATCTGGAGTTATATCCTGGATACTTTGAATATTATGTTACAAGCCTCTGGGTCTTGTTTAAATCCTAAAGAAAACACTTGTTTTATTGTTTTTAGCAAGAAGTTCTCCTGGTTAGATCCAGACCACAAGTCCCAACTTACCTTCTACTTGCTTTGGTTCTAGTGTTAGTTCAGTTTTCAAAGCCTTTGCAGTGCTTTTTAATCAGTCCCACCTGTGACCCACCTAAATGTTCATCCTGCCACCTGAGAAGCTGTGTCTATTTGTTAACACAGTTCTCAACATCTCTGGTGTTCTGATTAAGATCAGATCAATGCATATACAACTCAGCGGTGAGCACAGGAGTTCACAAACAACTTCACAGATCACTTTCTAAAGCTTTTCCACCTTGGCAACCTCTTTCCAGTTCCCCAGGGCTTCCCTCTGGTTACCCAACTCCTCAGCATAGTTCCAGGGCAGAGGCCAATCAGTGGGAGGACAGAGGAAAAATGCATCAAGGATTCACCCCTGTCTTTTGGAATCACAGCCCAGCAATAAATAGGAAAGGTCCCCTTCCTCAGAGTTCTGGCTCCTGCTCATCTGCTGCTGCCACTACAGGACTGCTTGGAGGCTGGGTTGTCAGGAAATGAGAGGGAAAAAATGTCTCCCTGACATTAGAGCCCACATTCATGCTTGTTGCACCAGGAATAAGGGCATCTCCTCGAAGTCAGCTCTGTCCCCCCGTTCCCACATCCAGATTTCAGGCTGTGTTCATGCAAAGGAATAATCAGAGGGGAAAACTGGCAAACCTACTGCCAGTTTAGAGCTATTTCAAAATTCTGGTATTCTTTCCTGCTACTGATTACTTTTCAAAGTCCTCGTATAAATGCTCCATGCATTCTGTACAGGTTTTATCACTGTGTCAAGTGAATGAGACTGGGACAAATGTGCTAACTCCATTTTACCCACAACCAGGATCTGCATACTAATTAGGTCACTAGAAAGGTCATTTATTAAGTTCATACTTTGAGTAAGGGACTGTACTGTCTTAGTTCCCTAATCTCTTCTAGAACCCCAAAAGTTATATATTAGTGCAGTGACATGTCATAATCTTCATATAATCATGAGGACACAGATGCTTAGCAAAAATGACCTTGCCAGAGATCACCTGACTGGTTTCAAGACTCACAGAATGCCCTAGAATTATAATATCCTCAGACCACCTGCTATAAAATCAACTATAGTGCTTATTAAAATTCAAGTTTCCTATGCCCCACCTCACATACTTTGTCAAAATCTTTGGGGAAGGGGTTCAAGGAGATCTTCTATGCATGTAAAAGTTGAGAACCAATGATTATTGCCTCCAACAAAAGAAACCTTCAGTCTATGTGACTTTTAAAAGGATGTCAGTGTATTTCAAATAGGAATACCCATTAGTGTTGGCATCAATCAGCTTAAAATAGCTTACATATGCTCACATTCCCTGCTCTTCTGTATCACGTTAAGGGACATAAAATAGGATTTGTTATAAGCCAAGGTTCACTTTATATACAGGAAATTTTCTGAACCCCAATCCCCTGAACCCAAGGCTCTTACTGCCCTCTAATCCCTGGCAATAACAGCATTCTAAAGGACCCTCCCCAAGAGGTATTAACCAACCGGTATATCAAATTCTCTTTTCAAAAGAGATCTGGCATAAGAAAATTCCACTCATTCGTTGCAAACAATATTGCCACGTTTCTCCCCAGGAGGTAGAGCTGCCCTGTCTTTCATGATGAACCTTACTTGGCAAAAGAATAATTTTGATAGGGAATCAAAATTGTCATCACATTGGATCCTCATATTCTATAAGGCCAGACTGAATTATAACACCCTCAGTAATAAAAAGAGTTGAATTTAAAAAAAAAAAAAAACTTAGAAAAACTCACTCAGTATAAATGGGATGGGGGAGAATCTTGAATCAAATAAAGAAAAGTGATTCTTTTTTCCCTTAACAGAAAAAGTTTTTAGGACAAGTTTACATGTAAGGATATAATTATGAAGGTGAAAAAGTCAATCAGATTGCAGTGTTTGCTCAAGATCCCTAGTAAATGATGTAGAAAACATAAAAATGCCATACACATAAAACTTTTCTTCTGAGGATCTCAAAGAGTTTTATAGACGCTGCCTTAATGGCTCATAACAGGGATTATCATTCCTACTCACATATGGTAAAAACAAGGTCAAGTATGCCATTCTCCAAGGCCCTCTCTGCTATTCTCTTTTTTAAAAAATGTGTCATAACACACCATAACAATAAGTCATATTTTAGTACTAAAACTTATGGTAAATATTCTGCTTTGAAATAAAAATCTTCTTCTAAAAAAAAGTTCTTATGGATATTTATGAGGAAGTTCAAAAGTTTCAAACTGATCAGCAGTAATGAATCAAAAATAAAAAGAATTCAGCGCAGTTATTTTCAACAGTGAAGAATATGTCAACCAGTAATTTCTACCCCCTCCCCATCCTGATTCTGAAAAGAGAAAACTCCAAAACATATGGCCCAGGAAAAAAAAAATCTGTCCTCGTTTATAGTGATGAACTGGCTTTTACATCTCTGCAGCCAGAGTACGCAAATGACTTCACAGGCAACAGCTTCCGTATGTTTTATATTTTTAACATTGACCATTCATAACAAAGGTTCTTTGATCCCAGATCAAATGTTTGAATCAATTTTCTCTACACTTACTCAGAGTCACCATTATAAAAGCTCTCCTCTTTCCCGCTTCCAATCCTTCCTGCAATAGGAACTATCTCCATTTGTCACCTTCTCTGTGATACGTCCCACCCCTTTGCTGTGGTTTTTAGCTGTGCTCGTTAACCTCTCATATGAAAGAGGCACAGTAATAAATAATTTTTGTACATAATAAGTTAACTGCAATAAATAAGACTCCTCCAAGGAATTCACAGCCATCCTTAATAAAACTAAAAGCTCACGGTAGTATGGTTAGTACAAATAAAAAAATTTTTCCAATCAGAAAAAAAATCCTCAATAGGTAAGGCCTTTCCCTACATGTAAGAAAAATTAAAATTTACATATATATGTGTGTATATATATATAAACTAGATTATTGCCTGCGATTAGAATTCTAAAAAGTGAACTGAAAACTAAAGCCTTAAATAAAAACAAAAAACCAGAGATTGGAAAAATAGTAAAAACATCTAAAAACATCAAATAAAAACATTATCTAAGCAATGCTAAAAATTGAGAATATTTTCAACTTTACTGATTCCAAGACCTTTATTTAGATCTTATGTAGAAGCAACATTTTTAACATTTTAACATTTTAAAAAGTTAAAACATTAATTTTGTAGAAAGGTACTTATTAAACAAAGGCTACTTTGAAGAACAAATTTTCTAGTGGTAAATACACTGATAGTAGATCAATTACATTCGGGGCTAATTAGATCTTGTGGAGATTAAAACAGAAAAAGAAAGAAGAGAAAAAAATCCTGGAATTAAAAAGTCCTTTTTCCTTCCATATCCTAGCTATCATAAATAATGCTGCAATGAACACAGGAATGCATGTATATTTTCAAGTTAGTGTCATTTTCTTCAGATATATACCTATAAGTGAAATTGCTGGATCATATGGTAGTTCTATTTTTAAATACTTTCTATAGGGGGGACACCAATTTATAATCCTATCCACAGTGCACAAGGGTTCCCTTTTCTCCACATCCTCACCAACATTTGTTTTTTCTTGTTTTTTTTTTTTTTTTTTTTTTTTTTTTTTTTTTTTTTTTTTTTTCTTTTTTTTTTTATTTTTTT
>SJYA01000581.1:143799-160505 GCA_006410615.1 Neotragus moschatus | reverse complement strand
TTTTTTTTTTTTTTTTTTTTTTTTTTTTTTATAATACCATTCTGGACAAGTATGAGGTAAGATCTCGTGGTTTTAATTGGCATCTCCCTGATGAGTCAAGACACTGAGCATCTTTTTTTTTTTTTTTAAACTGGTTTATTACAAAGGCCAAATGGAAGAGATACACAGAGGTAGGAGAGTGCAGAGCTTCCATGCTCCACCACCCTCCCACCACTTTGATGTCTCCATCAGAAGCTCTCTGAATCTTACAGTTCAAGGGTTTACACAGAGCTCAGTCTCCAGTACTCACCCCTCTTACTGGAGGTTGGTAGGTGGGGCTAAAAGTTCCAACCCTCTGATCAGTTGGTCTTTCTGGTGACCAACCAATCCCATTCAGGGACCCATCCTAAGTTACCTCAGCAGAATAAACTCAGATGTGATTGAAAGGGGCTTATTATGAAAAACAAGGGACACTTTCAAAACTCAGGAATTTTTTAGAAATTCTGTGTAAGGAATTGGGGACAACAGCTAAACATATTTTGTATTTTACCACTTCATAGAAGTAGAAAGAACAAAGAAAAACCCACTTTTATCCTGGCATACATGCAAGCATGCTCAGTTGTGTCCAACTCTTTGTGGCCTCATGGACTGTAGCCCCCCAGGCTGTTTTGTCCATGGAATTTTCCAGGCAAGAATACTAGAGTGGTTGCCATGTCCTACTCCAGAGGATCTTTCCAACCCAGGGATCAAACCCTGTCTCCTCCACTGCCAGGTGGATCCTTTACCACTAAGCCATATAGTCTGTATTAGCACTATGGAATACTTCCAGGCTTTTTGGTGATTTTTGAGTACTATGTTTATATTAGTATTACAAACATTTTATGTTAATATTTATATTGAAAAATCTTATCACTATTGCAGTATGAGTATCACTCAGATCTCATCTTAAGGTTATTTCTTCAAAAAAGACTTTCCTCTGACAATCCAGTCACAATTTTAACACAGTAGTCTATTTTAATTCTCTGCACAGCACTTAATTAACCATGGATCATTCTGGAGTTTTATTTATTGTCTCTTTCCCACTGAGCATCTTTATATGTACCTATTAGCCATCTATACATTTTCTTTGGAAAACGGTCTATTAAGAACTTCTGCCCATTTTTTAATTGGATTGTGTGATATTTTTTCCTTTTGAGATATATAAATTCTTACCTATTTTGGATATTAATCTCTTATCAGATATATGATTTACAAATATTTTCTCCCATTCAGTAGGTTGCATTTTCATTAATGATTTCCCTTGCTGTACAGAATCTCTTTATGTTGATATAGTTCCACTTGTTTATTTTTGCTTTTGTTGCCTTTGCTTGGTTTCACTGATCTTTTCTATTGTCTTCTTACTCTATTTCTACTCTGCTTTTGTTCTTCCCTTCCTTCTACAAATGTTGGGCTTTGCTTATTCTTTTTCTAGTTCCTTGAGTTGTAAACATAGGTTGTTTCTTCAAGTTTTTTCTTATTTCTTGAGGTAGTCATTTTATCACTATGAACTTCCTTCTTAGAACTGCTTTCACTACACTCTATAAGTTTTGGTATGTTGTATTTCCATTTTCATTTGTCTCAAGGTGTTTTTTTAATACTTGGGGGGTATTTATTTTGGGCTTCCCAGGTGGCACTAGTGGTAAAGAACCTGCCTGCCAATGCAGGAGACGCAAGAGACACGCATTCAATCCCTGGGTCGGAAAGATGCCCTGCAGGAGGAAATGGTAACCCACTCCAGGGTTCTCGGAGAATCCCATGAACAGGGGAGCCTGGCAAGCTACAGTCCACAGGGTCACAAAGAGTTGGACATGACTGAAGTGTCTTAGCATGTATTTATTTTTGGCTCTGCTGGGTCTTTGTTGCTGCATGAACTTTTCTCTCGTGGTGAGTGGGGGCTACTCTCCAGTTGCAGAGTGCAGGCTTCTCACTGCAGTGGCTTCTCTTATTGCAGAGCATGGGCTCTAGGACATGCAGGCTTCAGCAGCTGCTGCACATGAGCTCAGTAATTGTGGCTCCTGGGCTCTAAAACACTGGCTCAATAGTTATGATACACAGGCTTACTCGCCGCACAGCATGTGGGATCTTCCTGGATCAGGGATTGAACTGTGTCTCCTGCATTGGAAGGCAGATTCTTTACCAATGAGCCACCAAGGAAGCCCTCAAGGTTTTGTTTTGTTTTGTTTTCTCTTTTTATTTCTTCATTGATACCAGTCATTTTTATAGTAACATGTTGTTTAATCTCCACATATCTGTGATTTTCCAGTTGTCTTCTTGTAATTGGTTTCTAGTTTCATAGTATTGTGGTCATAAAAGATACCTAATATGATTTCAATATTTTTAAATGTATTAAGACTTGTTTTGTAACCTAATATATGATTTATTCTGGAGTATGTTCCATGGGCACTTGAGAAAGAATGTGTATTCTATTGTTTTTGGATAGACTGTTCTCTATAAATCTGTTTAATCAATCTGGTCTGATTTAAGACCAGTGTTTACTTATTGATTATCTGTCTGGATGATCTGTCCATTGAGGTAAGCAGAGTAGTAAAGTCCCCTATTACTACTGTATTGCTGTCTGGTTCTCCCCTTAGGTCTGTAAATATTTGCTTTATATATTTAGGTGTTCCCATGTGGCCTGGAGAATTCCATGGACTGTACAGTCCATGGGGTAGCAAAGAGTTAGACACAACTGAGCAACTTTCACTTTCACTTTTCTTATGTTGGGTGCATAAGTATCCAAATATTACATACTCTTGTTGGACTGATCCCTTTATCAGTATGCAATGCCCTTCTTTGTCTCTTATCATAGTTTTTGTTTTAAAGTCTCTTTTGTTGGATGTAAGTATTGCTACCACAGCTTTGTCCTGGCTTCTATTTGCACTAAATATTTTTTTTACATACCTCCACTTTCAGTCTGTGTGTGTCCTTATACCTGAAGTGAGAGTCTTGCAGGCCTTGTGTTTTTAATCAACTTATTTAGTCCATTTCTTTTGATGGTAAACTTAGTCCATTTACATTTAAAGTAATTATTGATAGGTATGTACTTATTGCCATTTTGTTATTGTTTCCTGGTTGTTTCCTAGTTCTTCTGTTCCTTTCTTCTTCTCAGAAAAAAAAAAATCCTGGTGTTAAAAAACCCTTTTAAATGTCTTTTCTCCCCTTTTTGTTTGGACTGGTAGACAGGTCAGGTTTTAACATAATTTAAGCTACCATGATTCTTCACTTAAAAATAGTCATATACCTCAATTTTACAAAAAAAAAAAAAAAAAACCCAGAGTGTTAAGTTGGACTCTGTTCATAACATTGTAAACATAAAAAGGGCATGCTTCAAGGTGCTAACACAGGGAGTCTTGAGTTTAGTATAGATTTAGCAACACTCCTCTAGGCAAAATTGAATTTTCCTGGCTTTGTGCAAAATGAATTGTTGTATATATTATCTACCCATTCCAAATAGTCCAAATATTACAGATTACCTTGCACACAGCTGCAAACTGTTGGTTATTTCCTGCTCCAACTACAAGATATCCATCCTTGGTTTTAAAAGCCTAAAATAAATAAATACATACATAAATATATAATTTTATACATTGAGAATACCACAAAAGTAGCTTTAATTACTCAAAATTTATATATAAACTTTGTTCTAAAGTAATATTAATTAAATCAATATCAACTAATTAGTATATTTTTCTATTATATTTGTATAGCTGTTATTTGAGGTTCTCAAAACAATTCCTGTCTCATCCATCTGTTGTTATAACACTGGAGAAGGGAGGAAAAATGAATAACTTAGAATAGTAAAGAAAGAAAAAATTCTCATAGTTCAAGCCCCTCTTAAGTACTTATCAGAACTCACTTCTACACACTGGGTCACAGTGATGATCAGGGGAACCAAACTTTACCCTCAGAAGGCCTTATCCCATTTTCTCTGAGTAAATGAGTTTCTTTCGTTTCCTCTCTTTCTATGTAAAAACTGTTCTGCATCTTCACCTACCTTTTCTTCACTTATGCCCACCTCTGAGAAAGATAACATCTGTCTTTCCTGTCAGGGCTTATTCCTAGGCTAATGACCTTAGTACTACCTGTACTCACTCACATCCTTCAGAACCCTGCTCAATCAGCTTTTACGTCTTCATTTCCACTGGATCTTTTTCTTCTGCCTACATAGAAGCTCATGCTAATACTAAAAATATTAGAAACAAAATAAAATTTGTACCAGTCCTGCCAAACCTCTCAAGCTTTCTCGAAATTGTTCCCTTCCTCCATGTCTAAATAATATAAAATGCTACTTCTTCACCAACCAGCACATTCCAGTGCCCTTTGTCATCAGGATTCCTATCCTGTCACTGAAACAATTCCTTCTTCTACCACTGTAAGCTGGTACCACCCCCTCCTTCAGGAAACTGTCGCATCTCTAGGCTCTGTCTGCATTCATCTCTAATCTCTCTGATGTTTCTCACATGCTCCCTTTACAGGATTACCTTCTAAACTTCAACATTACTTACACATCATCATTACTTAAGTATCTATATCACTTGTCTCTTACGGTAGCCACCAGCCACATGTAAGTATTAAATTTAAATAAACTAAAATTAAATCAGCCAGTCACAAAAGAATACAAATTGTGATTCCACTTATAGGAAATGACCAGAATCAGCAAATCCATGGAGACAAGAAAGATTACTAGATGTCTGGGGCTGAACAAGTTTGGGAAATGTGGAAAATGACTACACAAGTAACAGCTTTCTTATTGGGGCAATGAAAATATTCTAAAATTGATTATGGTAAAGGCTGTACAACTCTATGAATGTACTAAAAATAACCACTGAATTGTACAGTTTCAGTGGGTGAATTTTACTGTATGTATATTATATGTCAATAAAGCTGCTTTTAAGAAAAATTAATAGTTCACTTCTACCAACACTCTAGCTACACATCAAGTATTCAATAGCCACATGTGGCTAGTGGCTACCACAGGATACAGTCTGGATAGAGACAATTTCTATCATCACAGAAAGTTCTGTGGCACAGTATAAGTACATTGGAGTTGGTAGATGGTATTTTTTTTCTTTTATTCTTCTTACATCATGGCATCTGAAGAATATGAGGCAATTAATGGTTATAAAATGTTAATAAATCACTCAGATGATTGCTTCCATATAATAGGGTTGTGGCTAAAAGGGATCTCGGAACACTATAATTTTTTTTTTCTGTTTACATTTTTGCTAGATTTGTAAATCAATGCCACCAAGATATTACATGAACTATTTTAAATGTTTATATTCCCTTATCCACCAGGCAAAAGCAAAATTAGCACCATACCTAATGCATTAGTGTTCCTTAAACTACAGAAAGGAAGTCTGCAAAAGAGTTATGAGTGGAGGACAAGGATTTTGAGCAGAGATGTCTCAACAAACCATTCGTAATTATGAAGTTATACAAGTTGTTTGTTTGCTTGCTTTTTTTAGGAGGGAAAAGTGAGTTGGGAAGTAGATAAGTAATATGAAATAACAGTATGTGTTAACAAGTATAATGGGAAGTAAGGTTTCACTGCAGATGGTGAATGCAGCCATGAAATCAAAAGACGCTTACTCCTTGGAAGAAAAGTTATGACCAACCTAGACAGCATTCAGAATCAGAGATATTACTTTGCTGACTCAGGTTCGTCTAGTCAAGGATATGGTTTTTCTGGTAATCATGTATGGATGTGAGAATTGGACTGTGAAGAAGGCTGAGCGCCGAAGAATTGATGCTTTTGAACTGTGGTGTTGGAGAAGACTCTTGAGAGTCCCTTGGACTGCAAGGAGATCCAACCAGTCCAGTCTGAAAGAGATCGGCCCTGGGATTTCTTTGGAAGAAATGATGCTGAAGCTGAAGCTCTAGTACTTTGGCCACCTCATGCAAAGAGTTGACTCATTGGAAAAGACTCTGATGCTGGGAGGGATTGGGGGCAGGAGGAGAAGGGGACGACCGAGGATGAGATGGTTGGATGGCATCACTGACTCCATGGGTGTGAGTCTGAGTGAACTCCAGGAGTTGGTGATGGACAAGGAGGCCTGGCGTGCTGCAATTCATGGGGTCGCAAAGAGTCGGACATGACTGAGCGACAGGACTGAACTGAAGGTTTCCAAAATTTTGGATCAGTAACATGTACAAGTTTACATATTATAGGAGAGGGTTCATTTTCTTTCAATTAATACAAAAATGGCTGTTTCTTCCTGAATTCTGAACCATAACCTGAAACATATTTTTACCAATACACATATTTTAAATTTTAAGTAGTTATAACTAGTTAATAATCACTGGAGAGTAAATACCAAGTAACAGCTCAGCTGTGCATGTGTGCTTGCCTGCTAAGTCTCTTCAGTCGTGTCCAAATCTTTGCAACACCATGGACTGTAGCCTGCCAGGCTCCTCTGTCCATGGGATTCTCCAGACAAGAAAATTGGAGTAGGTTGCCATGCCCTCCTCCAGGGGATCTTCCTAACCCAGGGATCAAACCCACATCTCATGTCTCCCTCATTGGCAGGTGGGTTCTTTAGCACTAATGCCACCTAGGAAGCCCTAGCAGCTCAGCCACCAGAATATAATTAGACTAAGGCTCACCAAGTAGATTTATTAGGATGAAGATTGGGAAATGAGTACATCAAGCCTGTATATTGCCAACTTGCTTATTTAACTTGGAGCATCATGTGAAATCCCAGGCTGGATGGTTCACAAGCTGGAATCAAGACTGCCAGGAGAAACACCAACAACCTCAGATATGCAAATGATATCACTCTAAAGATAAAAAGAGAAGAGGATCCAAAAAGCCTTTTGATGAGGATGAAAGAAGAGAATAAAAAAGCTGGCTTATAAGCAAATAGATGGGGTAAAGTGGAAACAGTGAAAATTTTTATTTTCTTGGACTCCAAAACCACTGCATATGATGACTGCAGTCATGAAACTTTAAAAAAAAAAAATGCTTGTTCCTTGGAAGAAAAGCTATGACAAAAGTAGACAGCTTAATAAAAAGCAGAGACATCACTTTCCCTACAAAGGTCCATACAGTCAAAAGCATAGCTTTGACTACACAGATGTGAGAGTTGGACCATAAAGAAGGCTGAGCACTGAAGAACTGTTGCTTTCAAATTGTGGTGCTGGTGAAGACTCTTGAGAGTCCTTTGAACAGCAAGGATATTAACCAGTCAGTCCTAAAGAAATCAGTCCTGAATATTCATCGGAAGGACTGATGCTGAAGCTAAGGCTTCAACACTTTGGTCACCTGATGCAAAGAGTTGACTCATTGGAAAAGATCCTGATGCTGAGAAGGTTGAAGGTAGGAGAAGAAGAGGGCAACAGAGGATGAGATGGTTGAATGGCATCACCAACTCAATGGACATGAGTTTGAGCAAACTCTGGGGGATAGCAAAGGACAGGGAAGCCTGGCATGATGCAGTCCATGGGGTTGCAAAGTAGGACATGAACAACAACAGCATGATTATCAATTCTTTAAATAATTATTTGCCCCATGTTATTATTGTTACAGTATTTAATAAATATATTTAAAATAAGAAGTTTTAGAGGAATCTATTTTGCTGTAAAATGAATGTTTTCTGGAGAAAGAAACAGTAACCTACTCCAGTATCCTCCTCAAATTCAGTTGTTGAAATCCTAACTCCCCAATGTGATGGTATTAGTAATAAGAACACAGCCATTTCTGAAACAGGAAGTAGGCCCTCACAAGACATCTAATATGCCAGCATCTTGATCTTGGACCTCCTAGCCTGCTGAAATGCCTGCTGTTTTAGCCACCCTGTCTATGGTATTCTGTTATAGTATCCCAAATGGACTAAGAAATTGGTACTGAGAAGTGGGATACTGCTTTAACAAATACCTAAAAATGGTGACGATGGGAGGAAGTTATGAAGAGGGTATATGAGAGGTGTCAGTGGATAAGAAATCCTGATTAAGTCAAAGACTGGCCATAATGTGGTGAGTAGTCCAATGTAAGGTGGAAGACAGGAGGCTATGGATAGTCAAAATATAAAATGCTTCAGTCAGTGATTACTGGAGCAAAGAAGTTTCAGTGTGAGGTTAGAGTCACAGTGTGAGGTGCACAGAATAATTTATGATAAAAGGTAAGGACTCAATAAATATCATTATTATTAAATAGCTACTAATAATGCTGGTTGGCACATAAAAAGAACCCCCTGTACATTCTAAGCCTTTGAATCTTGATTTCTGGACTCTAACCTACTTTGCAAACTCTCTCTTCATCTCCTTGGTTGCCTCACTCTCTATACCAGGCAAGATAAATGACCACATACTATGTACACACACCTCCAGCAGATTTTCCATCACTGGGCGAACTAAATAAGAGCAGCAGACTGCGCTGCAAACATTCATGGCTGGGATGTTTCTCTTGTAAAGAACTGAAGCCTCAAACTACCGTATTGATATGTCAGTATTTTCTCTGATCTACAAAAGGTACATACAGTTAGTGGTGTGTCTACTTCAAAAATAAGAACACAAACTTCAAACCCTCCTGGAGCTACTTAAGTTTTCACAAGATTTTCTTCCCGAAAAGGTAACCATTGCAAAATGACCTCATCATCCACTGGAAAAAGACATTCCATGGAGTTGAACTCATTGCCATGAGAATGTTTTCTGGAATGTCAAGCAGTTACTGACTTTGGGTCTGTGCTAGTACACTGTGACAAATATAGAGCACTATTTCCTACCACTAACAGTTCAGCTCACCTTATGGCACTGGAGCTGGCTGAGCCAGATGCAAGGAGGCCTCAAATGCTTACAGCTCAAGAACAATGTCCTATGGGATGGAACTCTGCAACAAGTGATAAAGGAGGCCAGAAGCCCCTAATTTCACCTATTACCTATTTGTCTACACATTTTTTTTTCATGGGGAATAAGCCATTTTGAACACACTCATTTCTACATTGTCTTGAATTCTAGAACCACTTTGAAAGCAATACTACATACTGATTTCCTGCAACCCCAGATCCAGGTCAGGATTTTCCAATTCCATAGGAAATCTGAATGTTCCTTGAGGTCTTTCAAATCAATTAAATCCTATTTTAAATAAAATAAATTTAGGATTTTCAATCACTCAGTTTCTGATACTAGATATGGAGTCGGGGCAAGAAAGGAAATGGAAACTGTCATGTTTTTTATCTTCACAAATTATCAGTAGATATTATTTTTCTTAGAAGTCCTTTATAAGGAAAGCTTGCTGTTCTTCAAGAAGGCAGCCATCATGTATCCTGGACATAATGTACAATGGTACATGGTGTTATTTTTCCTGGAAGCTATGCGTGAGAAACTGATGATTCTGAATTGCCTGTATTATAAAGAATCTCAAGCTAGATTTGGACTAAGCTGCCAAAATCACCTCCTATTTAATGGAAAGTGGCAAAAAATTCTGGATAAGAATCCATATTGATTTTTCAGGAACACTTCAAGGTAAAACATTCCTTGACTATGTTAAGCCTTTTTCAAATGCTCTTTGTTTTACCCAAAACATGTTACAACAAATAAAGTTTTATACTAGTTATATACCACCCATGAAAATATCGTATCTATCAATGAGCCTACACTTATCTAAGACACATTAGAAGTCTTATCATAGACACTTATCATAGACTAGAACTTTATTCAGGCTGTCATTATGACATTTTACCTTCAAGCAAAAAGATAAACTAGAGCAGAATATTAACTAAACCTCAATAAGAATATTATTGTAAAGTAGATTATCAATAAGGTTTTCCAAACATACTTTAAGTCCCTCATATCTCAAGATTTATCAATGACTAAAACAGGGCACACAGAAGGTTGGCATTACTGAAAAGACCGATATTAGACCTGCCCACTAGACCTGAAGAGACACTAGGGTATAGATCTAGTTAACAGTGGAATTTCAGTCTAGAATATAGAAAGTTTGGATAAGCACGGCTGAGGGAAACATTCAGCCAAATGAAGTATGGGGGTATAGGCAGGAAATGGAGTAAGAAATTTGGACAAATTCTTGAAACAGAGGATGAGATGGTTGGATGGCATCACAACTCGATGGACATGAGTTTGAGGAAGCTCCAGAAGTTGATGATGGACAGGAAAGCTGGTATGCTGCAGTCCGTGGGGTTGCAAAGAGTTGGGCACTACTAGCAACTAAACTGAACTAAATTCTTGAAAGTCTTTCAGTAGGTAGTCAGTTCCTGAGATTTATAGGCAGAGGCTGCATTTATGGGAATGAGGCTCAGAGACTTGCCTCCAAATTCCCACATGACAAGTTGTGAAAGCAAGTCACAGGGTAGAGGGATAACACCCTGGTGGTTAACTAGATAAAATCCTCAGAGAATATAGGCAAAAGCAGAAGCCCAAGCCTTTGAACAAAGACACATGAAGCAATGACAGTGACCTCTAAGTGAGCATAGGAGTCTGGCTGGCAGATAAGAACTTAGAACCTGCTGCAGTTACCCCACGCACCAAGGACAACATCTGGCATAACAAGAGATAAACACACTCTGTCAAATCAAGGCTAATGCACTGATTGTCATAATAAGTGATGTAAGAAATACTGTATGATATCACTTATATGTGGAATCTAAAAAGAAATGATACAAATGAACATACTAACAAAACAGAAACAGACTCAAGGACTTAGAACAAATATGTTACTGGAAGAGAGGAGTTGGGGGAGCGGATAGTTAAAAGAGTTTGTGATTGACATGTACCCAGTACAATATTTTAAATGGATAACCAACAAAGACCTACTGTATTCCACAGGGAACTCGGCTCAATGTTATGTAACAACTTAAATGGGAAAAGAATTTGAAAAAGAACAGATACATGTACATGTATAATTGAATCACTTTACTGCCCACCTGAAACTATCACAACATTGTTTATCAACTATACTCTGATAAAAAACAAAGTTTCTAAAAAAGACTGATGTATTATGTTGGATCAGAGCAAAGTAGGCAATTTAACAAATACTAGAAGCTATACAGAAGGCTTGCTGGTGAAACGGAAGTATGAGGTAGGAAAGATGAGAAAGTGTCAGTGACCCAAAGATGAGAACTCTTTTTCACTATATTAATTCTTCCGATCATAAACACGGTATACTTCTCCATATATTTGTGTCCTCTTTGATTTCTTTCACCAGTGTTTTATAATTTTTTATACATAGGTCTTTTGTTTCTTTAGGTAGATATATTCCTAAGTATTTTATTATTTTCGTTGCAATGGTGAATGGAATTATTTCCTTAATTTCTCTTTCTGTTCCTTCATTGTTAGTATATAGGAATGCAAGGGATTTCTGTGTGTTGATTTTATATCCTGCAACTTTACTATACTCATTAATTAGCTCTAGTAATTTTCTGGTGGAGTCTTCAGGGTTTTCTATGTATAGAATCATGTCATCTGCAAACAGTGAAAGTTTTCTATCCAAAGTAATCTATAGATTCAATGCAATCCCTATCAAGCTACCAAAGGTATTTTTCACAGAACTAGAACAAATAATTTCACAATTTCTATCAAAATAAAAAAAAACCTCAAATAGCCAAAGCAATCTTGACAAAGAAGAATGGAATTGGAGTAATCAACCTGCCTGACCTCAGGCTCTACTACAAAGCCACAGTCATCAAGACAGTATGGTACTGGCACAGACAGAAATATAGATCAATGGAGCAAAATAGAAAGCCCAGAGATAAATCCACGCACCTGTGGACACCTTATCTTTGACAAAGGAGGTAAGAATATACAATGGAGAAAAGACAATCTTTTTAACAAGTGGTGCTGGGAAAACTGGTCAACGACTTGCAAAAAAATGAAACTAGAAGACTTTCTAACACCATACACAAAAGTAAATGCAAAATGAATTAAAGATCTAAACATAAGGCCAGAAACTATAAAACTCCTAGAAGAAAACATAGGCAAAACATTCTCTGCCATAAATCACAGCAGGATCCTCTATGACCCATCTCCCAGAATATTGGAAATAAAAGCAAAAATAAAAAAATTGGACCTAATTAAAATTAAAAGCTTTTGTACAACAAAGGAAACTATAAGCAAGGTGAAAAGACAGCCTTCAGAATGGGAGAAAATAATAGCAAATGCAGCAACTGACAAACAACTAATCTCAAAAATATACAAGCAACTCCTGCAGCTCAATTCCAGAAAAATAAATGACCCAATCAAAAAATGGGCAAAAGAACTAAACAGAAATTTCTTCAAAGAAAACATACAGATGGCTAACACATGAAAAGATGCTCAACATCACTCGCTATTAGAGAAATGCAAATCAAAACCACAATGAGGTACCATTTCATACCAGTCAGAATGGCTGCTATCCAAAAATCTACAAGCAATAAATGCTGTAAATGAGGGTGTAGAGAAAAGGGAACCCTCTTACACTGTGGGTGGGAATGCAAACTAGTACAGCCACTATGGAGAACAGTGTGGAGATTCCTTAAAAAACTGGAAATAGAACTGCCATATGACCCAGCAATCCCACTGCTGGGCATATACACTGAGGCAACCAGAATTGAAAGAAACACATGTACCCCAATGTTCATTGCAGCACTGTTTATAGTAACCAGGATATGGAAGCAACCTAGATGTCCATCAGCAGATGAATGGATAAGAAACCTGTGGTACATATACACAATGGAGTATTACTCAGCCATTAAAAAGAATACATTTGAATCAGTTCTAATGAGGAGGATGAAACTGGAGCCTATTATACAGAGTGAAGTAAGCCAGAAAGAAAGACACCAACACAGTATACTAACGCATATATATGGAATTTACAAAGATGGTAATGATAACCCTGTATGCGAGACAGCAAAAGAGATAGAGATATATAGAACAGTCTTTTGGACTCTGTGGGAGAGGGCAAGGGTGGGATGGTTTGGAAGAATGGCATTGAAACATGTATAATATCATATCTGAAATGGATCGCCGGTCTAGGTTCAATGCATGATACAGGGTTCTTGGGGCTGGTGCACTGGGATGACTCAGAGGGATGGAGTGTGGAGGGATGTGGGAGGGGGGTTCAGGATGGGGAACATATGTACACCATTGGTGTATTCATGTCAATGTATCACAAAACCAATACAAGATTGTAAAGTAATTAGCCTCCAAAACAATGAATAAATAAATAAAGTGGAAAAAAAAACAAAGATGAGAACTCACTGAGAATGGCAAACATACTAAGAATTGATCCCCAAAACAAACTTCCTTCTTCACAGATTACTGTCTAAATTTATGGGTGTGAAGATAAGTTTAAGGAGATATGGAGAATATAATTCCAATAAGAATTCCATATATATCCTGTAGTTGGAACGATGAAAGGTTTAGTCCCACTAATTAATTACTTACTCATTTTACTGTGGTCAAAATTTAGACCATTCACAAGACAGTCCTTCCATTGTCAGGTCCATTTATTTGTCTGAAAGATGTCTTCCTTTATCTCCTTAATGCTCAAAGCCAAGGATTTCTTAACCCATTGTGGTATTTGGAGGCAAGGAAGTTGTTGTCCTGTAGGATGATGCAGAGAAATCTCCCAGCATCTCTCTGTAGGGCAGGACCATTCAGGATTCACTCACACTTCTACTTTCTCCAACCATCAAGTCATCATCATCATCACCCTAATCTGGTGTCCATGGCAGATGTTGCTATGTAACGCTGGCACTCTGTCTTTAAGCATACAGGATCAGCCTTAGTGTTCTCTGCAACAAATACCCCAGATAGCTACTACCTAATAGTTGAAGATTAACTGGAAGTAAAATTTATTTTCCATCCAGGTATAAAATGGGTTCTAGAATCTAAAGAATACAGATTCTCAAAACATCTTTGGGCTTAGCTCAAAGATTATGGGAAGAACTAATGTCTACTCAATTTATTCAGTGAAGAGTAAACACTTATGGTAAGGCCCAGCTGACTCAAAAGAGCAAGTGATATGTAGTCCTCATGGGATAAACAAGTATCTAAAACAAGTCAACTGCAGGGTCAGAAAAAGCTTTAGGGAAGGCTCCATCTTATGTATGTATAGATATCTCTAAGGCAAGTGATGGAAAAGGTGGTAAGCTGCAAGGAGCTGGTAAGATCCTGGTGAGACGGTTACCTTCCAGGGTCTGAACCCATTCTTTAAAGGACTCCTTCCTTCTCTTGGGTGATCAGGACCTGGAAGCCTAACTCAGGCCCTCTATCATGCCTGTGAGATTAAGGTAGAGACCAGAATGATGAGTTGCTACTATACAGTAAGAAATAACTATATCAGAGGCTGGAATCCTTGAAGAATAAATGATCAGTGAATTTTCTCCCTGGGAAACTAAAAATCAGAAGGCAAAATTCAGAACTGAGCATGGATTAATTACTTAGCTCAAGTCCTCATGAATCTGGAAATGAAGTGAAGCCTGAATCTTTCCATCTTTCCATCGACAGACGGAAAGGTCTGTAGACACTGTCTGCATGTGGATATAAGAAGCAGGGAAAATGAGCCTTAGCCTTGTTCAGCAGAGAGAGTCATGCTGAATTGCAAGAGAATTGAAGTCTCAATACTTCAGCTATTTCCACTGCATGACATACTCAGAAGAAAAAAAAAATATGCACTCCGAATATTATTCCGCACATTCTTGTTTCAATCATTGGTGACCAAAAAGAGTTGGATTCACTAACATGGGCACATACACCACAACTGAGATCATGGGAGCATTATGTAAGATTCTTTTGCATCAAAATTTAAACCAATGAGGAAGATTACCAAAGTAATCGAACACAAGAGTCATTAGCAGCATTCTTCCAAAACAATCTGAAAAAAATCTCAGTAGCCCTTGCAGTATGTCAGCAGGTGAAGAAAGCAATAATTCTTTTCTCAACTTCATAACCACTTAAGAAAAGATACTTGATATTTTGATGACCTCTGCCAACAGGTCATATTAGCTAAAAGGTCAACGGTAACAGATTCTGTTTTATTTTTGAGTTTATTTCTCTGTTTGAATAATTAATTTACTTTAGTTCCTCTGGGATTTATGCTCTGCAAATAAAGGTGGGAGCTAGTTAAGAATTTTTAGGCATAATTGAATATGCTGAATTATTACTGCCTATGTTCTCAAACACTAAAATTCTTCATACCAGTGACATTAAATATGTTTAATTTCCACTCCACCCCAAACCCTCCTGAAGAAGCAGCACTGTACATGATGTGACTGATCGTTCCTCATCCCTAGTTGACTAGAATTATGCAGATATCACTCACAAGCCAGCCAATAGATTCACCAAGCAGGAATCAATTACATCAGCTTAAAAATTCAAAAGCTATGTGGAAGTACAGCTGGAGTAACCATATTAGGCTTAAGTTAAGTAAGAAAGCCTCAGAAAGACTAAAACTTAGACAAAAGATCAGACTATTACTTTGCCAACAAAGGTCTATCTAGTCAAGGCTATGGTTTTTCTAGTAGTCATGTATGGATGTAAGAGTTGGACTATAAAGAAGGCTAATCACCAAAGAATTGATGCTTTTGAACTGTGGTATTGGAGAACTCTTGAGAGTCCTTTGACAGCAAGGATATCCAACCAGTCCATCTAAAGGAAATCAGTCCTAAATATTCACTGGAAGGACTGATGCTGAAGCTGAAACTCCCAATACTTTGGCCACCTGATGCGAAGAGCTGACTCACTGGAAAAGACCCTGATGCTGAAAAAGATTGACGGCAGGAGGAGAAGGGGACAACAGAGGATGAGATGGTTGGATGGCATCACCGACTTGATGGACATGAGTCTGAGTAAACTCTAGGAGTTGGTGATGGACAGGGAAGCCTGGCGTGCTGCCGTCCATGGGGTCACAAAGAGTCAGACCTAACTGAGTGACTGAATTGATACAAAAGAAACAAGACAGGGAACAAGCAACTGCCATGTGCCTGATGGCATCTTGATTCTCATGAAATGAGACTACACTTGTGTTTCTGCNCTAGGAGTTGGTGATGGACAGGGAAGCCTGGCGTGCTGCCGTCCATGGGGTCACAAAGAGTCAGACCTAACTGAGTGACTGAATTGATACAAAAGAAACAAGACAGGGAACAAGCAACTGCCATGTGCCTGATGGCATCTTGATTCTCATGAAATGAGACTACACTTGTGTTTCTGCAAAATTTCTGTAGCTTAAAACAGCCTCCCCTTATCCACCCCCATCCTTTTTTTTTCTTTTTTTTTCCTTTATTTTTAATTGAAGGATAATTGTTTTACAATATTGTATTGATTTCTTTGGAAAGAATGATGCTAAAGCTGAAACTCCAGTACTTTGGCCACCTCATGTGAAGAGTTGTTCAGTTCAGTCGCTCAGTCGAGTCCGACTCTTTGCGACCCCATGAATCGCAGCACGCCAGGCCTCCCTGTCCATCACCAACTCCCGGAGTTCACTCAGACTCACGCCCATCGAGTCAGTGATGCCATCCAGCCATCTTATCCTCTGTCGTCCCCTTCTCCTCCTGCCCCCAATCCTTCCCAGCATCAGAGTCTTTTCCAGTGAGTCAACTCTTCGCATGAGGTGGCCAAAATACTGTAGCTTCACCTTTAGTATCATTCCTTCCAAAGAAATCCCAGGGCCGATCTCCTTCAGAATGGACTGGTTGGATCTCCTTGAAGTCCAAGGGACTCTCAAGAGTCTTCTCCAACACCACAGTTCAAAAGCA
>SJYA01000581.1:113100-138680 GCA_006410615.1 Neotragus moschatus | reverse complement strand
TTAAGCCAACTTTTTCACTCTCCTCTTTCACTTTCATCAAGAGGCTCTTTAGTTCCTCTTCACTTTCTGCCATAAGGGCGGTGTCATCTGCATATCTGAGGTTATTGCTATTTCTCCCCAGCGATCTTGCTTCCAGCTTGTGTTTCTTCCAGTCCAGCATTTCTCATGATGTATTCTGCATAGAAGTTAAATAAGCAGGGTGACAATATGCAGCCTTGACGTACTCCTTTTCCTATTTGGAACCAGTCTGTTGTTCCATGTCCAGTTCTAACCAACTATTGCGAAGAGTTGACTCATTGGAAAATATTTTGATGCTGGGAAGGATTGGGAGCAGGAGGAGATGGGACGACAGAGGATGAGATGGGTAGATGGCATCACTGACTCGATGGACATGAGTCTGAGTGATCTCTGGGAGTTAGTGATAGACAGGGAGGCCTGGTGTGCTGCGATTCATGGGGTTGCAAAGAATCAGACATGACTGAGCAATTGAACTGAACTGAACTGTGTTGGTTGCTGCCATACATCAACATGAATCAGCCATGGGTATGCATATGTGCCCTCCCTCTTGAATCTCCCACCCCTCTAGGCTGTCACAGAGCCCTGGTTTGAGCTCTCTGAGTCATACAGCAAATTCCCACTGGCTATCAGTTTTTTGTATGAAAGTGGTATATGTTTCCATGCTACTCTCTCCGTTCGTCCCACCCTCTCCTTCACCCCACCCCCATGTCCACAAGTCTGTTCTCTGTGTCTGCATCTCCATTTCTGCCCTGCAAATAGGTTCTTCAGTATCATCTTTTTAGATTTCATATATATATATTTATATACATTAATAAATAATATTTGTTTTTCTCTTTCTGACTCACTTCAATCTGTATAATAGGCTCTTGGGACATCCACATCATTAGAACTGATTCAAATGCATTCCTTTTTATGGCTGAGTGATATTCCTTTTATATATGTACCACAGCTTCTTTATCCATTATCTCTCCATGGATATCCAGGTTGCTTTCATATCCTAGCTATTGTAAATAGTGCTGCAATGAACAATTGAGTACATGTGTGTTTTTCAATTATGGTTCTCTTAGGGTATATGCCCAACAGTGGAATTGTTGGGTCATATGTAAGACCAGACACTAAATAAAACTCTTAGAGGAAAACATAGGCAGAACACTTTGTAACATAAATCACAGCAAGATCCTTTATGACCCACCTCCTAGAGTATTGGAAATAAAAACAGAAATAAACAAGTGCAAGCTAATTAAACTTAAAAGCTTTTGCATAGCCAAGGAAACTATATGCAAGGTAAAAAAACAACCCTCAAAATGGGAGAAGATAATAGCAAATGAAACAACTGACAAAAGATTAATTTCCAAAATATAAAAACAGCTCATACAACTCAATACCAGAAAAACAAACAACCCAATCAATAAATGGTCAGAAAACAGGCATTTTTCCGAAAAAGACATACAGGCAGCTAATAAACACATGAAAAGACACCGCTCATTATTAGAGAAATGCAAATCAAAACTACAATGAGATATATCACCTCATACCAGTTAGAAGAACCATCATCAAAACACCATCCCTGTTTATCAGTTCGACTGCATTTCTGCTCTATAGAACCAAAAAGATTTAATCCTAGATCTCTTAAACTGTGCTATATGATGCAAGTTCAGGGTCAGTATATGACTATTTCTTGCATAGTGGAGTTTGAGGGAAGCAATGAGCAAGAAGGCCCAGTCAAGGGATTTCCCTGGAGGTCCACTGGTTGGGAGTTCACCTTCCAATGCAGGGGGTTCCGGTTCAATCCCTGGTCAGGGACCTAAGATTCCACATGCCCTGAGGCCAAAAAACCAAAACATAAAACAGAAGCAATACTGTAACAAATTCAATAAAGACTTAAAAAAAAAGAAGAAGGCTGGGTCTATATCTTATAGACTTATGATCTATTTGCTTTGCACAGGGCCTGACATATTAGGAGGACCTTAAGAGTCAGACACAACTGAGCTGAACTGATACTTATTTGAAAAAAATTTTTTCTTAAAACTTAAGATTTTAAGCCAGCATTTCCCAAATTAGTTTCACAAAGCCTTATTCTATAGTATGTTAATAACAATCTTCCCTCTCTTTTTCTCTCTCCACACCACACACACAAAACTTCTCTTCACTCAAATAAGTTTGGGAAATGCAAGTTCAACAGCATTTTTATCCTACTTTTCAAAATCCTTAAAGTACTAGAAAATTTATGAAACTCCAAAAGGGACCTGGAATTTTTAAAAAAGTTTCCCAAATTAGTTTGACAATGAAATATTTTTGGGTAAGAACACCAATTAATTCCTCCCAGAAGACTGTTCCACAGAAAGGTTTGAAGAAAGCAGGGCAAACTGACTGACCTATATAGGAGCAAGGACTCTACTGATATCCAGAAGAATCTATAGAGTGTGATCTTTCATTTTCTTCAGTGTTAGTATCACTAACACTGCTTTATTAACTGCTTTATTTAAAACCTGATTTAATATTATCTCCTCAAAAATAAACTGTTTGCAATTTTATACAAAGCTCTAAATGAAGGCTTTGGCTAAACATCAAGAGAATGCTGACTTATTTTACCTTAATCTATATTTTCCATCTAACAAAGTTCAATTTTTTTAAATATGATAGCTAATCAAACCAGTCAATCCTAAAGGAAATCAGTCCTGAATACTCATTGGAAGGACTGATGCTCAAGCTGAAACTCCAATACTTTGGTCACCTAATGCAAAGAGCTGACTCACTGGAAAAGACCCTGATGCTGGGAAAGATTGAAGGCAAGAGGAGAAGGGGACAACAGAGGATGAAATGGTTGGATGGCATCACCGACACAATTGACATGAGTTTGAGTAAACTCCAGGAGTTGGTGATGGACAGGGAAACCTGGTGTGCTGCAGTCCATGGGGTCTCAAAGAGTCAGACACAATTGAGTGACTGAACTGAACTGAATCATTTAGATAGGGTGTTTTTTTTTTTTTTTAATGATCATGAAATCTTATTTATCAGGTGTTCTGAGCAATGAATGACATTTGCAAAGACCAAATAATTTAAGTTCTTCAGGAACTTCTCTCCACACACTGTTAAATTAATAATCAGTTTTTAATTACCTAACTGTATACGACAAACTATTTTGCTCTCTGCTTCCATTCCCTACCATTCATTCATTTCTCCCTTTTATGCCTGAATGATTCCCATTTAGCACTTCATGAAAACTACCCTCAAATGACATCTTAATCACAACATTTTTTTCTCAAAGTCTTCACTTTTTAAAAAATTTTTACATTTTTGCCATACTATTCAGCATGCAGGATCTTAGTTCCACAAAATGTTCCTCAACCAGGAATGGAACCAGTGTCCCCTGCAGTGGAAGCACAGAGTCTTAACCAGTGAACCCTAGGGAAGTCCCCTCAAAGTCCTCACTTTTTTTTTTTTATTTCCTTGCCTTGCCCCCAACCACATTCTCCTGTTTTACCCTGGAGAGAAACTATACAGTCTCATTTCCTTCCAATCCCAATTCCTCTTACTCTGTGGGATTGCTGTGCCTTTCTCCTCAGTCACCCTCTCCTTCTTCTCCTTCAACTCTGTGACCTCACTCACTCCCAGATATTCAACCATGACTTCTACAGGAATCCTCTCTGTAACACTGAGCTACTTCCAAACTCATCCTAAATTTTTCAAAGTTGGTAACACCATCACAAAGTTGGAAAACATAAAGGGCTACTCTATCAGTAAAAGTGTAAATAAGAAAGATCTATTTCATGTGAAAAGATAGGAGAAAAAAAAGACTTTTCTGAATAATGTGAACCATGGTTTTTCCCTGCTGCTGCTGCTGCTAAGTCGCCTCAGTCGTGTCCGAACCGACACTATGCGAACCCGTAGACAACAGCCCACTAGGCTCCTCTGTCCCTGGGATTCTCCAGCCAAGAACACTGGAGTGGGTTGCCATTTTCTTCTCCAATGCACGAAAATGAAAAGTGAAAGTAAAGTCGCTCAGTTGTGTCTGACTCTTAGCGACCCCATGGACCGTAGCCTACCAGGCCCCTCCATCCATGGGATTCTCCAGGCAAGAATACTGGAGTGGGTTGCCATTTTCTTCTCCCATTTCTTCCCTAAAGCAGTTCAAATCTATGGGTGGGGTCTGAATAGCAAAAGCCAAAAAATGCCCCCTGCTTTCCGTTAGGTCCCTTAGGATGCTATGCAAGAAGTAAATACAAACCCAACTTAGAAGGACTCCCTCAAGCTAAACTGAAAGGGATTTACACTAAGATAGCCCAATTATCTGGAGAAGGCAATGGCACCCCACTCCAGTACTCTTGCCTGGAAAATCCCATGGATGGAGGAGCCTGGCAGGCTGCAGTCCATGAGGTCATGAGGAGTCGGACACGACTGAGCGACTTCACATTCACTTTTCACTTTCATGCATTGGAGAAGGAAATGGCAACCCACTCCAGTGTTCTTGCCTGGAGAATCCCAGGGATGGGGGAGCCTGGTGGGCTGGCGTCTATGGGGTCGCACAGAGTCAGACACGACTGAAGCGACTTAGCAGTAGCAGTAGCAGCCCAATTATCTTTGAGTCCACAATCCAACATACACAATATACAAGAAAATAAGTTTCCATGAGCAGGAGTTGGCAGAAACAATAAAGATCAGAATCAGAATCACAAGATATTCAACTAGTGGTGTTTCTAGATAAAAAAATATAAAATAACCATGGCTAAAATAAGTTTTGAATGAGGGATAGATTCAAACGTGAAAAAAAGTATAACTTACTCTCAAAAAAGGGTACACCTTTTAAAGAATAAGATAGAGTTTTTAAAAATAAAAATGTTATTAAAATTCAAAGCTCAATGAACAGATTATGGGCTCCCCAGGTGGTGCTAGTGGTAAAGAACCTACTTGCGAGTGCTGGAAAAGTAAGAGACATGGGTTTAATCCCTAGGTCAGAAAGATCTCCTGGAGATCTCCTAGATGGCAAACTACTCCAGTTTTCTTGCCAGAGAATCTCAAGGACAAAGGCTATAGTCCATATGGTTGCAAAGAGTAGGACACAACTAAGGTAACTTAGTATGCATGGGCAGGTTACAGAGCTTATCTGAATCTTGAAAGGAGAATTGTTGCCTGGAATAGAGGTTTTTAAAAAGTAGTTAGAATTCAGCATATAGAGAAGAGATCAAAAATACAAAAGTGATAGCAAGAGATAAGGAGGTTAAAATTAAAACATCCAAATGGAGTTATATGTACAAAGAATAGAGAAAACGTGGGAAAAGCTATATATGAAAAAATAATGTCTGAGAAATATCCAGAATTAATTCTGTAAGCTCAATGGATCACAAATAGGATAAATAAGAAGAAATTTACATCTAAATAAACCAGAATGGGTGGGATGTGGGATGACATCAACAAGATGGCAGAATAGGAAGCCCCAGACCCTCTTCCCCCAACAACAATGTATAGAACAATTCCCTTTGTAAGAAATTCAGAAAATGGTTAAGAGGCTCCTGAATCTCAGGTCCCCAGGTGAGTGTGAAACCAGCCACATCAGAGCCAATAAGAAAATTTGTGCCACTCATTTTCTATACCCCTCCCCCCATTGCATCATTATTGGGAAAAATCTCCCAGCTGCTGGCTTCCTGCTGCTAATGCTGCTGCTGCTAAGTTGCTTCAGTCGTATCTGACTCTGTGACCCCATAGATGGCAGCCCACTAGGCTCCCCCATCCCTGGGATTCTCCAGGCAAGAACATTGGAGTGGGTTGCCATTTCCTTCTCCAATGCATGAAAGTGAAAAGTGAAAGTGAAGTCGCTCAGTTGTGTCCGACTCTTCACGACCTCATGGACTGCAACCTGCCAGGCTCCTCTGTCCATGGGATTTTCCAGGCAAGAGTACCGGAGCGGGTTGCCATTGCCTTCCTACCAGAGACCAAAATGTACATCCCATGTGTAGGATTTTCAAGAGGCTGCCTGAGGGACAAGGTTTCCATCTCGCTTGTCTCAGAGAACTTATAAGATACAGTATACTCTGAGGGATGCTGAGGGGGAAAAAAAGAGAGAGAGAGAGAGAGAGAGCTGGATGGTGTGCTATTTGGGTCAGCCAAAAAGTTTGTTCGGTTTTTCAACAAGATGTTACAGAAAAACCTGAATGAACTTTTTGGTTAACCCAATACTATTCTACAAGATCCATAGGACAGCAAACAGAAGTCCCTGTCTATTCATTCCAGTTTTTGGATCATCTCTGTGTCTGATTCAGTTGATTATTTTTTATCTTTCTTATCAGTCATTTTTTCCAGCTTTTTCACATATCTACAAATGTATCTGCTAAACATTATAAAGCTTACATTTAAAAAGCTCTGGATTATGTTAATTTCCTATAAAATTCTGCAATGTTTCTGTTGAGTTTTGACAGACACACTGAATTACTTGAAAGTTCACCTTGATCTCATCAAGAATTGGCTTTGTTAAGGTTGGTCTATTTCAGTACTGTCCTTACTCCTAGACTTGGGTCCTTACTTAGAGGGTGTGCTTTTTCCAGATTCCCAAGATAATAATAAAATTAGTGACAAGGCCCTCTTTTAGCAGAGCATATTACAATTTATAAAGAATTTCATAGATTTTATTTGCTCAAATAGGTGCTCTTATGAAGAAAATCAAAAGAGCATTAAGCACATGCCACAAAACCTCCAAAAGTTAGTAAGTTATTGTTTGTCCCAGAATATTTATTCAAGCCACCAACATTCATTCACTCAGTAGGTGTCTAATATTCACCTATCATAACTTCTGAATAATATATTAGGCATGGGGAGACAAATATGAATAATATACTCTCAAAAGTCCAACATAAAAGCTTATGATTATTGTGGGAAAAGGGAGAAATGAGAGGGCTGATAGAAATGAAATGTCTTCTGTCTTTCTGGAGTTCAAATTATTAAATGGTCTTATTGACACATGGAGCAGCATTCTAAAACCAAACTGTGAATAAAGCTATAGGCACTCATCATATCAATTAAAAATTCATTTTGGAGCAGCAAAGACAAAAGCAACAACAAAAAGTCTTTAGAAAATGCCATATCTAAAAGAGAATGTTTACTAACCATGAGTAAGTTTTAAAGTAGCTAATAACAACAGATACTAACCAGGAGGGAACCACCAATGATCTTTGAATCTAGTCAGGACAGTCAGTGAAATTTGTCTTACATTCTGAATCTCCTGAGTCTGAGATGTACCCAGCTCACTTGCAAACACAGGAAAGCACAATATTACCTATGCTGCATTCCTTAAAAATACTAAATACCCACCTTGTTCTGCTCGGGGAATCTGTTTCTGCCTCAATTTCTCTACTAAGTATCCCTTTTATCTTTCAGACTAGAATGTTATCCTAAACTGAGAGTGACTTTGATAGGACTCTGAGAACCTACTAACCTAGTAAGTTTTCTAAGCACTATTGCAAGGGATAGAATTTTCCCCTGTAACACATATCATGCTTCAGAGAGCCTGATCACTTGGGATTATAGTGATGACTACTATTAATAACTGTTTATTATTGATGACAGACTCTATGCTAAATTCATTTCATTGAGTCGGTGATGACATCCAACCATCTCATCCTCCGCTGTCCCCTTCTCCTCCTGCCCTCAATCTTTCCCAGCATAGGGTCTTTTCTAATGAGTCAGCTCTTCACATCAAGTGGTCAAAGTATTGAACATCTTCAGCTTCAACATCAGTCCTTCCAGTGAACACCCAGGACTGATCTCCTTTAGGATGGACTGGTTGGATCTCCTTGCAGTCCAAGGGACTCTCAAGAGTCTTCTCCAACACCACAGTTCAAAAGCATCAGTTCTTCAGTGTTCAGCCTTCTTTATAGTCCAACTCTCACATCCATACATGACCACTGGAAAAACCATAGTTTTGACTAGATGGACTTTTGTTGGCAAAGTAACATCTCTGCTTTTTAATATGCTGTCTAGGTTGCTCATAACTTTCCTTCAAGGAGTAAGCGTCTTTTAATTTCATGGCTGCCATCACCATCTGCACTGATTTTGGAGCCCAGAAAAATAAAGTCAGCCACTGTTTCCATTGTTTCCCCATCTAGTTGTCATGAANTTGACTAGATGTACTTTTGTTGGCAAAGTAACATCTCTGCTTTTTAATATGCTGTCTAGGTTGCTCATAACTTTCCTTCAAGGAGTAAGCGTCTTTTAATTTCATGGCTGCCATCACCATCTGCACTGATTTTGGAGCCCAGAAAAATAAAGTCAGCCACTGTTTCCATTGTTTCCCCATCTAGTTGTCATGAAGTGATGAGACTGGATGCCATAATCTTAGTTTTATGAATGTTGAGCTTTAANCTTGAAGAAATCTCTAGTCTTTCCCATTCTATTGTTTTCCTCTATTTCTTTGCACTGATCGCTGAGGAAGGCTTCCTTATCTCTTCTTTATATTCTTTAGAACTCTGCATTCAAATGGGTATATCTTTCCTTTTCTCCTTTGCTTTTCACTTCTCTTCTTTTCACAGCCCACTGCTGAGATATTTACCTGATGCTTGCCTTTCTGGTTCAACCTGACATCCTAGATAATATTGCATGCTACATGTGTGCTAAGTCACTTGAGTAGTGTCCGATTCTCTGTGACCTCATGGACTATAGCACACCAAGCTTCTCTGACCATGGAAATTTCCAGGCAAGAATGCTGGAGTGGGTTGCCATGCCCTCCTCCAGGTGATCTTCCCAACCCCAGGATCAAACCCATGTATCTTATGTTTCCTGCATTGGCAGATATTTTCTTTACCACTAGTACCACATGGAAAGCCCTTAGATAATATTACCTGACCATAACTGAGATCATAAGATGCCTTAGAATGTATGGGTCAGCCTCTGCCACCAGATAAGGTTCCCCTGCACCAGCCTTATCCAATCTTTTCTTTCAGCCATATGCTGAATGTCACATACATATGAGGACTACACTTTGTAGGACCCCAGTACCACCACTCCTAAATAATAAAAGCTTCAATTCTGTCCTGATGCAGTGTCATTTCTCACCCCGGAATGTTGTCTTTGATACAAGAGACCAGGATTCTGCTACTAACTTACTATATGGCCTTAGGCAATCACTTCAACTTGTCAAATCATAGATCCAAGACAAACAAATTTAGGGTGTTAGACTGATCCCTTCCAGCTATCAAATTCTGTAATTTTAAGATCAAACATGAAATCCTGATAGGAGGATTACAATAAAACAGTGAAAAAGAAAGAAAATGGTCTGGTCTAGAAGATTTTGCTTATTTTATTATGAGTGTTTGGGACTAGCTTATATATGTTTACATGCACTTTGACACATTTAAAACAAGAAAATTTTATAAGGTAAAAAACAAGAAAGTCCTCACATACAAGATATTTAAAATGTGGCTCCAGAGTTCACAACACCCTCATCATGTATAAATAGAATATAGCATTTACAACCACTTTCTCTGCAATATATTTCTTTAGGCTGAGAGGTAATGTCAACTACATGAATTCTGGAGAACACTAACCTTTGTTCTTTATGTTCCTGAGTAAAGTAATGCTACTTTGTTAAGACATAGTGTCCTTAGGCACTCAATCTGATTATAACTGTGTGGGGTTGTTGTTTTTTTTTTTTTTTTTTTTTGTACATAATTATAATAGCCTCATTCATCAAGTACTCAGTATTGGGTCTGACTCTTTGCTTGGTAATTTACATTCATAATATTCTTTCAACAAGCCTGCAAAATATGTATGACTATTCCCACTTTACTTATAAGAAAAATCAGGTCTCAGAGAGTACAACAGCTTTGCTGAACACAAATAAGAAACCAAGACAAGAACCTAAGATTATTTGGCTCTGCCTTGCCACTCTTCTCAAAGTAACTTAAATCTTCTTGCTATTTAAATAATAATAATAGTAAAATTTATTGAATTCTTATTATGTAATGACTCTTGTAAGCCTCCCAGCAACCTTTTTAGCTAGACATTACTATTATATTATCTCCATTCTACCAGTATGAAAGCTGAAGCATAGACAGGTAATCTGTCAACAGGTACACACTTCAAAACATCAATGCTCACAACCCCCTTCTTGAAAATTGCCTACAATGTGGTAGAAATTCTAGGTCTAGAGGAAAAGTACTCATTTCTTCTTAAGATTCACAAATTGATAGGTAAGATTATTAGATTGATAAGACACTTATTATAGTCTCAAATCACAAAATTCATCCACATTTACTACTGTTCCACACATCTACACCTCTATCAAGTATGTATAAAAAAAATTACCTTACAGGCTTGCAGATGTTCCCACACTCCTGTCACCATCTCTGCTGATTCAATTCCCTACACCTTGTTTCCCTTCTCTATGAAAACTACATAGGCAAGTTTCTCTGACCATGCCATAAGGACAAGGAGGAGGAGGAGGAGGAGATCTATTTTGAATATGTTTGACTTTATATTGAAGTATAGTTGATATTCAATGTTTCAGGTATACAATAAAGTGATTCATATATATATGAAAGGGAAAGTCACTCAGTCGTGTCTGACTCTTTGCGACCCCATGGACTATACAGTGCATGGAATTCTCCAGGCCAGAATACTGGAGTGGGTAACCTTTCCCTTCTCCAGGGGATCTTCCCAACCCAGGAATCAAACTCAGGTCTCCCATGTTGCAGGTAGATTCTTTACCAGCTGAGCCACAAGGGATACACCCATATATATATATTTGTTTTGTTGTTCAATCATTCAGTCATGTCTGACTCTTTGTGACCCCATGGACTGCAGCATTGCAGGTTCCTTGTTCTTCTCCATCTTCCAGAGTTTGCTCAAACTCATGTCCATTGAGTCGGTGATGCCATCCAACCATCTTGTCCTCTGTGGTTCCCTTTTCCTCCTGCCTTCAATCTCTCCCAGAATCAGGGTCTTTTCCAATGAGTCGGTTTTTGCGTCAGGTGGCTAAAGTACTTGAGCTTCAGCTCCAGCATCAGTCCTTCCAATGAATATTCAGGGTTGATTTCCTTTAGGTTTGACTGGTTTGATCTCCTTGCAGTTCAAGGGACTCTCAAGAGTCTTCTCCAACACCACAATTCAAAAGCATCAATTCTTCAGCACTCAGCGTTACGGTCCAACTCTCACATCTGTACATGACTACTGGAAAAATGATAGAATTGACTATACAGACTTTCGTTGGCAAACTACTGTCTCTGTTTTGTAATACACTGTCTAGGTTTGTCATAGCTTTTCTTTCAAGGAGCAAGCATCTTTTAATTTCATGGCTGCAGTCACCATCCGCAGTGATTCTGGAGCCCAAGAAAATAAAGTCTGTCACTCTTTCCATTGTTTCTCCATCTATTCGCCATGAAATGATGGGACCAGATGCTGTGATCTTTGTTTTTTGAATGTTGAGTTTTAAGCTGGCTTTTTCACTGTTCTCTAAAATAATGATACAAATGAATGTTTTTACAAAATGGAAATAGACATAAAGAACAAATTTATGGTTACCAAAGGGGAAGAGTGAGAGGGTTAGGTTTGGATTTGGGATTAACATTTCACACTACTATATATAAAATATATTAACAACAAGGGCTTACTATATAACACAGGGAACTTTATTCAATATCTTATAATAACCTTAATGGAAAAGAACATCAAAAAGAACATATATATATATATGTGTGTGTGTGTGTGTGTGTGTGTGATAGATACATATAAGTGATATAATGATATTTTTCTCTATCTGACTTACTTCACTTAGTAAGTAATAATAACCTCTAGGTCCATCTGTCTTGCTTCAAATAACATTATTTCATTCTTTTTTATGGCTGAGTAATATTCCATTGTATATGTACACAACATCTTTATTCATTCATCTATTGATGGACATTTAGGTTACTTTCATGTCTTGGCTATTATAAACAGTGGTGCTATGAACATTGGGGTGCATATATCTTTTCAAATTAGAGCCACATACCCAGGAGTAGGGTTGCTGGATCATACAGCAACTCTATTTTAGCTTTTTAAGAAACCTCCATACTATTCTCCATAGTGTCTGCTGTTATTTGTTCAGTTGCTCAGTCTTGTCTGACTCTTTGTGACCCCATGGACTGTAGCATGCCAGGCTTCCCTGTCCTTCACCATATCCCAGAGTTTGCTCAAACTCATGTCCATACAGTTGGTGATGCCATCCAACTATTTCATCCTCTGTTGTGTCCTTTTCCTCCTGCCTTCAATCTTTCCAGCATCAGAGTCTTTTCCAATGAGTCAACTCTTTGCATGAGGTGGCCAAAGTATTGGAGCTTCACCTTCGGCATCAATTTACATTTCCATCAGCAGTAAGAAGGCTACCTTTCAATGATGATATATTTTAAATTATTTTATGCTTAGTTATTTCTACTATTTGACATACTATCCCACCAAGGCAGAGTACATTTTCAAAGTTAATCAAAAAAATGATCTGTAAGGGAAAGTGTTATTGATCACCTAAGACTTATTTTTCTCATTGAAGACATTATAAATAGTATGGTACCAGTACAAAGAGAGACACATAACAAATATTTTGTCAAAGAAATGAGATAAACTTAAAAAAAGGGAGCAGAAATAATATATGGCCAGTTGTAAAATATGTTTTAAATATCATAAAATTTATGATAAACCTTAATTCCAAATAAACTGCTTGATGTTGTAAACATGCACTGTGCTACAGTGTTTAAATATATATACAAAGAATCAAATTCTCCATTGCAACATTAATTTTCCATTACCTTTTCAATAGTATCCTATGAAAACATACACATATAGAAGATGGATTCTTTATGATAGCAACACATTGGAGCCAGTGTAATAAGGTTTATGTCAGTGTTTCCATTTAAGCTACTTTTTTCAGTAGGTTAATGACTGAACTATAAAAATGCAGTTAAATGACATCTGGCATATGTGTTCTTAGTAACATTTTAAAAAGTGAAAAGAACAGAAACTGCTGACCATTTAGAAGAAGTTTTTAATTTTTTTTTTCAATTATTCTGGGGAGAAGGCACTGTAAAGTTCAAGTAAAGCTTTTAGCAGATTTGTAAACATATTTTAAAAGTTTGTTTCTAAATAAATTTAGTCCTATTTTTCCTACAAAATAACCTGTGATTTTAGGCACTTTAACATGTACTTTTTTTTACCGGATATAACATGCATCAGCAGTGACATTAATATTTTTCTACAGTCATTAATCACAATATTTGGGAGTCTCAGTATTCCTAGATGGGTAACATGGAAAAGAGTAATAAATTAAATATGAAATGATACTCCATTTGACAGAGTTGGAAACATTGCCAGGCCTCAAAGACATATCAGTTAAGGTGTCAGCTCTGTTGCTTGCTATTTTGTGCCACCCAGGCAAGGCATCTAACTTCTTGGTGTCTCAGGCATCCCATTTTTAAAATGACAATAATAGTGTCTATCTCATAGGATCCATTCATTCAAAAAATTGAGTACTTAGTGGTGCAAACAGCTATATACTAGACTTCTTGGAACCTGCTTCATTCAAACACAATTTAAAATCTTCTTAAATCACGGAAAGTTCTTAAAATAAGTACTGATAGTGATAGTGATAGTGAAGTCGCTCAGTTGTGTCCGACTCTTTGCGACCCCATGGACTATAGCCTACCAGGCTCCTCCCTCCGTGGGATTCTCCAGGCAAGAGTACTGGAGTGGGGTGCCATTTTCTTCTCCAGAATAAGTACTGCTACTGCTGCTGCTGAGTCGCTTCAGTCGTCTCTGACTCTGTGCGACCCCAGAGATGGCAGCCCACCAGGCTCCCCTGTCCCTGGGATTCGCCAGGCAAGAACAGTGGAGTGGGTTGCCATTTCCTTCTCCAACGTATGAAAATGAAAAGTGAAAGTGAAGTCGCTCAGTCATGTCTGACTCTTAGTGACCCCATGGACTCCAGCCTACCAGGCTCCTCCATCCATGGGATTTTCCAGGCAAGAGTACTGGAGTGGGGTGCCATTGTGATTCTTTATATGATTTAGAGAGGATGTTTATTTCACCAGAACTAACACTGGTTAGTTAAATTAACTAAATCTTAAATTTCATTGATTATTTGACTGTTACAGAATGTCTTCTTAGCATAAATGAGATGTTAGCAAATATACCCAAAGCATCTGATGTTTAACTAATATTTGCTGAACATCTACTTTATTTAAGAATAAGGCCAAAAATCATCTTCAGTATAGACTGACTGGAGTATCCTGAAGAGATAACAATCAAAAGTGTAGGATTTTGAAAAGAATGAATTCTAGAGACGGAAAAAAATATGCTAATACAATATGGCCAGGAGTATGTTTGTCACAAGGGTTCAAAGAGCATGGAAAGTAAGTCTGAATAAGGAACCAAAGTGTGAAAAGCCCACGGAAGTGTTATACGTGATCAATGAAAGGTGTGTTGACAGTTTTTTCAAAGATTTAAATTGTTACATGAGGTAATACATATGGTAACTTTTAGCATGGGGCCTGCCACATACTAACTACTAAAAAAATACCAGCAAATAATTAATTTATTTCTTAAAATTTTAATTACACACCATTCTTAATACTAACAAAACACTGCCACATAAACCACGCAACATATTTCTACCACTCCTACTTGCCCTTACCATATTGTGTGTATATTGTAAATTTAAGACTAGGTTAGATGCTTTTGCATACATTTTAACTGTATTCACTGACATCTAGGAATCAAAATAAAACACACAAAGAGTTCCTAGTTCCTCAGATCACCTAGACTTGGTCTTGATAAAGGAACAAATAACATAAGTGGTAGATATTAGAATTCAAATATTAGACACTAGATCACCAAAACCTGGTCGATATTTTAATATCTAAGGAAAAGACCTGGGGCAAGACTAAAGACCCAAGGCTAGAAGAAAATGCCCTTCTCTAACAACTATTCAGAAAGACCTGCCATATTCTGTGAATTAGTCGCAATTCAGAGCTAGTACACAGTCTTAGGGATGGTGGCATGCCTTGGAGAAGTCTCAAGGAAGCATTTCCTGACCTCCTTAGAAAGCAGAGTCATATCTACTGTTTGGCCCAGCACTAAGTCTCCAGTGCCCAGCAGACAGTAGGTAATCAGTACATATTTGTTGAAGGACAGATGACAAAGCAGATTAGCAGGCACAAGCCATTAGGGTCAATCATCTTTCCAGATGGGAGGCAGAGGAGTGATGAGCCTGAATTCTGGTAAAGTGTCCAGGCACCTGATCTGGTCAAGACCAATAAAGGAAATACTGAAGCTACAATCAGAAAAAAAAAAAAATGGCTTTGATCCTTTAACAGCTTCCAGGTTAAGGAAGCTGGGTTTTAATCAATAAACTTTACAGAGCTTGTGTAAATTCATGAGCAGGAGAGAGACCTGATCAAACCTCTTCTTTGAGGTTCAAAAGAGTATATACTGGAGTGGGGGGACCAGAAGACTTCAGATGAAACATATAGACACGATCCTTTTTTTTTTTTTTCAATTTAACTGGAGTATAGTTGATTTCCAATCTTGTGTGTTTCAGGTATACAGCATAGTGATTCAGTTATATAGGTACATGAATTCATTATTTTTCAGATTATTTTCCTATATATGTTATTACAGGTACTGAGTAGAGCTCCCTGTGCTATACAGTAGGTCCTTCTTGGTTATCTATTTTATATATGGTAGTGTGTGTGTGTATGTGTGTGTGTGCACACGTGTGTATGTGTATACTAATCCCAAACTCCTAATTTATCCCTCTCCTAGAATGCATTTCAATTGACCTATCTGTTCTCAACTGGGAAAGTGAAACACTGACCTTAGTTTCAAAATCAGTTACTGTGGGTATCTGTCTTAATTGCCTTTTTTAAAAATGTTTTTATTGTGGTAAAAGTCACATAATATAAAACATACTATTTTAACCATATTTAACTGTGCATTAATACATTCACATTGCTGTACAACACTCACCATCATCTATCTCCCAAATTTTTCACCTTCCTAAACTGAAACTCTGTCCCCATTAACCACTAAGTTTCATTGCTCTCTCCCCCACCACCACCTGGCCCCTGGCATCCACCAATGAACTTTCTAAATGTATCAATTTGTTTACTCTAGTTATCTTGTATAAGTGGGATCAAACAGTATTTTTCTGCACCTAAAGTATACATTGGATTGTACTTTTAAGGTTAACGTAATGGATGTCCTATAGAGTGCACTTTCTTTTCTTTCCCTCTGCTCTACCATAGTTTTCACTATTTATCAATTTTATACATAGCAATGTAAGTAAGACGTACTCTTTGGAAAAAGCAGTGGACATAATCTGTTGACTTTTATTCCTTCATTTTCCATCATCAGTCTCAAGAAACCTTCATCACAGTTAGGAGCAGCAAATCACCCCATCTAGTTACCTACCCACATAACTTCACAGAACACTATTACTTGTCAACAGAATATCCTTTCCCTGCCCTCTTCATTTATTAACTCTTTCTCATGTTTCAAAATTCATCTCAGCATCTGATTTCTCTAAAGTTCTCTGATCTCCCTGCAGACCATATATGCCCATAGCAGCCTTCTACAACTTTATCATGGTACATGTGCTGTGCTGAGCCGCTGAATTACATCCAATTCGTTGTGACCCTATGGAGTGTAGCCCTCCAGGCTCCTCTGTCCATGAAGATTCTCCAGGTAAAAATACTGGAGTGGGTTGCCATGCCCTCCTCTAGGGGACCTTCCCAACCCAAGAATCAAACTGGAGTCTCCCACATTACAGAAGATTCTTTACCTTCTGAGCCACCAGGAAAGCCCAAGAATACTGGAACAGGTAGCCTATCCCTTCTCCAGGGGAACGTCCCTACCCAGGAATCAAACTGTGGTCTCCTGCATTGCAGGCTGATTCTTTACCTTCTGAGCCACCAGGGAAGCCCATGCTGCAAGAAGTATATGGAACAATAACTGGAAATTGATTAATGAAGCCACTGGTATGGAAGAAGTATTAAATAATACCACTCTTTCATGAACTCTTTTTGCACACTGCAGATTAAACAATGAAGCAGACCAGGCTATTGTCTGAGATGACCATCAAAGTCAATCAGTAGACAGATCCAAGATCTCAGTCCCTCAATCCCTCTCCTTCCCAATATGCCTCTTGGCAGCAGACCTCAACAGTGGCTCCAGACTGTAAACTGACAAGGAGATATCCAAGCTCTTGAATCAATTCCTCCTTTTCTCCTACAGATATCAGAAAAGGAAAAATGTGAAGTGAGAGCTACCCAAAATACAAACTGAACTTAGTATATCTTTGAGGCTAGAAAAAAATCAGGGGAAAAGTAGATCTTTACTGACTAAAAATTATAACTCTCCTCACTTCTGTTCGAATTCAAGCAAAAATTATATTTTCTCTTTCTGTAATAAATCATGGGATTCATGAGTATATTGGGGATTCTGTCTATAGGCTTAGAGTTGGCTAGCAATATACAAAAGTAGATAACTAAGTAAACAAAAAAAATTAAATTCCTACTATCAGATCTCTCTTTGCATTAGTTTTTAGTACCTTTGTCATCAGCCAAAGAAATTCAATCAACAAAATCCATGAAGAACTATCCGTTTACGATATCCATTTGCAATAGTAAACATGGACTCTGCCTTCTGTTCCATGTAACAGGAACTCACTGCTCCATAAATGAACACATTCCTTTATGATTCTGCTGCATCTTATTACACCAAAAAACTTAGTTAACATACTTTACACTGATATTCTTCTTTAAAATTACATCTCCTGTCATAATAACTTCCAAATATGTTTCTAGCACTCTACTGTAGGCAGGGAGCAAGACAAAGAATAAAGCATTATTTCAAGACCCTGGTGAATATTAAAATTCTGGTTAGAAAAGTATTACACTTTATGAGTTCCAATGCATAATAAGGCATTGTAATTTCTTTTCACTATCTCAGGGTTAAGTTATCCAACACTCAGAGAAGAAATGTAAAAATGTCACTTCCTCTGTTTCACAAATGAGCAAATGAAAAAAGACGATGCTTTTCATTTAAAGAACCTCTTGGTTATTGACAGTTAATATTTAAGTAATGCTGTCACTGCCTAACCAGATCACAGTTCACTTACTACAATCTGCTTGCTTATAATCCCTGTCCCTTAAGTGTCCTAGTCCTCTAGGACATGGTCCCCCTCTTAACTATAGTTGGTGGGAGTTAGAAAGTGACACTTGACTCGGACAGATCATCCAGAGGCCACAGTGGCCTATGCCTGACCAAAACCTTCAACAGTTTCAATCTCATTAGTCTTCTAAACACATGATATTGGGAAAAGAAAAGAAAAGACCACTTAAGAAGCTAGTAGTAAAAACATGCAATGAAATTGAGTAAGGAACATGGCAAGGCAATAATACAAGCACTCCAAAATAAGAATGGAGCTACAACAATATTGAGTAGCTGGTAACATTCAAATGACTTTTGGGAAAAAGTACAAGAGCAATTCAATGTTGGAGTAATAGTAGCTCATTTAACAAAAGTACAATTAGATATCCGTAGGTCAAAAAAAAAAAAAAGAAACTCTCACTTTATGTAAAAATTAACTCAAAATGGATCACGAACTAAAATATAAAAATAACACTTATAAAAAATAGCAGAACACAAACCTTTCAGATCTAGGACGTAGCCAAGAGTTCTTAGGCTTGAAACCAAAATTAGAATCTATAAAATATTGATAAATTGTACCTCAAAATTAAAAGCTTTTGCTTTAAGAAAGACCCTACTTAAAAGAATAAAAAGGCAAACTACAAAGTATGAGAAAACATTTGCAAACTACATATCTAGCAAAGGCTTAGTATCCAGCATATATAAAGAACTCTCAAAAGTCAACAGTAAAAAAGAAAAAAAAAGTTAATTCACACAATCTAACAAGAAAATGAGCAAAGGACATAAGAGATCTACATATGGTAAACAAACATATGAAAAGATGACCAATATCATGAATGACTATAGAAATGATAATTAAAACCACAATGAGATATCTCTAACTATCTATCAGAAAAGCTAAAATTTTTAAATTGGTGCTAACATCAAATACTGGGAAGAAGGCAGGGATTCTAGGTCTCTCGTACCATTGTTTGTAGGAACGTAAAATGATATAGTCACTCTGGAAAATAGTTTGGCCATTTCTTACAAAACCAGACATACTATTACAAAACAACCTAACAACTGAACTTCTGAATATTTATCCCTAAGAAACAACACTCAAGTTCACAAAGAAATCTGTACAAATGCTTATCAGCTTTACTGATAATAGCCAAAAACTAGAGGCAACACAAATGTCCTTCAATGGGTGAATGGTTTAAAAAGAACTGTGGTGTGCTCACATCATGGACTACTACTCAGAAATTTAAAAAAATGAAGTATAGATAGATACAGTAACTTGAATTAATCACCAAGATATTAAGTATAATGAAAAAGGCAATTCTGGAAGCGACATACTATATGATGCTATTTACATAAAATTCTTCTAACACAGCATTGTAAAGCAATAATATTCCAAACAAAGACAAAAAATTTAAAAATAAAATTATTGAAATAAAAAAATGAAGATTAAAAAGTAAATATCATAAATAATAGATAATACAAAATGATATTTAGTCATATATTTTATACCCAGAAAATTCAAAAGACCCTAAAAATAAAGCTACTACAACTCAGGTTAATTTCATAAGGTGACTAGATATGCTATATACAGAACCAACATTTTATATCTAACAAGCATCATTCAGATAGTAAAATTAAAAAAAAAAGGGGGGGATGATCCAGAGAGATGATATGGGGAGGGAGGTGGGAAGAGGGTTCAGGATTGGGAACTTATGTACACCTATGGCGGATTCATGTCAATGTATGGCAAAACCAATACAGTAATGTAAAGTAAAATAAAGTAAAAATAAAAATTAAAAAAAAATAAAAAACTACTATTCACAAAAGGAAAAAATCCTATGTAGTTATAAATTTTACTCTTAAGTACAAAAGATTTGAACAAATAGATAGGCAAATGATATCCTTAGAAAGATTGTACTATACTATAATAAAATATATAAAATCCAAATACTATAAAAGTATCCAAGGCAATGACACCCCACTCCAGTACTCTTGCCTGGAAACCCATGGACGGAGGAGCCTGGCAGGCTGCAGTCCATGGAGTTGCTGAGAGTTGGACACAACTCAGTGACTTCACTTTCACTTTTCACTTTCATGCATTGGAGAAGGAAATGGCAACCCACTCCAGTGTTCTTGCCTGGAGAATCCCAGGGATGGCAGAGCCTGGTGGGCTGCCGTCTATGGGGTCGCACAGAGTCGGACACGACTGAAGCTACTTAACAGCAGCAGCAGCAGCATACATTTTGAAAACAATCTGTCTGAATTACAATAATTTTAAATTAGGTTGAATGTTTTGATATTCATATGGAAAATAAATGTATAAGAAGAGAAAAAATATGAAAACAGTTATATGCTCAGGACTTACCTAATCATCTATTCAAACTTACTAAAACATCGTCTTAATTAAACAAAGAATACACAAATAATTTAGTGTAATGAAAGAGTAGTAGTTTCCAATATATATAAGAAGCTGATAACACAGAATTTTATTTAGTTTAAAAAAAAAACCTATTCAAAACGCTGCCAAAATTATCTATTTGTAATCAAATTAAGTTGGACATTAGTTCCCATCATATAGAGAAACATATTTCATATGGACTAAAGGTAGAATTGTACAAATAAAAAAAGAATAAAATTTAGGAAAATAAATGTTAGGGAGACATTTTAATGAAGGCCTTTTTAATCAAAAGTAGAAAACTCAAAAGTCTAGGAGAAAAATCAGACACACTTGACTGTATAAAAACTAAAAACATAGTTAAAGATGAAAAATGGATTGCAAAAATATTCACTTAAGTTTCATATATTGATAAAGAAAATATACAGGCTAATATAAAAGTACATGCATAGTAAAAGAAAATATCCAAGAAACATATAAAAAGAGACTCAAACTCAGTAAGTGTGAGAGAGCTATTAAAATAGCATTTATTGGAATATTACTCAGCCTTTAAGAAGAATGAAATAATGCCATTTGCAGCAATATAGATGGACCCACAGATTGTCATATTGAGTGAAGTAAATCAGACAGAGAAGGAGAAATATTGTATGACACCCCTTAAATGTGAAACCTAAAAAGAAATGATACAAAATGAGCTTACTTACAAAAGAGAAAGAGACTCAAAGACTTAGACAACAAACTTATGATTGCTAGGACATGTACACACTGATAAATTTAAAATGGATACATTTGAATCAGTTCTAATGAGGTGGATGAAACTGGAGCCCATTATACAGAGTGGAGTAAGCCATAAAGAAAAACACCAATACAGTATACTAACGCATATATATGGAATTTAGAAAGATGGTAACAATAACCTTGTATGTGAGACAGCAAAAGAGACACAAATGTATAGAACAGTCTTTTGGCCTCTGTGGGAGAGGAACGGGGTGGGATGATTTGGGGGAATGGCATGGAAACACGTATACTATCATATAAGAAACCAATCACCAGTCCAGGTTCGATACAGGATCCTTGGGGCTGGTGCACTGGGATGACCCGGAGGGATGAGATGATACGGGGAGGGAGGTGGGAGGGGGGTTCAGGATGGGGAACACGTGGACGTCTGTGGAGGATTCATGTTAATGTGTGGCAGAACGAATACAATATTGTAAAGTAATTAGCCTCCAATTAAAATAAATAGATTTTAATTTAAAAAAATAATAAATAATATTAAAAATAAATAAATAAATAAAATGGATACAGTGGGAATTTGCTGTACATAGGACATAGGAAGCTCAAATGCAGTTCTCTGTGACAGCCTAGAGAGGTGGGATGGGAATCAGCCATGGGATGGGGTAGCTGGGACGTTCAAGAGGGAGGGGACATAGGTATACTTATAGTTGATTTATGTGGATGTATGGAAGAAACCAACACAGTTGTAAAGCAATTATTTGCAGTTAAGAAAAAAAAAAATTTAGTGGATAACCAACAAGGACCTACTGTATAGCACAAGAAACTGTTCAATGTTATGTGGCAACCTAGTTGGTGGCAAGTTTGGGGGAGAATGGATACATGTATACGTATGACTCAGTCTCATGGCTGTTCACCTGGAATAGTCACAACACTGTTAGTTATGGCAATTCTGAAGCTTCCCTCACAGCTCAGTTGGTAAAGAATCCACCTGCAATCCAGGAGACCCCAGTTCAATTCCTGTGTCAGGAAGATCCCCTGGAGAAGGAATAAGCTACCCACTCCAGTATTCTTGAGCTTCCCTTATGTCTCAGCTGGTAAAGAATCTGCCTGCAATGCCAGAGAACTGGGTTCAGTCCCTGGTTTAGGGATGATCCCCCAGAGGAGGAGAAGGCTACCCACTCCAGTTTTCTGGCCTGGAGAATTTCATGGATTGTATAGTCCATGGGGTCACAAAGAATTGTACACGACTCAGCAACTCTCACTTTCACATTCATTTTCACATCCTGTAGTTATAATAGCTACAGTTTATTCACATATAAAAGAATGTTTATGGAAGCATTTATTATAGTTGCAAAAAATGAAATAACATACAGGGGGATGGACACGGGGATAAATCAGGTTACATCCAAACCATGAATTATTATGCAACAATTAAAAAGAATGTATTTGAAAGAGAAATTTCCATAATGTACCAAATCAGTATAAACATACTTTACTTATATTTATCAATATAATAAAGAAAATTACAATTTGTTGCTGTGATTTACATCTATTTGATTATTAATGACATTGAATGTCTCTTTCATGTTCTTAGCTATTTGTACTTTCTTCTTTATGAACTGTCTTTTGAAGATATTAAGAAGAGGTGGCAAGAATATATAGAAGAACTGTACAAAACAGATCTTCACAACCCAGATAATCACAATGGTGTGATCACTCACCTAAAGCCAGACATCCTGGAATGTGAAGTCAGGTGGGCCTTAGGAAGCATCACTACAAACAAAGCTAGTGGAAGTGATGGAATTCCAGTTGAGCTATTTCAAATCCTGAAAGATGATGCTGTGAAAGTACTGCACGCAATATGTCAGCAAAGTTGCAAAACTCAACAGTGGCCATGGGACTGGAAATGGTCAGTTCTCATTCCAATCCCTAAGAAAGGCAAGGCCAAAGAATTCTCAAACTACTGTGCAACTGCATGCATCTCACACACTAGCAAACTACTGCTCAAAATTCTCCAAGCCAGGCTTCAATGATTCGTGAACTGTGAACTTCCAGATGTTCAAGCTGGTTTCAGAAAAGGCAGAGGAATCAGAGATCAAATTGCCAACACCCGCTGGATCATGGAAAAAGCAAGAGAGTTCCAGAAAAACATCTATTTCTGCTTTATTGAGTATGCCTAAGCCTTTGACTATGTGGACCACAATAAACTGTGGAAAATTCTTCACAAGATGGGAATGCCAGACCATTTGACCTGCCTCTTGAGAAATCTATATGCAGATCAGGAAGCAACAGTTAGAACTGGACATGGAACAACAGACTGGTTCCAAATAGGAAAAGGAGTATATCAAGGCTGTATATTGTCACCCTGCTTATTGAACTTATATGCAGAGTACACCATGAGAAATGCTGGGCTGGATGAAGCACAAGCTGGAATCAAGATTGCCGGGAGAAATAATAACCTAAGACATGCAGATGATACCACCTTTATGGCAGAAAGTGAAGAGGAACTCTTTAAAGAGCCTCTTGATGAAAGTGAGAGAGGAGAGTGAAAATGTTGGCTTAAAGCTCAACATTCAGAAAACAAAGATCATGGCATCTAGTCCCATCAATTCATGGCAAATAGAATTGCCATGGGAATTCTATTTCCACAAGGGAAACAGTGGAAGACTTTATTCTCTTGGACTCCTAAATCACTGTAGATGGTGGCTCCAGCCATGAAATTCAAAGACGCTTGCTCCTTGGAATAAAAGTTATGACCAACCTAGACATCATATTAAAAAGCAGAGACATTACTTTACCAACAAAGGTCCTCTAGTCAAAGCTGTGATTTTCCCAGTGGTCATGTACTGAATGTTAGACCAAAAAGAAAGCTAATTACCAAGGAATTTATGTTTTCAAATTGTGGTGCTGGAGAAGACTCTTGAGAGTCCCTCGGACAACAAGGAGATCAAACCAGTCAATCCTAATAAAATCTTCCCTGAATATTCATTGGAAGGACTGATGCAGAAGCTGAAGCTCCAGTTCTTTGGGCATCTGATGTAAAGAGCTGATTCACTGGAAAAGACCTAATGCTGGGGAAAGACTGAGGGTAGGAGAAGGGGGCAGCAGAGGATGAAATGATTAGATAGCATTCCCTACTCAATTCACCATGAATCTGAGCAAACTTTGGGAGACAGTGAAGGACAGAAGAGCCTAGCCTGATGCAGTCCATGGGATCACAGAGTTGGACACTACTTAGTGACTGAATAACAACAAAACAACAACAACAATAATAATCTCATTGAGTTGTTTTATGGATTACATGAGTTTTTATGACACAGACAGCTTGGTAAAGTGCCTGTTTTCTGTGATACACTCAGTAAAAGTTGGCAAACATGTAGGAAATATTCTATATTTTATATTCTATATTATATTCTATATTTTATATTTTATATGTATTTTCTCACTTAACTGCTTAAAGTTCTGCTTTAAGCAGTTTTTAACTGCTTATAAAATTTTTCTTCACTTATGTTTAATAAACATGTCTTATTTATGTGTAATAATTTTCTCAGTTCTATTTTCAACAGTTATGCCTTTTTGCTGATTTCTATGTTGGAATATTTATATCTAGAGGCTACATAATATGCAATATAATAGTTTTAACAGTGGCTTTTAGGTCACGGTCCTGACAGGAGTAAAACACACACTAAAACTGAGTAATTAGAAAAGAAATAATACCAAGATTATTTAACAGTATGTGAGCGGGGGTAAGAAAGTATCATGTTAGAGTAAAGGTCTAGCCCTCTTAAGAAAGAGGTACTCATATTGCCTTTATGCTAAAGAGACAAGAGAGAAAGCTATTATCAGGACCTGAAGACAGAATTTATTGAGAAATGCAAACAGTGTGCAGTAGCATAACAGGAAACCAAGGGAATATACACACCAACCTAACTCTCCTCTGTCTTTCATGTCTGCAGGTATACAACTTTGAACAAATCAGAAAGGATGCCTTAGGAGAGAGGAACTCTTCTTGTTGTTGTTCAGTCTCTAAGTCATGTCCAGCTTTTGCAACCCCATGGCCTGCAGCATTCCAGGCTTCCCTGTCTTGTTTCCAGCTTGTGATTCATCCACCTCAGCACTTCACCTGAGGTACTCTGCATATAAGTTAAATAAACAGGGCGGCAATATATAGCCTTGATGTCCTCCTTTCCCAATCTTGAACCAAGTTCCATAAGGAAATCTGAATGTTATTTATTTGAATTGACCTTTCATGGCACAGGAGACAGTG
>SJYA01000581.1:98259-112816 GCA_006410615.1 Neotragus moschatus | reverse complement strand
AATTGCCAACACCCGCTGGATCATGGAAAAAGCAAGAGAGTTCCAGAAAAACATCTATTTCTGCTTTATTGAGTATGCCTAAGCCTTTGACTATGTGGACCACAATAAACTGTGGAAAATTCTTCACAAGATGGGAATGCCAGACCATTTGACCTGCCTCTTGAGAAATCTATATGCAGATCAGGAAGCAACAGTTAGAACTGGACATGGAACAACAGACTGGTTCCAAATAGGAAAAGGAGTATATCAAGGCTGTATATTGTCACCCTGCTTATTGAACTTATATGCAGAGTACACCATGAGAAATGCTGGGCTGGATGAAGCACAAGCTGGAATCAAGATTGCCGGGAGAAATAATAACCTAAGACATGCAGATGATACCACCTTTATGGCAGAAAGTGAAGAGGAACTCTTTAAAGAGCCTCTTGATGAAAGTGAGAGAGGAGAGTGAAAATGTTGGCTTAAAGCTCAACATTCAGAAAACAAAGATCATGGCATCTAGTCCCATCAATTCATGGCAAATAGAATTGCCATGGGAATTCTATTTCCACAAGGGAAACAGTGGAAGACTTTATTTGTGGGGGGTGGGGGGGGGGGCCTCCAAATCACTGCAAATGGTGACTGCAGCCATGAAATAAAAAGACACTTACTCCTTGGAAGAAAAGTTATGACCAACATAGACAAGATATTAAAAAGCAGAGACATTACTTTGTCAACAAAGGTCCATCTACTCAAGGGTATGGTTTTTCCACTAGTCACGTATGGATGTGAGAGCTGAACTATAAAGAAGGCTGAGCACCAAAGAACTGATGCTTTTGAACTGTGGTGTTGGAGAAGACTCTTGAGAGTCCCTTGGACTGCAAGAAGATCCAACGGTCCATGCTAAAGGAAATCAGTACTGAATACTCATTGGAAGGACTGATGTTGAAGCTGAAACTCCAATACTTTGGCCACCTGATGCCAAGAACTGACTCATTTGAGAAGACCCTGATGCTGGGAAAGATTGAGGGCAGGAGGAGAAGGGGACAACGGAAGATGAGATGGTTGGATGGCATCACCAACGCAATGGACATGAGTTTGAGTAAACTCCAGCAGTTGGTGAGGGATAGGGAGGCCTGTCATACACCAGTTCATGGAGTTACAAAGAGTCAGACAAGATTGAGGGACTGAACTGAACTGAACTTTGAAGTGAAAGTGAAAGTCACTCAGTTGTGTCCGACTCTTTGTGATCCCATGGGCTAAACAGTACATGGAATTCTCTAGACCAGAATACTAGAGTAGGTATTCTTTCCCTTCTCCAGGGGATTTTTCCAACTCAGGGATTGAACCCAGGCTTCCAGTATTCCAGACAGATTCTTTACCAGCTGAGCCACAAGGAAAGCCCAAAACTGTCTTTTAATGTTGTGCAGTTTTCTATTAGATTTTTCACATTTTTCTTATTAATTTGCAAAAATTCTTCATACATAAGGATTCATGCTTTGACAATCAAATCATGTTATAAATATTTTTATTTGCCATAAATAGTGTATATGGAGTGAGCTTCCTCACATACAGATGTTATACATTTTTAAATAGTTAAATCTATCAGTAATTTAATTTGCCCTTGTATTGGACTTGAAATGTAACTTGTACACTGTTACCCAAAGTGTACATAAATATTTTACCATATTTTTTCAAGTAATAATAAAGTTTTATAATTTTTTAGCTCTAAATCTTTAATCCATCTGGAGTTTATTTTGGTAGATGAAATGAGTTAGGAATCTGACTCTCCCACTGAAGTAAGGGTTTTGCCTGAAACAGCAGGCAGGAGCTACAGGAAAGAGGTCTGACAGAGCCAAACAATATTTCTGAGGGGAAGCCAGGAGGTAAAGAAACTAGTTACAGTAAGCTGGTCCACAGCATAGCAGTTTCCCCATGAACAGAGAATAAACCAAGCAGAGGAAATTTCCTGGCTTTAGGTATCCCATTCCTCCAGCTTCTTCCAAATTGCTGGGTCACTGATATAAATTTATCCTACCCACCATTCAACCACAGCTTTTAGAAACAGATCCTAACATCTTAAAAGAATACATATATATATTAAAAAAAACCAAAAAGCTATTTACTGCCAAATACAAGATCAGAATAAATCTTTTTCATTTCAGAATGTATAAGTATAAAAAAGAATATACAATAATAAAGATGAAATGATACCCATAAAGATATTATATCCTACATAGGGAAATAAATACAGCATGTAAGAGAATATTTTAATGTTACTATGGCAAGAAATATAAGTAAATATTAGAAAATATTAATCTATATTCTCAAGGAAGTTAAATGAAACATTTTGTACTCTCTGAACAAAATGGGTAAAGATGAACTACGATCAAAGAAAGTACACTAAAAAAAAAAGATAATTGATGGACTCACTAAAATAATGTAGGGAGGAAATGAAGAATGACAATAGAATTTAAAATTGCACTAAAATTTATAACTGTCAGACCCTAAACTGCAGAAAATCTAGTAAGTCATGCAAAAGACAAACTTATAAACCTAGCTAAGACCAAAGAAGAAAGGGATAAAAGTATTAAAATGGTCAAAATGATACAAGTATGGAAGATATAATATATAGATAATATATTTTATTAAAGAAGAAATCTAAACAAATGATATGAAATTATCTAATGCTGTATGAAAGGTTTCCCTTAAAAAGTAGTTATTTTTATTTTTTAATCTTATCTTGGAAGAATGATGAAAGGAGAACAAGCATCAGCTAATTTTACAAACTAAGACTCTGATCAGTAAGAAGAATTTTGCCTTGATCAGCACATTAGGCCACTAAATGATTTTAGTTCCCACTTAAACTGTGTCTTCTTAACAAGATAAAACAAATAAGAATTAAGCACTCTATTACTAATCAAACTTAGAAAATATGTCAGTGAGAGAGGGGTGGCTTCTGATGTGATAGCCGTGAGGACTCTGGACACCTAGCAGTCTCTGGTCTAATGGACAAGATTTTGTGGGCTGAGAACACTATAAAGGAATGACCAGACATGAACCCTTCTGATGCCCTCTGTCTTCCACTTTTGCACAAGAAATCATTTATATCATATTAGAAAAAGACAAGGTTTCAAAATACAAAAAGGAAAAGGAAAAAAAGAAAAGATTTTCATAAATTCAAATCACGTTTATTAGTACAAAATGTATCCAAAATATGCAAATAAGTCTTCAAAGGGAAAAAAATACATTTTAAAAGACATATCTAAATTAAAGTTTAGATAATAATGTGAAGAACTAACTCATTTGAAAAGACCCTGATGTTGGGAAAGATTGAAGGCAGGAAGAAAAGTGGATGACAGAGGATGAAATGGTTGGATGGCATCACTGACACAATGGACATGAGTTTGAGTAAACTCCAAGAGCTGGTGATGGACAAGGAGGCCTGGCATGCTGCAGTCTATGGGATCACAAAGAGTTGGACACGACTGAGCGACTGAACTGAACTAACTGAAATTAAAATTATTCCCAAAATTTTGAAATAAGAATAATAACAATAACAGCAAATATTTGTTTAGTATTTAGTACACTCTGAAGTGAAAGTGAAAGTAGCTCAGTCATGTCCAACTGTTTGCAACCCCATGGACTATACAGTCCATGAAATTCTCTAGGCCAAAATACTGAAGTGGGTAGCCTTTCCCTTCTCCAGCGGATCATCCCAACCCAGGGACCAAACCCCAGTCTCTGACATTGCGGGCAGATTCTTTACCAGCTGAGCCACAGGGAAAGCCCAAAAATACTGAAGTGGGTAGCCTATCCCTTCTCCAGCAGATCTTCCCGATCCCGGAATCAAACCCAAGTGTCCCTCATTGCAGGTGGATTCTTTACCAACTGAGCTATCAGGGAAGCCCCTAGTATGCTCTAAGCACTATCAAAGGCGTTTTATATTGTTATTCATTTAAATCCTCAAAACATTCCCATTTTATAGATTATAAAACTGAGGTATAGGTCAATTAATCAGCTTGCCTATAAACGTGTATTAAGTGCCACCATCGTGATCAAGCCCAGCCCATATATGGTGTCTGAACATGTAAGTTTGACTAGGCGGCCTCTCAGACAGGGGTGATACATTCTCTTAGCACCTGAAGATCTATCATGTTTATCTGTTGTCTTCATTTTTATTTGTACCAGACAAATAAAATAATGTCAGGGAAACAAACAAAAAAAAAGAATTCAGGAAAAAATATTAAACTGAATTAGAAAGAATAATTTAAAAAAGAAAAAATTGTTGAATATCATAATATAGCCCAAGAAATGAATTAGAACTAGAAATAATGAAGTATTTCAGTGACATGGCCAATTATGAGCCATATATAACATAAGGAGTTATCATTGGGAAAACATAATGGGAAATGATCCTATATACCAGAGCTCCCAAAACATGTAAAACATCTAGTAATAGATGAGAAAGATCTCTATGAAGAAATCTACAAAACTTAGCTCAAGGATATAAGAGTTGACTGGTATCATTTACTTAGATAAGAAGACTCAATTATGGTTAACAGGTAAATGCTAGCCAATTAATTTTTATATTTAAAGCAATTTCAATCAAAATCTGAAAGGATATTTTTAACTTGAGATTTTTTTTTTGTAACTTTTTATTTTGTATTAGGATATAGCCGATTAACAACATTGTGATAGTCTCAGGTGAACAGGTGAACTCAGCCATACATATTTAACTTGGTATTTTTGAATCAAAAATTTCTCTTACATGTACACAGATAATATACAAGAAAATATTGAAAGAGAAGAATGTTAGAGAGCTTATAAAAATCGAAGTCAAAACTTGTTATACAGGCTTCCCAGGTGGCTTAGCAGAGGAGACAGGGGTTCGATCCCTCCCCCAAAGGAGGCCATGGCAACCCACTCCAATATTCTTGTCTGGAAAATCCTATGGACTGAGGAGTCTGGCAGGCTACAGTTCACAGTGTCACAAGAATTGGACACAACTGAAGCAACTTAGCAGCAAACTTGTTTTATAGCAAAAATAATGGTAACAGAATGTAGCTGAGGAGACAAGAGACAACAGAACAGAATATAAAATTCAGAGCCATCTGGACATGTGTGTATATGTTTATAAAATAAGTTCATATCATTGAGGGATTATTAATAAGTAGTTATAGTTGAATGGTATAATTATTTGAAGGACCTACCCAAAATAGAGTACTTCTGTAGTAAAATGGCAAATAATTTTTATTTTAGTTTAGTTTAGTTTGTTTTGTCTTTCCTTAGGCTTGTGGTATTTTCCTGATCTCCAAATGCCCAACACTGAGAATATTTTATTGTTATAATTAGAAAAAGCTCAAAAATGTCATTTTAATGATGTGGGTTCAATTAAAGTTGTAATTAGAAAAAAAATGATATCTCAATTCTACAAACTAGAGATTCCTTCTATAGCAAAAGGAAACGGAGAAAAAAACTGCTTTGGAACAAACTATAACCCAGGTAAACTATAGGGGTGAAAGAAAAAGGGGTGAAAAAATCATATTACGGACTTGGGTTCTGCCTTGCAAGAAGAGAACTTGGTAAAAGTATACAGTGGGGAAATTAGTCAGAAAGATGTTATTCAAAGTTACCTTTCACAGGTAGCAAAGGAAGGCATCCTAAGAGGGACAGGACTAATCAAAGAAATTCAACCTTCTCTGTTTATATAAGCCTGTTTCTAGTACAGTTTCTAGAGCAAAAATATTCAAATAAAAGTGACTAGTTTTCTAAATGACTACTAATTTAGATGATCATCTCCAGAAAAATCACTAGAGAAAATACTGTCAATAATAGCTCCAACATCTATGATATATAGAATTTGCAGGTACATGCACTATACATTGATAAACAGGAGTATATGTCGCTTAAAAGAAGTGAGTATTAAAAATATTTTTAAAATAACTGTATTTAAAAGAAATTGAAAAACGCAAAACGGTTGTCTGAGGAAGCCTTACAAACAGCTGAGAAAAGAAGAGATGTTAAAGGCAAAGGACAAAAAGAAAGAAGAGCAAGGAGAGATACGAAAGCCTCCCTCAGTGATCAATGCAAAGAAACAGAGGGCAACAATAGAATAGGAAAGACTGGAGATCTCTTCAAGAAAATTAGAGATACCAAGGGAACATTTCATGCAAAGATGGACACAATAAAGGACACAAATGATATGGACCTATCTAACAGAAGCAGAAGATAATAAGAAGAGGAGGCAAGAATACACAGAAGAACTATACAAAAAAGATCTTCATGACTCAGATAACCACAATGGTGTGATCACTCACCTAGAGCCAGACATCCTGGAGTGTGAAGTCAAGAGGGCCTTAGGAAGCATCACTATGAACAAAGCTAGTGGAGGCGATGGAATTCCAGTTGAGGTATTTCAAAATCCTATGATGTTGTGAAAGTGCTGCACTCAATATGCCAGCAAATTGGGAAAACTCAGCAGTGACCGCAGGACTGGAAAGGTTAGTTTTCATTCCAGTCCCAAAGAAAGGCAATGCCAAAGAATGTTCAAACTACCACACAATTGCACTCATCTCACACACTAGCAAATGCTCAAAATTCTCCAAATTAAGCTTCAACAGTATGCGAACCATGAACTTCCAGATGTTCAAGCTGGACTTAGAAAAGACAGAGGAACCAGAGATCAAGTTGCCAACATCTACTGGATCATAGAAAAAGCAAGAGAATTTCAGAAAAACACCTACTTTTGCCTCACTGACTACTCCAAAGTCTTTGACTGTATGGATCACAACAAACAGTGAAAAATTCTTAAAGAGAAAGGAATATGAGACCACCTTACCTTCCTCCTGAGAAACCTGTATGAAGGTCAAGAAGCAACAGTTAGAACTGGACATGGACAATGGACTGGTTCCAAATTGGGAAAGGAGTATGTCTAGGATGTAGATTATAACCATGCTTATTTAACTGATATGCAGAGTACATCATGTGAAATGCCAGGCTGGATGAAGCACAAGCTGGAATCAAGATTGCTGGAAGAAATATCAATAACCTCAGATATGCAGATGATACCACCCTTATGTCAGAAAGTGAAGAGCAACTAAAGAGCCTCTTGATAAAAGTGAAAGAGGAGAGTGAAAAAGCTGACTTAAAACTCAACATTCAGAAAACTAAGATCATGGTATCTGGTCCCATCACTTCATGGCAAATAGATGGAGAAACAATGGAAACAGTGACAGACTTTATTTTCTTGGGCTCCAAAATTACTGCAGATGGTGCAGTCATAAAATTAAAAGATGCTTGTTCCTTGGAAGAAAAGCTATGACCAACCTAGACAACATATTAAAAAGCAGAGACATTACTTTGCCAACAAAGGTCTGTATGGTCAAAGCTATTTTTTCCCATAGTCATGTATGGATGTGAGAATTGGACCATAAGGAAGGCTAAGCACCAAAGAATTGATGCTTTTGAACTGTGGTGTTGGAGAAGACTCCTGAGAGTCCTTTGGACTGCAAAGAGATGAAACCAGACAATCCTAAAGGAAATCAGTCCTGAATATTCATTGGAAGGACTGATGCTGAAGTTTCAGTACTTTGGCCAACTGATAAGAACTGATTAATTAGAAAAAATCCTGATGCTGGGAAATATTGAAGGCAGGAGAAAGGGACAACAGAAGATGAGATGGTTGGATGGTGTCACCGACTTGATGCACATGAGTTTGAGCAGGATCCGAGAGTTGGTGATGGACATGGAAGCCTGGCATGCTGCAGTCCACAGGATTACAAATAGTCGTACATGACTGAGTGGCAGAACTGAACTGTATTTAAAAGAAATTGTAATGGGAAAGTTACTTTCAAATCACAGGACTGCTCTAGAAATAGTTTTTAAAAAGACAGACATCACCTTTGATTTACCTCCTAATTTTTTTTTTTACAGAATGACTACCGAAATATGACAGAAAAGTACATTTGTCATGAATGACTTTAAAAAGCTTCCTGGTATCGAAATCAACAAACCATTAGTACCCTTCCAAGGAAAATAGGTAAAACAGGACTAAAGAAAACATCTGAACTCAGGGGTATGTTAGTAAGTTAATGGTAATAGAAAACTTTCTCAGTCTCACTAGGGAATCAATCAGATGGCTCTGATTTCAGAGAAAGTGCCCTCTTTCAAGGTAATATAGTCTAGTTTGGAAGAAATATAAATGAAAATTTTCTTCTAGTCTCTGTTACCAATTCTTCTGTGTGCACTGAGAAATAAACTGGGGATGGGGGAGGAGGAGGAGTGAAAAAAAAAGTATTCCTATTTATCTATATTCCTTTAAAAGCCTTCTAAAAGCTCAGACCTACCAAATTCTTTTGCTAAGGACTGCCAAAACTGAATGAGGAAAGATCAAAATATTGTCAATGTTTTTCATTCTTCAATACTTAGAGACTGAGATCAATATAACTTTTTAATTCTTTTTTTTTTTGGCATGATCTTAAGTTCTGAAGTTGTTTCTATCCTTTTATGACTTAAATTGAACCACTTTTAAAATATATATCGGAAAATAAATAATGACATTTATTTTGTTTTTTAATTTTTGCCATGGTTTCGGGACACACAAAATTTTATATCTTCATCAACTTAAAAGACATATGATTAAAAGAGTTGTTTACCTTAATTGCAGATATTACACTGACAGTTTCTGACTTTTATTGTTTTAATAAAACAAGATAACTGAAATACTTTTTAAACTTTAAAAGCCACTTCATCCAGCTCTTGAAATAGCAAAATTTATTATATTTTTATTCAGAGCCAAGTAAGTCAGGAAAAAATTTGAGTTGAATCAACAAAGAGATGTTGACAACAAAATGTTATTTTATGACAATAAATTGTAAGTATTTTTCTATAAGCTTTAGCATTTGAATCCTCATTTTCATTCATATTTTCTGTCTTTGTTGTCGTCTTTTAAAAGAAGGTTTTAAAGCTCCTTTTGTTCTTTTCATTTTTCAAAAATATTTAAGTTTTTATTTTTGTGAGGTAGACTTTATTTCAACATTTGTTTTAAACCAAGAACCTAGACTATCACTACATTTCCAAGTTTTCTGTCCATATGTATAATTTAAAGCTCAGCAAAAATAGCAAATGAAAAAGAGAGGGATCCTTTGTTCCTACTCTCCAGCCCAATGATCATTGTAAAAACTCAGAATTCTCTGTCATTGAATATGAATGAGTACCTAAAAATCAGTACATTTTGCTATATTATTTACTATTTAAAAAATTTCTCAAAAGACTAGGACATATTTTTGGGATATTTATCCCTGAGTTACATTTTTATGACCAAGTTACAATATTTTGAATAAAAGATATTTGTATAAATTAACTCAGAATTGAGCATATCCTAATCAGATTAGTGCTCCAGTGAACCTAAATAAACCACTTTACTTTACTAATGCCATCACAATTAAAATTTGCTAGGAGAGCATAATAGGATTTCATAAATTATAAAAGATAGTTTCTGACTGTCAAAATGCTAATTTTATAAAATATTTCCTAGAACCAGACACATCAGTATTATAAGAGGAAAAGTTAAAGTGTTCTGTAATACTTAAAACATTACGTATCCAAATCCTAATTTTAAAGCAGGAAACATATTATCTTAATGGCAATGAAAAAGGAAAAGACATATCTTCTTTATAGAAATCGAGAAACTGAGGTCCAAATTCATATAACACATCTCCTATCATCCTTATATCATTTTAAAACCAGTGTAAGACACTGAAAGTGCTGTGTGTACTTAGGGATGCGGTCACTGCATCTTCACAGTTGGGACTCTCTTACTCCTCACCACTCTGTGACTAGGTATCACAGACTGATGCCACAGCCTTATCTAAACAGCCCAGGAAGAGACCCTTCTATTTCAGTTCTTCTATTGCTGGGGACGGGGAGTGAGGGGTGCTGATCTCCTGGGGAGGGTTCTAATCTCTTTGACTTCCTACACAGATTATAAGAAGGGGATGAGGTTTAGTTTGGGGTTTTAGGAGATAAAGGGGCTTAGAAATTAAACTAAATAGCCCAGCTCAGCACACCAGAGAGCTTTGCTGTGGCATTTTAGACTCAATCCCAGCCAATCTATAAAGATACCAGAATTAGGAATAGGTTCCACTTAGTCCCCACACTGCTCAGTAACATTCATCTGTAGCAGGACAGATCTGGTAGAGCATGGGATAAGCTGAAGAGCCTCTGTTTGTGCAGAGAGTAGTTTTCTCCCCAAGAAGCTATATTATCAAGACACCAGCACATTAGAATCTCCTTTACATGCAAAGACAGAGCTGCAAATGCAACTAGAGGTCTCTCCCAAAGGAATGTCTTCTTCAGACCAAGGAGGACAAACAACAACAAAGGCCACTACTTAGGTATCCACTCCTATACAAGGTGCCAAGAGCCTTGCCTGGCTCCTAAAGAGTCAGGCCAATGTGACTTTCCCTCTTTTACTTAGAATCACAAAACAATAGCTCTGTAAGTAACTTCATTGACTCTAATTCTTCATTTCTTGGATAAGAAAACTCAATTCTGGTGACCTTTAGCAACTTGACCAGATCACTGAGTCAGAAGTAGAGCTTCCTGGGACTGGGACTCAGGCAGGGGCTCACCCACTGCACAGAGCAGTGATCCTTTGTCAGTCTCAGCTCCGAAGTGACCTGGACTCATGCACTTGGCATTGTGCATGAATGAAGCCAGTGCAGCTGCTCTCCTGGTCCCTTGCCTTATCTCCTTTTCAAGTGTTGCTAAAACATGAAAAAGACAACTCACAAAAGAGAAATAAGTAACCAAGACCAGTATGCATGATTCCCGTCTAGATTGATTACCCTTCATCAGTCAGAAAGCTAGTCAAAAATAATCTCCAAGAGCAGATGCTGTTTCCAAAATTAATCTTTAAACAGATTAAAAGGGCATGCTCACACTGCAGACTCAACCTGTTTGCCATATAGACAAAGAAAACATGAAAACATGCTTCACGTCAAACTGCATCAAATGAGTTCCATTCCCCTATGAAGAAACTGAGTAGAAATAACTTATGAATCATCTAAGCACATCAAAACCAGAGGCGAGAGCAAGACTCAAATAGAGATTAAACATTTTAGCCACTTTGAGCTGTGTTCAGGACATAATGATCTGTTTGGTTTGTTTACACATTGATCCTGAATTTTAGAATGGCTCCTCCATTTTCATGACTGTGTAATTTTTCCCTTTTTGCCCAACATACTAACAGTTTGAAATATAGTTAATGTTCCTTCTTTGCAAATGTTGTTACTCTGTCCCTTTAGGTTTGCAGTACCTCTGGCAAAAGTCAATGTTCTTGAAAGTGTTATCACTGTTTTTAATACAATGAGATCCATATTCAAATACACGGTGGATAAAACACTTCAGTTTCATTCAGTATGACAAGTCTTGTCTTACTCATTAGTGAATGAGACTTGTGTGGGCCTCTATTTATTCACAGAAGGATTTTTATGTTATTTGGCTTATTTACTTCCTTGTTTTGATGCCAGGTCAGCAGCAAATGCACTTGGCTTTTTGTGTAAAACCTAATAAAATATGGAAAATAACAGTAAAAAGACAACTGTTATGTTTAACATATAGTTTACAGTCATCTACTTCCCAAAGGAAAAAAAAAAAAGGAAAGTGGAAAAATACATATAAGAATGAACATGGGATAAGAGGAATTAGGTTACAGTTTAAAATGTAAAAAGCAAACAAGATACAGAGACCAGATAATATCTCTATACATACAGTCATACCTCTAATGTCTAGGCATTGAAGTGAAATGCAAAGTCAATTTTCCAGTGAAAAGTCTCAGTGTTCCCACCTAAATCCATGGAAGGCTTCACTAAAACCACACATAAATCAGCAAGTTGGCAGTATTCAATCTGGAGAGGATGAAGCTTAGGCTGTTTGGAGACTGAACTCCCTCTCACCCTAAGGAGGGTGGATCCCACCCGATCCGGATGAAGCAATAAAAGAAAACTTTTAAAAAGCTTAGACAACAGAGATGTAGCAGGGGGGAAACAGGGAGTAAGGGATAAATTGGGAGATTAAGATTGACATATACATACTTCTATATATAAAATGGATAACTAATAAGAACCTAGTGTACAGCATAGGGAACTCCACTCAATATTCTGTAATGACCTATATGGGAACAGAATTTTAAAACCAGCAGATATATGTATATGTATAATTGACTCACTTTCCTATACAGCAGAAACTAACACAACATTGTAAGTCAACTATTTCAATAAAAATTAATAAGCAAAAAACCCCAAAAGCTTAGAAAACAGAGAAAAATAGACATTTTACATCCAGAACCATTTAAAGTAGCTCTTCATGAAATGTGTACATGGATTCCCAATGTAATGAATTTATGCCAAATACAGAAAAGCTAGATACATTTGCAAAAGAGGATTTTTATGAGAAAACAGAAAGAAAGTAGATGTTAATATTTAGAAAACAAAGAAAATTTTCACTGTCTTTGTATTAGTATATTCTCGCTGGCCTTTATTTTTCTACCTTATCATCAGTTTTACTCCAGGGAAGTGTATAAAAAGAAAAAAGTAAGTCAGAAAGAGAAAAGCAAATATATGTTAACTTGTATATGTGGAATCTAGAAAAACGGTACACATGGACCTATTTTCAGGGCAGGAACAGATGTGTAAACACAGGTGGAGGGAGAAGGGAGTGGGATGAACAGGGAGACTGGGATTGACATATATACACTGCCATGTGAAAACAGTGGAAACCTGCTGAAGAGCACAGGAAGATCAGCTCAGTGCTTTGTGATGACCTAGATGGGTAGGATGGGAAGAGGAGTCTAAGAGGGAGGAGTTATATGTATACATATGGCTGATTCACTTCGTTGTACTACAGAGACTAACACAACACAGTAAAGCAATTATATTCCAATAAAGAAAAAAAAGAAGAAAGAAAAGTCTGCTTTCATAACAAAAGTTGCTGGTCTTAATTGAAGCAGTTGGTTTCCAGTTGGTTTCCAGGCCATAGTGAGTCAGAAAGCACAATAAGAGCTGCTTGATTTACTAGGTCAGTCCTGAACTGAGCTCTCTATTCACTTATCTTAAAAACAAAAAACAGATTATACCAAATCATCTCTAATGGCTCAACCAGCTCAAAAGAAAGACTGAGCAGAATCATAGAAAGCTTCATAGCACAGGCTCTAGACCCAGCCTTCCTAACCATGAGACCTTGGGTAAGACGTTAACTTCCACATGCTTCAGTTTCTTTATTTGAAGAAAAAAAAATGGTGGGATAATAATATTTATTTCATACCATGAGTGTAAGGAGCAAAGAGGATAATCCACATGAAACATTTAAAATAGTACCTAGCATATAGTAAATGCTCAATTAATATTAGCTATTATTGTTATGAGTGCTTACTTATGCTTACTTACTAAATGTATTTTTATGAAGCAATTTGGAATATTTGATTAAAAAAAAAAAGCTGTTGCAACCAAAAATGTTAAAGGGAGTAACTTGGAATATTTTTTAAAAAGCAGCAGAAAGAACAGGTTCATGGTTAAGGAGCAAGGCACCCTCACTAAATTAAAGTACTCTAACAGTTGGGGTAGGCTTGTCCCTAGGGATACTACTCTATCCAAATACTATATATTCACCAAGTTGCTTTCTGGTCTTGATTTATAGTTCTTGTTATTTCTTGTCTTAAGTAAACTTCCCTTCTAGGAAGAAGGATTTGCTATTTTAGGATATTAAACTAGTTTCTAGCTAAAATCAGAGTTGAGTCACCGTCAGTCCACTTTCCCAAGGGCTTAATCACTCCTTAAATTAACTGAATGGCCAACTCCCAGACTGCAAGATTGGGAGAACAAACCCCAGAGAATAAAGAATCCTTAATCTACCTTTCCAGAACTCTCACAAGTTTAATTGACCATTCATTCTTTGCTCAGGCCCTAACCATGTCCTGCTTAAGTTAACAGCTTCTCACATTCCATTACACTTCCATGTTTCCTTGTCTGGTCCTCACTGCCCACCACTTCCATTTTACAGAGTTATAGAGCTCCCAGAAGGGAGAGCCCTTATCTAGATCATCTCATGGTCTAGCCCTCTTGCTACCTAGTGCATACCAGACTCTAAAAATGTTGAAGTAAATTGAGCAAGATACTATTGTATCCTATACTGATATACAGTGATTTCTTAGATTTAGAGCAATAAAAGTCCAAGTAGGTTTTTTGACCAGCTGGTAATGAGGAAACAAAAAAAAAAATCTCCTTTTTATGATCAGACATTGTAATTTTATAAAATCTTTCAAAGGATACTGGCTAGTCCAGAAGGGAAAAAAATCAGCCAGTTATCTTCCCTTAATCTCAGAATTTGAGAAAAATAATTCAAGATTGGCAAGAGCAAATCATGGTTAAAGATTAACATTAAGATGAAGGATGTAGAACAAGAATACTTTAGTAACTTCAAGTGGATGAATCAGGCTGTTGTTTTCTCTCTCTCTCTTTTTTTTTTTTTTTTTTTTTTTTTTTTTTTTTTTTTTCTTAATGTTTTTTTGTTTTGTTAT
>SJYA01000581.1:82320-98203 GCA_006410615.1 Neotragus moschatus | reverse complement strand
TGAATAAGGTTGTTGTTTTCTCTTTCTCTCTTTTTTTTTTTTTTTTTTTTTTTTTTTTTTGCCATGCCACACAGCTTGTGAGATCTAGTTTCCCAATAAGGGATCGAACCCAGGCCCTGGGTGCCAAATCCTAACTACTGTTGTGTTGTGTATGTGTGTCAGTCACTCAGTTGTGTCTGATCTTTGCAATCCCATGGATTCTAGCCTGCCAGACTCCTCTATCCATGGAATTCTCCAGGCAAAAATACTGGAATGGGTTGCTATTCCCTTCTCCAGGGGATCTTCCTGACCCAGGGATAGGACCCAGGTCTCCTGCACTGCAGGCGGATTCTTTACCTGAGTCACGAGGACTGCCAGGGAATTCCCTAGGCTGCTTTTCTGATGCACATCTGAATTGTCCATTTGGCTCTGTTCAAACCCATCCAACTACCTCTTCACCCCACTACTGCCCTGGGGTACAGGTTCATGCCTTTCATCTCTGGGGACTGGCTTGATATGTGGTATGAGAGCAAAGGACACTGAAAAGTGAGTTGCCACTTAGGTTAGTAGAGTAGGAAGTAAACAAAATATGGAGGCATAGAAATGTATCATATGGGGACTTCCCTGGTAGTCCATTGGTTAAGACTCTGAACTTCCAATACAAGGATCATGAATTCCATCTCTGGTCAGAGAACTACAATCCCTCATGCCATGTAGTGTGGCCAAAAATCTATTAAAAAAAAAAAAAAAAAGAAGAAATGCATCAGATGACACCAGCTGAAAGTCAGCATGCTGGCAGGAAGTTAAGTCCTCACCAAATGCCAATTAGAAGAGCAAGTCATGCAAAGTCCTTGTCACAGCCAACACGTAATAAATTCCGTTCAGATACTCAAATTGGCTTCCAACAGATTTCCATGAGTATGGGTGCTGGAAAGCCTCTAGATATAAACTCTGCTCCTGTTTTTGACCCATCATTGAGAGCTCTACATCTCCTCATTCCATCCGTCTCCATTTCTCCCACCAGGTCAGGGAATCTTATCTACTCTTAGTGACGAGAAATCTTGTTCTAGCTTCCATTCTTCTTTCTTGTAGCAACAGTACCTCAATTTTTTCAGGGGAACCAATCTTTTCCTAATGTCAATTCATGAACTTGGGTAAAACTGATTCTATTCTTTGATAATTAAAGCAAGATCATGAATTAAAATAAGTTCATCTTCCTACACAAACTCTTTTCAACAACTAATTTTATGAGGTCAACTTTACCCTGATACCAAAACCAGATAAAGATATTATGTGAAATATGTAAACAACCAATATCACTCAAAAACATGGACATCAAAATTAATCACACACATTAAATTCAGAAACTTATAAAACATATCCAATATATCATGACCTTATAGTGTTTATGCCAGGAATGAAAGTGAAGTTCACTAATGTAATTCACCATATGATTAGAATAAAGAGCAAAATCCACATAATATCTTCACTGATGCACAAAAAATCATTTGTGAAAATTCAACACCAAATCATGATTTTTGAAAAAATTCTCAGGAATACAAGGGGACTTCCTTAATCTGATAGATAAAATCTATGAAAAACTTATAGCTAACACCATACTTTATGGTGAGACATTAAACTGTTTTTCTCAGTCATCAGGAAAATGCTGGGATACCTGCTCTTTCTATTCAACATTGTCCTAGAGGACCCTGTCAGTACAGCAAGTCAAGAAAAAGAAACTAATCACATACAGACTGAAATGTAGAAAGAACAATAAGTTAATGTGCTTACTTATGCTTGGAAATGGACATGTGAGGCACACCAGGTCAATGAGGTCCAACTGATTTTGCGTGTACTCTCTTTCAGCTGTGCTTTTACTGAGGTGAAGAGATGCTCAAACTTCTGGAGCCCATGACACAGTATAAGAATAGAACTACCCCATTAAGTGCAGGGCCTAAAAAGGATCCTACGGATGTTGAAGCCATGAATCAAGCTGGTCTGAGAGAAGCTCTATCACAGGGCTATTCTGTTATGTGAAATAATAAATTCTCTTTTTGGCTTAAGCCAGTGTGAGTTATCACCTAAGAGCCCTAATTTTTCTCGTATCTTCTTTCATACCTTAAATCCCTTCAGGGGGTGGACTTTTGAATTCTCTTGCTGCTATGTTTTTTCTTTCCTGAAAGTTGACTGTAAATCTAAGAAAATAGTATATATAAATATTATCCTGACACTTGTGTGATAAATAAATGTAATTGGTAAAAAAAAAAAAAATTAAATCAAAATCAGTCCTCTGTAAATTTCTTCACCAATGTAAAAGAGTAACAATGTAGATTCACCAGTTATACTGCTTCTAGATTCACTTTCCATACTGCAATAGCAGTGGAATGACAACTGGACATGGCAACTTATGCAATGTAGACGTATAAGACATATGTTTTATTTATACCGATTATGGTCAAGTTAATCAAGAAATATGAGAAGTATGCAGAATAGTACATATTACATTTCAAGCGTGCAAGCTCAATATAATTACTTTTATCTACAACTCAAGATTATCTCTTTTTAAGTCCATTCCTTGTTCATTGCACAAATTCTTCCTGGACCCCTCCAAAAATCCTTCTCCAAAATGATACTAACTAAACTACATTTTTCCCACTGTGATTACACTATGCTTGTTTTATCTATGATTGAAGGCAAAAAGAGAAGAGGACAGCAGAGAATAAGATGGTTAGATAACATCACCAACTCAATGGACATGAATTTGAGCAAACTCCAAGAGATAGCGGAGGACAGAGGAGTGTGCCACAGTCTATGGGGTTGCAGAGTCAGACAAGACTTAGTGACTGAACAATGACTCTCATTATAAACCTACAAATGTGAAGACTGAACTTCATAATTGAGGTAATTTATTCTTTGCTAAGACCTTAACTCTACTTGATCAGACTATCTTAGGATGGACTAGTTCAAAGGAAGACCCTATTTGTTATATGACCCGAGAAAGCACAAATTAGGGGAAAATAAAAGTAAGACTGGGAAGGGAAAAAAGCAAATAAATAATGTGTCACTGAACAGGTTACTGCTGTGACCAACTGAGACTCAATCCCACCAGGGACTTTCTGACAAATCACGTACAGTATACCTCAGAATTACCTTACTGAGGAACCAAGAAGGTGGAATATTTAACCACTGACTGTCATCCCTCACTGTTGAGGGCTGCCCACTGCCTCCTAAACTCCCTGCTATTTCTTGTAAGTTAAGCAAACATCTTAAGTTGCCTTGTGTAAGTTGAGCAAACGTCTATGTCATGGAAGTAATGCCTGAGGCAAAAATTCAGACACACAGATGCTTGATGTGGGAAGCTGTCAGTGATGACACAGAACTCAGGAGTAGATGGAAGAATGGGATGTCAACAGCATCAGTTAACAGTCCAAGTGGGCTTTCAAGAGACTTCATCCTTGTGACCACAAAAATCCACCATTCTCTGTCTCCTCCTCCTTTTATCTTGTCGACTTCTCTACAGTCTCTACACACCTCTTCATTCACCTACTTAACATATTATATTTCTACTGCCAACTCACTACAATTTCCTTATTAAATAGGATATATTCCCCTTTGATCAATATTCTCCAAAATTAAAAGAAACTACTTGGTCTAAGCTGTCCCTTTTTTAACCTGTCTACCTTTAGTCTTTGCAAGAAATCTTCTTGAGGAAATAGGAGCTTTAACTTTCAAGAGTTTCAAGAATAAAGAAGACATAGTCCCCGCTCTCCAGCTGCCTTGCAAAGGAAAGACGTCAAGGTCACAAATAACTAAAACATAAGGCAGAATGAGCTAAGTGCCATAAGAGAGGTACATACAAAGTGCTTTGAGGGCTCAGCGGAGATAAATATCATATTCAGTTGGCAGGATCAGGAAGGATATGTGAATGAGGGGGCTTGTGAGCTGAGCTCTGAAGGATGGATGGGATTTTGTCAGCAAAAGGTGGCTATGGGGCTTTCTAAATATAGAGAACATTATAAGCAAAGTTCCAACCACAGAAAAATGCATGCTCCTTTGAGAAACAGTCTGGTTTTGGCTGAAACATAATGTATACATCACAGAAGTGTACCGAGAGATATGGCTGGAAAAGCCTACTCTGCATGTATTTTTAACCCTTTCAGGAATCTATCACCAGAGCTTTTAACTCCTAAAAGTGGCATGACATTAATACCTCTGGTGGTAAGGTCTATCAGCTGCATAGTATCTTTTAATACCAGGTTACAGTTCATATTTTAAAATTTCTACAAGGTCAAACTTGTTGAAAGGGAATGTAGGAAGTCAGAAGAGGATCATTCCCTTATGGTCATATAAGGATAGCATTAAAGTTTAAGAGACTATGATCTTTTTCGTCTTTGTCCAAATACTGCTTAAAGGACAAAGTGAGATAGCTTGTATTTTACAAAAGCAGTGAAATGAGGTAATAAAAAAAGATGAATAAAATAAGTCAGTGTTTAATGTTCTCCTCAACAGGTGCCTAAATCTACACATATACGTGAGTTTAAAAGGAAATTAGCCAAAGTAAATAACGTGGGAAATCAATGTTAAACACATTTATATGCATGTGGTTTTTCTCCACATCCTGAGGGAATTGATGTTTCAGAGTTGCTACAGTTTCATTATTAGTCTTATTCTTACCAGAGTCAAATGGGAAGTAAATCTGTTTAAGTATAATAACTGAAGCTAAAGGGAAATTCTTTCTTTCTTACAGAATAAATGCTTTGGTTCAGCTTGAGAATTCTTGTAAACAGTCCTAACAGTTGTTTTGTCAACCTGTAAACACACGTCTAAGTCTAGCTCTTTATGAACACACAATAGCCTGGGTTAATCTACATCACAATAACAATTAGTACTTTTTATGGCACACCATATATTTAATCTTTAGAATAATTCTGGAAAGAAAATTGGTCTCAAAAACATGATCCTCATTTTGATTAAAAAAGCAAGGTTTAAAAAAAGTTAATTGGTTTCCTCACATCCAAGTTGTAATATGGTGGGTTGAGTCCCACTTTAATATTCTTTCCAACTTACTTGAGTTTTAGAAGCAAGTATTTGCTAAGTAATTCATTTTTCTAATCTGTGCAATGCAAAAATGGTAGGGGTCACTTCTTTTAGTAATGGGCCCATTGTGAATGTATAAGCTAGTTTTTAGATGTTTACTATTCTTTCACGGTTTCCATGACTTTTCTCCCACAAAGTTAAGCTAAGATGACCTCTTACACAGTCTTGGTTGTAATTCTCTAATGTCTCAAAAAAGTCCTCATTAGAGGCTGTTGAATAAATTCAAGGTGTTTCTTAGAAACGTTTGGTCCTGCCTCTAAGAACCACAATTTTGCTGTTCTGTATGAAGACAAATTCTCTGTATATGCGCTAGAATATAAATTAAACCCTTCCTTTTAATAACAGAATGTCAACTTTCCACTTGTGTCTATAAGACCTAAAACCATTCTATCTGAATTGTTAAACAATTCAGAACACCTGGATGACAGCTTCTTACCACAGATTTCTCCTTAAATGCTCTCTAACCTCCATTAAACGGTCACTGAAACAACTAGAGGGATGAAGAGGCTGCCCTGTTTCCTAAGCTGAATGGGAATGAGACAGTTCAGGCTAGAGGAGATTAATGATTTTCAAACTTGAAGCTGCAAATCATTTACTTTAGAATCTTATTAAAATGCAGATTCTGCCTCAGCAGAACTCACTCCAGGCTCAGAATTCTGCATTTCTAACTCCCTTTGAGGAACTGGTTGGTTCAGGACCTTCACTCTGAGCAGCAAAGGTCTAACGTGGGGATCTGCAAACTGCAACCCACACCTATATGACCCAAGAGCTAATGGTCTTCACATTTTTTTAATTGTTGGGGAAAAAGTAAGAAGAAAAATAATCTTCTTTCTCACATATGAAAAATGATGTGGAGTTCACATTTCAGCGTCCACAAATAAAGTTTTATTGGTACATACCCATGCTCTAAGTATGTACTATCTAGGCTCCTGTTTTTGACTTATAACAGAGATGAGTCATTCTAATAGAGACAGTATAGCCCACAAAGCCTAAAATATTTCCTATGTCACTCTTTATGAAAACATTATCTGGCCATTGGTCTAGAGCAGTGGTTCTTAGCTCTGGCTGTACAGTCAAACCACCCAAGAGCTTTAAAAAATATTTATGACCTTCTACCACATGAAATCAGCAATTTAAAAGCTCACAGGGTAAACTTGGCATCATTTTTTAAAAGCTCTCCAAGTGTTTTCTATAAGCAGTTATGTTTGAAAACCACCAGTCTAAAGGAAATATCCCCTGTCTACCTGCCTACCTCTCAGCACCAATAGAAAAAGTCACCAAAGTCGAAGTTTAAAGTCTAAATCCTCAACTAGTCCCAGTTTCTTCCGGCCCAATCCCTATGAACTAAGATACAGAGCCTAGCACAATTCTTTGGGGATTTTTTAAATTAATTTTTATTTGAGCATAGTTGCCTTACAATGTTGTTAGTAGCAAAGTGAGTCACCTATACACAGATACATATCCCCTCTTTTTTGCATTTCCTTCCCATTTAGGTCACTATAGTGCATTGAGTAGACTTCCCTGAATTATACAGGAGGTTCTCATTAGTTATATATTTTATACATAGTGTCAATAGTGTATATATGTCAATCCCAATCTACCAATTCACCCCACCCATCCTCTAGACTCCCTGCCCCTGGAAGTCCATTGGTTTCTTGTCTACGTCTGTGTCCCTATTTCTTCATATTTTCGGAGAAGGCAATGGCAATCACTTCAGTACTCTTGCCTGGAAAATCCCAAGGATGGAGGAGCCTGGTGGGCTGCAATCCATGGGGTCATGAAGTCAGGCACGACTGAGCGACTTCACTTTCACTTTTCACTTTCATGCATTGGAGAAGGAAATGGCAACCCACTCCAGTGTTCTTGCCTGGAGAATCCCAGGGATGGAGGAGCCTGGTGGGCTGCCATCTATGGGGTCGCACAGAGTCGGACACAACTGAAGTGACTCAGCAGCAGCAGCAGCAGCAGCATATCATCTTTTTAGATTCCACATGTATGCATTAATATATGATATCTGTTCTTCTTTTTCTGATTGACTGCACTCTGTATGACAGTCCATCCACATCTCTGCAAATGTCACAATTTCACTCCTTTTTATGACTGAGTAATTTCCATTGTGTATATGGACCACATCTTCTTTATCCATCCCTTTGTTGATGGACTCTTCAGGGATTTTTAATTACTCTTAACTTCAGCAGTTCAAAACTAGTAAGAACCTTGACTACTCTCTTCATCGCTCATCACATTTATTTGCCTCCTTCCTCCTCTGCATGGCTGAAACCAGCAGCAGTGTTATCACTGGACTGTTTAATACATGTGACCTACACTGTCTAATACAAGTGATCTATTACAAGTATACTCATCATGATTCCTTTCTTTCTCTAAAGGAATGACTCTATAAATTCATGTGCGCCCGTGTCTCTTAAGGGCCTAAAGCCTCTCTGGGACCTGAACAGTGGCCATAACTTCTCCTATATCTTCAGCCTCCCCTCTCAGTGGCCTCTTTTCCCACATCCTAGAAGAATGATAATTCTATTGCCACCCCCTCGGTTCAGTCAGTTCAGTCACTCAGTCATGTCCAACTCTTGTGACCCCATGAACCATGGACAGGCATCTCAGGCCTCCCTGTCCATCACCAACTGCCGGAGTCTACCCAAACCCATGTCCATTGACAGGCCACCCCCCTCAACACACACACAAACACACAAATACTCACCTTTAGCTACTACTCAATCTTTTCCCTTTATCAACCAAAATACTTGAAAGCGAATTCCTTACCTGCCATCTCAATTCCCAGCCTAACATTTACTTTCAAACCCAATGGATCATGGTTTCTGTCAAGAGCATTCTACTAGATCTCTATCAAGTTATCCATGTGGCTTAATTTAGTGGATATTTTTTTACCCTTATCTCATGGGGTCACAAAAAGTTGGACACATCTGAGTGAATGAACAGCAACAGCACCACAACTCGACCATTTTCCCGAAATACTCTGTGTCTCTGATACTACATACTGTTGGTTCACTCTATCTCTGATTACTTTTGTTCTATCTCCTTGGTAGGCTCCCCTTTCTTCACCTAACCCAGGGAGCCCAGTGGTCCATATATAGCCCACTATGCTCACTTGCACCATGATTTCAGTCACTCTGAAAGTTGCACCTACCACAAAAGGCTTATGATCCCTAAGCCTGACTCCACCTCAAATCCCTGCAGAAAGAATGCCAGATTCATACCATCAGTTTCTACCGATAATCACCACTTGGGGCTTCCCTAGTAGATCAGCTGGTAAAGAATTCACCTGTAATGCGGAAGACTCCAGTTCAGTTCCTGGGTCAGGAAGATCCCCTGGAGAAAGGTTACAGTACCCACTCCAGCATTCTTGGGCTTCCCTTGTGGCTCAGCTGGTAAAGAATCCGCCTGCAGTGTGAGAGACCTGGGTTTGACTCCTGGCTTGGGAAGACCCCTGGAGGAGGGCATGGCAACCCATTCCAGTATTCTTGCCTGGAGAATCCCCATGGACAGAGGAACCTGGCAGGCTACAGTCCATGGGGTCACAAAGAGCTGGATATAACTGAGCAACTAAGCACAGCACAGCATCACCACTGACTGTACCAAACCCAATGGGCCCCCAAACTAAACTCATTTTATTCTCTGCCTGCCCCTCTTTCTGTATTTCTCTTAGTTACTGACTCCACAATCTTCCCAGTTATATAGGCTGAAAATCTGATACTTACTGCCTACCCCTCCATCTCCTCATCACCCAGAGCTAAGCATCATTAGATCCTGCAAATTTATTTCTTAACTATGCTTAGATGGGCCCCCTACTATCATGGACCTAAAGTCTTCATCTTTCACATGGAAGACTGAAACTGTCCCCCCTACCACCAGTTTTGTCTCAAAAAACCATCTCCTTACTTATTCAAAAGGGATTTATCTTCAGCATGAATATAAATATGTCAGTTATATGGCTGAGACCTATAGTGTCTCTATCATATAAAACCATGCTTAAGTTCTTCAACATAGAGTCTCCACAATTTGGATCTTACCACTATGGCATCATGCCCATCACACTTAGTACTCTTAGTACACTGCAAATAACAGCAATAGAATCCCCTATTTGCAGAACCCTCTATATCACACAGGAGCAGTGGCTGCAAGGTGCAGGAGCAGCAGGAGGAGCTACCCCATGTCCAAGGCCAGGAGCGGTGGCGGAGAGGCGTTACCCCACATCCAAGGTCAGGAGCAGAGGCTGTGAGGAGATATCTCACGTCCAAGGTAAAGAGCAGCAATCGCGCTTTGCTGGAGCAGCAGTGAAGAGATACCCCATGTTCAAGGTAAGAGAAACCCAAGTAAGATGGTAGGCACGGAGAGAGGGCATCAGAGGGCAGACACACTGAAACCACAAACAAAGACAATGAGCCAAATTGATCACATGGACTACAGCCTTGTCTAACTCAATGAAACTAAGCCATGCCATGTGGGGCCACTCAAAATGGACGGGTCATGGTGGACAGGTCCGACAGAATGCAGTCCACTGGAGAAGGGAATGGCAAATCACTTCAATATTCTTGCCTCGAGAACCCCATGCTGCTGCTGCTGCTGCTGCTAAGTCGCATCAGTTGTGTCCGGCTCTGTGCGACCCCATACAGGGCAGCCCACCAGGCTGCTCTGTCCCTGGGATTCTCCAGGCAAGAATAATGGAGTGGGTTGCCATTTCCTTCTCCAATGCATGAAAGTGAAAAGCGAAAGTGAAGTCGCTCAGTCATGTCCAAATCTTCATGACCCCATGGACTGCAGCCTACCAGACTCTTCCGTCCATGGGATTTTCCAGGCAAGAGTACTGGAGTGGGTTGCCATTGCCTTCTCCGAGAACCCCATAAACAATATGAAAAGGCAAAAAGATAGGACACTGAAAGATGAAATCAACAGGTTGGTAGGTGCCCAATATGCTACTGGAGATCAGTGGAGAAATAACTACAGAAAGAATGAAGGGATGGAATCAAAGCAAAAACAACACCCAGTTGTGAATGGGATTGGTGATAAAAGCAAGGTCCAATGCTGTAAAGAACAATATTGCATAGGAACCTGGAATGTTAGGTCCACGAGTCAAGGAGAATTGGAAGTGGTCAAACAGGAGAAGGCAAGAGTAAACGTCGACATTCCAGGAATCAGCAAACTAAAATGGACTGGAATGGGTGAATTTAACTCAGATGACCATTATATCTACTACTGTGGGTGGGAATCCCTTAGAAGAAATGGAGTAGCCATCATAGTCAACAAGAGTCTGAAATATAGTACTTGGAGGCAATCTCAAAAATGACAGAATGATCTCTGTTCATTTCCAAGGCAAACCACTGAATATCACGGTAATCAAAGTCGATGCCCCGACCATTAACACTGAAGAAGCTGAAGTTGAACGGTTCTATGAAGACCTACAGGACCTTTTAGAACTAACACCCAATAAATATGTCCTTTTCATTATAGGGGACTGGAATGCACAAGTAGGAAGTCAAGAAACACCTGGAGTAACAGGCAAATTTGGCCTTGGAATATAGAATGAAGCAGGGCAAAGGCTAATAGAGTTTTGCCAAGAGAATACACTGGTCATACAAAACACCCTCTTCCAACAACACAAGAGAAGACTCTATATATGGACATCACAAGATGGCCAACACCAAAATAAGACTGATGATATTATTTCCAGCCAAAGATGGAGAAGCATGATACAATCAACAAAAACAAGACCAGGAGCTGACTGTGGCTCAGAACATGAACTCCTTATTGCCAAATTCAGAATGAAATTGAAGAAAGTGTGGAAAACCACTAGACCATTCAGATATGACCTAAATCAAATCCATTATGATTATACAATGGAAGTGAGAAATAGATTTAAGAGACTAGTTCTGATAGACAGAGTGCCTGATGAATGATGGGCAGACATTGTGTAAGAGACAGGGATCAAAACCATCCCCAAGAAAAATAAATACAAAAAGGTGAAATGGCTGTCTGAGGAGGCCTTACAAATAGCTATGAAAAGAAGAGAAGTCAAAAGCAAAGGAGAAATGGAAAGATATAAGCATCTGAATGCAGAGTTCCAAAGAATAGCAAGGAGAGATAAGAAAGCCTTCCTCAGTGATCAATGCAAAGGAATAGAGGAAAACAAGACTAGAGATCTCTTCAAGAAAATTAGAGACACCACGGGAATATTTCATGCAAAGACGGGCACAATAAAGGACAGAAATGGTATGGACTTAAGAGAAGCAGAAGATATTAAGAAGAGGTGGCAAGCAAATAAAGAAAAATTATACAAAAAANATAAGAAAGCCTTCCTCAGTGATCAATGCAAAGGAATAGAGGAAAACAAGACTAGAGATCTCTTCAAGAAAATTAGAGACACCACGGGAATATTTCATGCAAAGACGGGCACAATAAAGGACAGAAATGGTATGGACTTAAGAGAAGCAGAAGATATTAAGAAGAGGTGGCAAGCAAATAAAGAAAAATTATACAAAAAAGATCTTCATGACCCAGATAATCACAATGGTGTGATCACTCACCTAGAGCTAGAGATCCTGGAATGTGAAGTCAAGTGGGCCTTAGGAAGGAAGCATCACTAGGAACAAAGCTAGTGGAGGTGATAGAATTCCAGTTGAGCTATTTCAAATCCTGAANAGTAGTCATGTAAGGATATGAGACTTGGACTATAAAGAAAGCTGAGTGCCAAAGAATTGATGCTTTTGAACTGTGGTGTTGGAGAAGACTCTTGAGAGTCCCTTAGACTGCAAGGAGATCCAACCAGTCCATCCTAAAGGAGATTAGTCCTGGGTGTTCATTGGAAGGATTGACGTTGAAGCTGAAACTCCAGTACTTTGGTCACCTCATGCGAAGAGCTGAACTTGATGCTGGAAAAGTCCCTGATGTTGGGAAAGATTGAGGGCAGGAGTAGACAGGGACGACAGAGGATGAGATGGTTGCATGACATCACCAACTCAATCGATATGAGTTTGAGTGAACTCCAGGAGTTGGTGATGAGCAGGGAGGCCTGGCATGCTGCGGTTCATGGGGTCACGAAGATTTGGACACAGCTGAACCACTGAACTGAACTGAACTACCTGGAATTCATTTCTTCTCCTCTCCTACACTCCTTACCCCCTTCACAAACACTTTTAGCTGATTCATACACTTAAATATTCAAGTCTTCCTGGTTTGACTAAGTGACCACAATAGCCTGTGCATTTCTATATTATTCATATCATAATGCAGTAGCTACGAGAACTAAGTAGTGACGGTGATCTGGATTCAAACCACTGCTCCATCGTTTGCCAACATTCATACCTAAGAAAATCATATAAGTTCTTTAATACCTCATTTCTTCATCTGTTAAATATTCACCTTACTGCTTTGTCATTAAGAATTAGTTAGATAAAATGCTTAGGATATAAATTGGCACAAAGTAAGAACCCAACAAACTAGAATTTTAGTTGTTTTATCAATGTTCTTTGTTGATTTTAAAGTCAGAATATGAAACTATGATGTATGTGTTCAGTAATTCTACCAAAGTCTTACTTTTGCAAAAGAATCTTTGCAAAATATTGTGATATTTTGTTAAACTGAGTCTTCTTATTCCTTACAAATATCTTTTCCTTATAAAAGGAAATAATCTTGACACATATTAAAACAATAAAAAGAAGAAAAGTCTCGCAATGACTTGCCAGTGAAAAGATAGGGGAGTAGTATTTCTCACAATAAATGAATTCTAAACATTGTAAAATTCTTACTTGGTAAAGACACAAATATTAGGAACTATGGATACCTTTTTTCTGGGAAAAAATGATTCCTCTTACTAAATTATTATGAGTTATCCACACACGAAATAGGAGATCCTGCTTTTAATTTACTTCAGAGCCTGATAATATGAAAATATAAAATGTGAAGTTCTAGAAAAACATCTGTTAATTTTTAAAATGTTAAAATGTTCTGAATTTTGTTTTTCCAGTGATTTGTATTAAAACAGAGTTCAACTGCAAAACCAAATTTTTTTCATTATATCATAATCCTGTTCATTACCCTAAGGAAAATAAAATGCAATCTATTACCAAAGTGCCCACCTGCCTGCTTCATTAAATAATACCTGTAATTACCGTATATTTTACCGGAGTTTGTGTAAGGTGAACCCAACAAATGTATTCCAGGTGTGGACACTGTATTCAACGAGCAACCAGATTCATTTTTATTTCAGTCTTTTTGTAATTTTGATTAGATTTCTACTTCATTTTTCTACTTTCAAACAAAAGCAATGTGCAGGCATGGAGGACACCAAACTCAGCACAATACTGACTGAGATTTTTACTATAAGATGAGCCCAAACCCCTCTCTGCCCTACATTTGGGAAGACGAATCTCTTTCTATGTGTGCATGTGTGCAGTCGCTTCAGTCTGTCTGATTCTTTGTGACCCCATGGACTGTAGCCCTCCCAGGTCTTCTATCCATGGGATTCTCCAGACAAGAATACTGGAGTGGATTGCCATGCCCTCCTCGAAGGACTGCCCTGACTCAGGAGTTGAACCTGCAAATCTTACATCTCCTGCATTGACAGGCAGGTTCTTTACCACTAACACCACCTGGGAAACCCTCTTCTTTCTGTACCTGCTACCAATTCCAATTCATCCACTGACATGCTGTATTTCCTTCGGCAATTAAAACAACAACAACAACACTCTTTAAGTCTCATATTTCTCTTCTGTGAAATGAGGATGATAATATCTGTCACAGAAAGTTTTAGGAGAGCATAAATGAGAATGCACAAAGATGTACTGATAGTGCCTGGACACATTATCATGATCCCCTTACAAAGCACTTTTGCAAGCAGCATTCTAGGCACTGTGCATACATTAATTCCTCTAATCCTTTAACAGCCCCATGTGATATAGTCCTATTATCATGCTCCTGGAGATGAGAAGAAGCCATCTGTAAATCATAGTTCTGATGATTTCACAAGACAACAGGACCAAATAAACAGGGATTAGCACAAACCACTCCAAGGGGTTCAGTAAGGAAAATAAAACCTAATGCCCTATGACATCCACTGCATGGAATGAATTAACTTCCCTTCTATCAAATTGAACTTCCCTTATGGCTCAGCTGGTAAGGAATCTGCCTGCAATACGGAAGACCTANAAACAGGGATTAGCACAAACCACTCCAAGGGGTTCAGTAAGGAAAATAAAACCTAATGCCCTATGACATCCACTGCATGGAATGAATTAACTTCCCTTCTATCAAATTGAACTTCCCTTATGGCTCAGCTGGTAAGGAATCTGCCTGCAATACGGAAGACCTAGGTTCGATCCCTGGGTCGGGAAGATCCCCTGGAGAAGGGAAAGGCTACCCACTCCAGTATTCTGGCCTGGAGAGTTACATGAACTGTATAGTCCATGGGGTCACAAAGAGTCAGACATGACTGAGTGATTTTCACGTTTCTATCAAACTGGAAAGTACTATCCACAGGAGAACTGAGAAAAGTACCTCAAATAGTTTTTGTGTTCTGTTTAGTTGAGGAACTTTGATAGACAAAAAGCAGTACAACCCTTTACCTGGTCAAATTATTCCCTGCCTTTGCCTCAATGTTACCATTAGCCATGTATCCTATTTGCCCAAATTAAAGAGCTCTGATTTCCTGTGGGAAAAGAAATCAGAACCTCAGAAGTAAGGTGGGAACACTTATTTTGAAGTAAATTGATGAAAAATCTGTTTAGGGTCATGGTAAGATATTTTGTTGATGTTGTTGTTCAGTTACTCAGTTGTATCCGACTCTTTGCAACTCCATGGACTGCAGCATGCCAGGATTTCCTGGCCTTCACGATCTCCTGAAGCCTGTTCAAACTCATGCCCATTGAGTCAGTAATGCCATCCAACCATCTGTCCTCTGTCTTTCCCTTCTCTTGCCTTCAATCTTTCTAAGCATCAGGGTCTTTTCTACTGAGTGAGCTCTTTGCATCAGGTGGCCAAAGTATTTGAGGTTCAGCTTCAGCATCAATCCTTCCAATGAATATTAAGGGTTGATTTCCTTTAGGATTGACTGGTTGGATCTTCTTGTTGTCCAAGGGGCTTTCAAATCACAGTTCAAAAGCATTGATTCTTTGGCACTCAGCCTTCTTTACAAAGGTCCAGCTTTCACATCCATATATGACTACTGGAAAAACCATAGTTTTGACTAGATGGAGATTTGGCAGCAAAGTAATGTCTCTGCTTTTTAATATGCTGTCTAGGTTGGTCATAGCTTTTCTTTCAAGGAGCAAGCGTCTTTTAATTTCATGGCTGCAGTCACCATCTGCAGTGATTTTGGAGCCCAAGAAACTTAAGTCTGTCACTGTTTTCATTGTTTCCCCATCTATTTGCCATGAAGTAATGAGACTGGCCTCTTGAGAAACCTAGATGCAGGTCAGGAAGCAACAGTTAGAACTGGACATGGAACAACGGACTGGTTCCAAATAGGAAAAGGAGTACGTCAAGGCTGTATATTGTCACTCTGCTTATTTAACTTCTATGCAGAGTACATCATGAGAAACACTGGGCTGGAAGAAGCACAAGCTGGAATCAAGATTGCCAAGGGAAATATCCATAATCTCAGATATGCAGATGATACCACCCTTATGGCAGAAAGTGAAGAGGAACTAAAAACTCTCTGGATGAAAGTGAAAGAGGAGAGTGAAAAAGTTGGCTTAAAGCTCAACATTCAGAAAACAAAGATCATGGCATCCAGTCCCATCACTTCATGGCAACTAGATGGGGAAACAGTGGAAACACT
>SJYA01000581.1:0-73153 GCA_006410615.1 Neotragus moschatus | reverse complement strand
GCAAAAAAAAAATAATAATAAATATATATATATATATATATATATATATATATATATATAAGTCAGAAAATCTTTGTATTTGACAAGATACAGAAGAGGTCCTAGTTATATATGCCAATAAACTGCAGACATAAAACTATTTATATAAGTATCTTGTACCTACTTGTATGAACTCCTTATGATAATTAATTGAACTTGTAAATACTTTTTATCTACAGAATGTGTGAAACATCCTCACAGATTTCTATTATTCCTGTCATTGAGTCATTTCTATTAAAAACCAAGTTATCTTGTCAAAACCTCTGAAAATACTTTCCAAAAGTAACGTGCCACAAACAGAATGAGTCAAAGACAAATCACCTGCTTATCTCTGCTCTTATTTACAAAAATAAACTGGCACTCAACTTCCAAAATCAAGGACAATCAGAAATACACACATATAGACAAAAGGAAGTCCTCAGTATCTTCCAAATTAGAATTGAAGGACTTTCTTGTATTATTATCTCTTCTTTAGGAATACACTCTCCTGCTGAAAATTCTCATATAACAAAATGAGTAGCCTCAAATTATGGAGAGCTTCACTGGTGGCTCAGAGGGTAAAGCATCTGCTTGCATTGCCAGAGACCTGGGTTCGATCCCTGGGTCTGGAAGATCCCCTGGAGAAGGAAATGGTAACCCACTCCAGTTCTCTTGCCTGGAATATCCCATGGACGGAGAAGGCTGGTAGGCTACAGGCCATGGGGTCGCAAAGAGTCAGACACGACTGAGTGACTTAATTATGAGAGTATTATTAACTTAAAAGTAATTTTTAAATCTCATTAAATCTCTTCAGGGATAAACTCTATAAAGCTTTAGGATTATTTTTCACAGATCTAAATTTAATATAAATTTTATTCTATTACAGCAAAGTGGAAAACTATAGAATTAAATATCTGTATTTCTAGAATCTTCAATTTCTCCACACAAAGTAAAAGAAGAAGAAAATCTTTCTAACTTTAAATCACATCATCTAGGAATTTATAGTATCACAGTTTTACTCCTTTGGATTTGACTGTTATTAATTTTCATTTATGAATTATCTGAAATTATTTATTAATAGCAGTAATTATTACTATGATACACAATTAAGCCACTGATATGTTGTTTACCTGCAGTATAAACCTTGATTCCTAGATTTTGCTCTTGCAAACTAATAATCCTCTGTGTGTACATATTTATGCTATGACTTCTTTTATGAAAAATCAATATAGATTTGAGATTATTAATTCTTAGAGCACAGTATATCTAGATTACTTGCATTGAAACTGTTAAGGTTATTTGATCAAGTACATATCTGTTTCTCATAGTCACATTTGTTCCCATGTTTCAGCCAAATATTAACTTTTCTTGTAAATAAGAGTTTTTTATAGAATAGTCCCTTCTCTTAGCAATCTCTGTGATCTTTAGGCATTTCTTTAAAGGTTTATATAGGTGTATGGTTTATTTGTCCAAATAATTTTATAGATTTTTCCACCAAATTAAAAAATTAATTCTATTAAGAATTAAAATAACACTAAAATGGTGTTTTCCAGATGAGAAATCTATATGTACCAGGAAACCAGAAGAAGCAAAATTATGGAGGATATCCCTATACAAATGATAAATAATGTACAAAGATACATGTACATGTATAGCTTATTCATATTACTGTACAGCAGAAACTAACACAACACTGTAAAGCAACTACACTCCAATAAAAATGTTTTTTAAAAAAAGCTCACAAGATAAACGTGCTTAAGACAAGCCACGGCAGAATTTTAAAATCAGATTAATGCACTTAGTGTGGAAATAGAAAAATACAAAAAGAGTTCATCATTCAGTAGGTTTCAATAGCCAGTTTTACTCATCAATTGCAAAGTGCTTTCTGAACATTAATTAATTAAAGATGTAGCGTCTAAAATGTGCAGGATGTTTTGTAATGGCCTTGGTTGTCTTCAAAATTTCAGATGACTAATAAGGGAGAGACACCTGACAGATGATGTTACAAAGACTGTCTCCATGTGAATTTGTCAGTGTGTTAACTCTTATTTCATTATGGGACTTGTAAGAAAACAGGAAGAGCATCAGAAATATAGAACCCTAAAATAAAACCGTAAATAAAAACCTCAAGTCAGTAAGACCATGTCAAAAACATACACACAGCCTCGGGTCTTATTTGGAGGATATGTTGCATTATCTTGATTTAAAAAAAGATAAAAAGCACATTGTACTTCTTAACTCTACTAATTTTAACATACATATATACATATCATCAAGCAAATAATTGTTTCCTGTTTACTTAAAAGAGTTATGGAAAATTTCCTGTGAACATGATTTTTAAATTAGGGAGGAGAAGATCAGAAGATTTTCTTCTTCTTATACCTCAGGAAATAAAATGGACTGTTTAAAATAATCTTTTCAAATATCAGCACAATATTGAATGCTCTCTCTAAGCAGTGACAAGTAAAATGCTAAGGAAACAATACCAACAGTCTTTAATGACTGAAAACATCTTCTAAAAATATTAAATTTAATGAATCTCTGGTGCATAGCTGAGATTTCTCTATAATATTTTTAAACAATGTGTAATGTTTTGGCAAGTTCCCAAAGCCATTCATTTAGCTGGAGTAGAGAAAACAAAATGTAACACATTTGTCTTCTCTATATTTTAAATAACTCTTTGGAAGTTAAAGTGTACAGGAAATCATGCTTTGCTTTCATCTGACTTCATAGCTGCATTCCTTAAAATCCGTTACTGATTTTCTTTTGTGCAATAACCTTTCCAACTCTCCCCTCACCTGGCAATACCTCTGTGTGCTCACCAGCTGTAGGAGAAATCTAAATAACAAATCAAACAAAGCACTGAATGCAAAGCATTAATAAAAAAGAGAGAGAGTTCTCTTCCTATGTATTTAATTTCTGTAGTCAGTGAAAGTAACCGATCAACATTTACTGAGCAGTTATGATTTGCAGCAATAAACCTAAGTAATTAAAAGAAAGTGACAGTCACGAAGACATAGAGAGAATGCAAATTGAACAAGTCACAGCTGAGAACTGGTCAAATGGAATCTTTTCTGGTAATTTTTTCCTAAATGTTCATAATAATGAAAATAATTAGCATAAAATAAAAGTTCATGGTCTTTTGAGTTGGGACTGTCTAGTCTCGGGCCATTTGTTCCATTAGTCCCTGATCAAGTCATGGAACTTCTCTGAACATCAGTTTCTCAGCCTGTAAAGTAACAATAATACATCTTGCACAATGTGACTGAAAGCTCATTAAGATGAAGTGTTTAACACACTTATGTGCAGTAAATTAACACTAAGCTTGTTATGGTTAGTTTAAAGCATGTAGAGCTCACATTGTTTACATGAGTGCAAACTATTGCTGAGGTACTGTATAAAAATATTTTTCTTATTAAAAACTAATATACTTAAATTGTTGGAATATTTAGAAAATCTCAAGAAGCTAAAAGAAGAGAAATGAAAATTATCCTGAATCTTAAAACTGAGATAACCGCAGTCACCACCTAGGTGCACCTACACTGTGTGCTTCTCTGGTTCTCCCTCCATCTCTACCATACTGTTTCCATTTTTTTCGACCCCTCTCCCACCTGCTGCTTCTCCTTCTCCCCTTTCTCCTCCTCCTCCTCCTTCTTCTTCCTTCCTTCATTTCTTTTTCTTTCTTTCTCAGTGTTCCCTTCACTCCCACCCTAAGCATAGTGAAAAGAACCTCTGCAGGTGATGACCCCTTGGTGTAGCTCTTCCTGCAGCCTCTGCTATACATAAAGCAACCACTTTCATATACAGAGACCCAGCAATTATCTCTCATGAGGGGAAAACACTTCTGATCCTCCAGGTTGAGTAAAGTTTGGGGAATATGTGTACAGAGAGGAGCACCTCTCAGAGTCCCACAAATCTCCCCTGAAGACTCATTCCACCCTAAGGGATTTCTCACAATTATCAGCACTACAGATTCCAGGGGCATCACTCTGTACACAATTTTGCAACTTGCTTTGTGTGTTTCAATATGGACATGCTTTTAAAGTTAGCACTAAAATGCAAAAAGAATTAAGTATGAATTTACATTAAATAAGAAGAAAGTAAGATATGCAAAGAAAATAGCATTCCTAAAAGCAGAGAGGCCAGAGGGAAGATGGTATTTTTCAAGACATGAAATTTGTCCTATATGGCTCCTCTGCTACAGAGAAGGAGTCAGGGAAAAAGGGCGCCTAGAAAGGAGGCAGGGACAGGTAGTAGAAGAACTCATCTGCCATGCTGAGGCTTTTAGATCTCATAACCTGTTGGTTAGGTGCATGAACTCTGGCACCAAACTGAGCCAAGTTCTAGTTCCTGGTATATCACTAACTGGACTTTGGGAAAATCACTTAACCTCCTTAAGTTTTGGTTTACCATATTTGTAAAATAGGGATGATAGCATGTGTAAAAGAATTTCATCACTGTACAGTCAATTCTAATTTGCAGTAGTTATATTCTATAAAGTGCAGCAAGCAGTAAATTACAAAATAACTGTTCTCCTGGGTGAAATATAGGGCTAGGTTCCTAAGAGCTTCTGGTCACGATGTTTTTATCACTTCATTGATACATAGCCTTGTTTGATGTGCATTTCTGTTTAAAGACACCTTATTTAAAATGCATTACTAATTCATTAGTATTGAACTCACAGTCAACAGCACTATCAGTCATGCATGAATGAAGTTTATCTAACACATGTATTTTCTCTGTAAGTCACAAGCTTTGGAACACAGTAACACCACACGGCACTTCAGCACTATACTTGGGGTCCTTGTTTTTAAACAGCAAAGTCACAAGAAAGAACACAAATGTGAAACCACAATAATAAATAGACCACTGGACGAACACTAGGTTACAGTATGAGAGCTAACACAAGAAGGCAGAGCGTCACTGGGTTTGACCTCAGCTGGGAACATGCCTGACATGTGGCAAGTCTTCCTCTGCTCTGTGCACAAGTGCCCATGAAAGCAAGAAAGTGTTGATTGAGGAATTACAAATACATTTTAGCAAGGAGGTAAATTCACAGTACAGAGTCCATGAATAATGAGGGTTGGCTGCATACAGAAACACTAAGAAATATTCCATAAATATTTATCTTATTTGTCAGAAGGAAATGTGGAAGCCTTCTGAGCTGGATAGTGACACTCACATTTTTGGTATAGAAGGAAAAGTTTGAGGAACCAGAGGAGGCAGAGAACAGCTAAGGGCAGGAGAGAAGAGAGAGATTTCACAGATTTCAGTGGTATAATCAATACCTGGTAAGGATAGGGGAAGTGGAGGAAGAGAATTCAAGACTGACCACAGTGTTTCCGGTTGGGGCAACTCAGTAAACAAAGTAAAAAAATTCGAAGAAAGTACCTAAAGGGAACTAGATCTTTAAAACTGACCCTTCCCTGACTTTTGCAAAAACTATTCTTATTTTCTTCTTCTCTTTCTACCTAACTCTTCTAGGTACCCTTTTCTATTTAAGCTGAGGGGGAAGAAGGCAAGTATGATGGGACAGCTTTCTACTATTCAGCTCTGGAGTGCCTGTGAGAATCAACCCCAGAAGTTGATCAGAAGATCAGTTGATCAAAAGATCAGAAGCTCCATTCCCACTAATGGGCAGAGTTGGATATTTGCAGACTGCCCTAAATTCAGGATCCAGGGTGCCCAGAGTGTGTTACCTTCCCTGCTCCCAGTTTAGCTGCAGTATCCTGTGTTTGCACAAACAATGTCATGTGTTGCAGGAACCACGTGTCCATGAACCAAATTTCTGTCACCTGTCCAAAATATCACAGTCCAGTGCCCCACTGGGACATATAGCTTGGCCATGAGCCACCTTAAACCAGCCAGCAAGCTGAAATACTGGATATCTCCAGTTTCTTTTGTCCTTTCAACAAACGTCACCAGTTCCCAACATAAATACTCACACAATTCACAGGAGCCTAGGGGTCTATTGCAAAGAACTAACTCATTAGAAAAGGCCCTGATGCTGGGAAAGACTGAGGGCTGGAGAAAGAGGAGGTGACAAAAGGCTGAGATGGTTGGAAAGCATCGACTCAATGGACATGAGTTTGAGCAAACTCCGGGAGATAGTGATGGACAGGGAAGCCTGGCATGCTGCAGCCCACGAGGTCAGAAAGAGTCAGACACAATTGAGTAAGTGAACATTAACAAGGGTCTGTTGCAACTGATCCTTGAAGTTATAATCCTTAGGGCCACTTGAATCCCTGCTGACCTCCATCCAATACTCCTCCTCCATCTACTGCCACTTCCTGCTCACTATAATTGGACAGATATTAAACTCAGATTGGATTTAACTTTTCTATCTCTCTTAAATAATATGATGGAGGCTGATGTCTGTTCATCCCCCTTACTGGAGACCAGAACTGCTGCAGAATCTTTTCTTGGCACAGCCCTACCTCATCTCAACTTCCTTCTCTCTGTGGCTGATTGTAGCATTCCATGAGTGGCCAGATGCAAATATATATAAAATGGTAAGACGATTCAGGCCAAACTGTTGCAGTATAGACATGTGGAGTAAGGACTAGAATAGACTGACAGTGTAAAATAGGGAAGACGTGATAGAGAGATTGTTACAGTGTAAATGGGAGTTAGTTTCTTCAGGAAGAACTCAATTGAGAAGCTGTTTTCTTTCCACAAAAGCCAAAGAAATATAATTGTTTGTTACCAAAATGCAAGTTAATGTGCCCAACACAGAGTGAGGCCAAACAATACTGAAGTGTCAGAGTTTGGAGCACAGAAAGGTTTATTGAGGGTCATACAAGGAGACAGGTGACTCATGCCTTAAAAACCTCGAACTCCTTGAAAGCTTTAGGCAAAGCCCTTTTCTAGAAAAGGTGAGGGAGGGGCATGGTGAGTTGTTGCACACTTCTTCGTACTTGATGTCAGGTCACAGGTAATTATGTTCATATAAATCTCCACCAAACAAATGCTACTCTCTGTTCTGACAAGAAAGGGCAAGGTCCCCAAGCTCACTTCCACCCTCTGAGATCCAGGTTCTGGCTAAGAGGAGGCAGCTCTCAGTTGGCAGCTCCTTCAGAGCCAGGTTTCCAGACCCTGCCCAGCTGTCATCACTGAGGGAGCCAGTTGCCTGGGACCCATCTAGCCCTCAGGCTCCTCAGGCTGCCCAAACAGCTGGGGCAAAGTCCTTCAGACTGTGACTCAGCCAGGTTGTCCCTTCCATTAGGTCGCAGGGGTAGGGATAGGGTAGAGGTTCACCATTACCTCAAGGCCTGGGCCCAGTCAGTAGACAGCCTTGGTGAGGGCTCTGGAGCTCTGCAGGACACAGCCCAAAGCCCATTCCCTGGCCCCCTCCCTCAGCTCACCCACTGGTCCAAGGCCAGATGAGCTCGAGGACCCCAGGTAGAAGGCCAGGATCCAACTCTTACCTTACTCTCCACCTGACAATCACCACTCCACCAACTATCGGTTGAATCTCCCGACTAACGGTTGCTCACTGACAGTTGGCTGCTTGGGGGCGGGGCCCACTGCAGCTCTGACCAATGGCTAAGCAGGACCATTAACCGCGGTTCATTGACAGGTGGTTGCTTGGGGGAGGGGCTCACTGAAGTGCCAATAAATGGCCGAGGAGGACCAGTAACGGTCGTGTAGTAAACACTGCCTGGTAACAGGGGTGCGGAGGGGGTTTAATGGGGCACAGCAACAGCATCCCCCCAAGGTCTGCACTCAGCCATGCTCTGTTACACACTCTCTCCTCATCCTCCACTCCATCTCCAAAACAAAGTGGGAAAACAGTTACAAAAAGCATTTTGCCAAGTTTTCCAAAGAATTGGTTCCCAAATACCACTCTGCAGTGCAGTGTTAATATTACTGAATGAGAACTACCTGGAGAACTCATTAAGAATACAGACACTCAGGCCCCAACCAGAAGTTCTAATTCAGTGAGCCTAAAACCCAGGAATTTTCATTTTGAAAAGGTCTCCAGATGATTTTGAAAATCAGCCAAATTGGAAAAATAGACTTCAGTTCTGTGGTTGCCTAGTTTTGAGTAGTAGTAATCGATACTAGCTTCAGCTATTGATATGTGGCCAGTGAAGAGGTCCGAACTTGAGGCAACCGCAGATAATCATCATATTGGTCCCAGTATAAGACAAACATTCCAATCAGATAGGACAAGAAACAATGTGGAACTCAGAATACAACCAATCAAGGATGATGGGTCCATTTGCTTATTCATTTTTTTCAAGAAAATATGTGCTAAGAACCCACTAGTATACCAGACTCTCTACTATATGTGGGGGATACAAGAATAAACAAAACAGGTCCAGCTCTTGTCCTTGTTAATTTATAATCTACTGACACAGATTGTAAACATTAAACAAATAATCTCAAAAATAAATACACAAATATAGACTGGAGTTGTATAATGGAAGATTTGACTCAGTAGGGAAGAGCAGGAAGCATGGAGTTGAGGTCAGGGAAGACTTCCTGAGGAGGTGACATTAAAGTCTGAAGGGCAAGTAGGAGTTTACTACAGGAAGAGAGGCAGCAGAGTGTGTTCCAGGGAAGGGAGAAAAAGGCAGGAACAAGGCTTAGAGGCTGAAAGAAATTTATCTGAAGTGCAATAAGGAGGAAGAGAATAATGGGAGATGAGGATGGGCAAGGAAGCAAAGATAGGTCATGCAAGACAGGAAAGCCAAGTTTAAGATCAGGTCTTTGATGCTTGGGATGCAGGAAAGGAAGAAGGGATATGAGAACCTGCAGTATTCTGAGAGGTAATGGACCAGAGGGCAGCAGCAGTGTTGGAGGTAAGTGAACATAAGAGGGGAGATTTGAGAGGTATTAAGGAGAAATATCTTTGCCCTACTTAAATTTACATTATTAATTTCCATTATATTTATTTTGATTCTTACCTACTATTAACGGCAAATGATGCTGTATGGAAAATACAGCATACAGTGGAAAATGCTTCCACTGTATGGAAGTAAAATAACATTTTTAAATGTAATTATTTAAATATTTAATTAATTTATTTATTTGGCTGCACTAGGTCTTAGTTGCCACGTGTGGGATCTCAGTTCCCAGAACAAGGATCAAGCGCCCTGCACAGGGATCAAGCAAGGTCTTAGCACCAGAGAACAAAATAACATTTTTTAAATAAGAGTGGTGAGTTTTTTTATGTTATTTAGTGGGTTTATTTACTATTAGTAAATATCTCAGTGCCAGAAGTTTTTTTAATAGACTAAAGGTTTTTTTACATTTTTGCTTCATATTTGTAAAAACTGGAACTATTTTCATATACTATTAGACTAAATTATATTTTACACACAGAATGACCAAAAGCAAACTCTCATCCTATCACACAAGTCAAAATTACAATTTTTTCTGGAATTAGCTAGTACTGATAAATTTATAACCTTGTGAATATACTAAAAACCACTGAATTATACACTTTAAAAGGATGGATTTTATGGCATATGAATTTTATATAAATTTTTTAAACTACATTGTTGCTTCCAGGCTCAAGTTTCTACTTTCAGCATTCCTCCTGTGTTTAATATGGTCACTGTTAATACTAGTAGCTATATATACTATACACTCTACTACAGTTACTATACTATAATAAAGATAAATATATTTATGGATGGAGAGTGAGAGAGAGCAGATACATATATGAATACCTTTCCCAAGCTACCTTCTCTGGCATGCAAATTTAGTACCAGAATCTTTAACCATAGCAGTCATTTTCATCCTTATACATCCCAGGAGGAGCACTTTAGTTGGTAGTGATGGAGACTTTGGAGATCTATGATGATTGGTTGGTTGGTTGGTTCCTGAACTTCTGTTATCTGAAACAAGCACACGTGATACAGGTAGATCCGACGCGCCTGGAGAGCAGTTTCCTTGAACTCCACGGCAGCCCAACTGTCTTAACTTTCCTCTCTGGCCTGATCCTTAAATGCTGTGCTCTTCCATATTCTTTACTGGGATCTCTTCTCACTCTAAGCCAATCTCAACCTATACCAATTCATTCAGAATTTCTGGTGGCAGTTCTTAAGCATTAGGATTTTTTTTTAATGTCTCCAAATTCTAATGTGCAGTTGGGAAATACAATTATGCTCTTCATCCCACCACCCCCTCAATAATCTCATTCACTTGGTCATTTTAATTATCACCCTTATTCCAATAACACACAAATCTGTATCTCTAGTTCCCACCACCTTCGAGAGCTAGAGATAAAACCACCACTAAACCACAAGATAAACTTTTATTTAATTGACACAAAATTTTAAAATATGTTAAAGTTTAAATCATTTCTTTCTAGATTTTTCTAATTTTCTTTCTTTTTTTAGAGGAGTAAAGAACCTGTGCTTTGTTCATATCCCAAAAAACTGCCTCCTGGGAAATGGAACATATGTAAGCATGTCTTTTCTAAACTACAGACACTGGGTGTTGGGGGGGCCCCTCAATTTAAAGGTCTTACAAGCACCAAAAAAAAAAAGCCTGCTAAAAAATTCATCATTTCCCCATGTACCCAGACAAAATCTGCTCTTCCTCTCACTAATGGCCCTAACACCCACCCAGTGGCTAAATTAAAAAACTGGGGAATTATGATTTAATTTTCAATCTTTCACATCCTTGTCCTCATGATTGGTTAAGTAATATCAATTCTAACCCTTAAAGAGATAATGAATCTGTTTACTTTCTCTTCGTCCCCATGGCCACCATGTTCTCTTGCCTGGAGTACCATGGCAGCCACTTAACTGGTCTCCTTGGCCACAAATCCTTACTTGGTCTGCACTACCAAAACTATATTTCTAAACACAAATGTCTGTGTGTACTTAAAATCTTTCAGAGGCTCCTTCCTGCCCTGAGGATAGTGTTTGCATTTGTTTTACAAGGCCCTTACAAGCCTCTCCAGATGCTTTCACTGCTCCCCTCTGCGGCTGGCCCAATCCCCTCATCATTCCTTCATCTCACTTTAGCAGAAATCTTTCTTTGGAAAAATATTCTCTAGTCTCCCAAACCAGGTGTCCCTTCCATTCATGGCTATATCACCACGCACTTACTCGACTTACTGCATCAGTCGCTAACTGGACTATTCCCTACTACAACTGAGTGCTTCAGGAGCAGAGACAATTCTTCATGATTGCCCATGCTTGCCACATGTAAGTGCTCAGTATTTGTTGAAATAAACAATGAATGATGAATGAATAATAGCCCTTGTAGTCCTCGCAAATCTCATTAACAAAATTTGCTTTCGCCCTCTTTAAGCAAAGCTAGGATACAAGAAAAATAGTTGTTAAAAAGAAATCTTGCACACACATGCACAGCAGACCCATGGGCTACCCTGTGGATATGAAAGGGCTGGAGTTCATTTCAGCCAACATTTGTAAGTAGTTACTGTTCACTCTGTCCATAATGAACTTGGATTATGCAGTGTCAACAGTCACCTAGTCATCTTAAATTAAGAAATATTAAAGTATGAAATTTGTCACTTAATATAAATAGTAGCCACTATTACCGTCCTCCAAGCACTGTGTTCAGCAGTTGACACACATTGTCTCATTTAATCTCCACAATCAAGCTCTCAAACAGATCATATGACAACTTCTCAGAGGAAGAAACCAAGGCTAGGGAAAGGTAAGCACATAGACTACAATAGTACAGTTAGGATGTGAAAAAGCCAGTATCTCACCTTTACAGCAGAAAAATAAACCGAACACAAAACTTATACTTAATATCGCCAGGTCACATCCGATCTTGCCCTAATAAGTGACAAAATACAAGGTTAAGGCTGCTGGAGTGAGAAATGCCTTCAAGTCAATAAAATGGTACATATTCATGGAACATAGCCCATGCCAAAGAGGATGCTTAAAATCTTACTGAGTTCTTTATCTGAATACAACCTAAATGAGTTCGAAAATGTAGTATAAAATGTACCTCTGCTTAAAAATCATATGTCCCACTGTCCCTAGAGACAAACCAGGGAGCTTGTCAGATGACTCACTAGTAAAGAATCAGTCTGCAATGTAAAAGACACAGGAGATGGGTATTCAATCACTGGACCAGGAAGATCCCCTGGGGGAGGAAATGGCAACCCTCTTCAAGATTTTTGCCTGGAAAATCCCATCGACAGAGGAGCCGGGCGGGCTACAGTCCATAGGGTCACAAAGAGTCAGACACAACTGAAGAAACTTAGCACGCACGCACGTAGATACAAACCAGATTCTTGGAAGTATAGATTAATTGGGGAGGGGGAAACTTTAGTTAAATAGTCTAGCACATTAAAATAACTAAAATGCACTGAGTTCACCCTCCTGAAAAATGCAATAGCTACTAGCTTCTTGGCTTAAAAATCTTGCCTTGTCAAAAACCTTTTCATTTTTTTCTGCATAACTTTCTTAAAGAATTTAATTCCTCCCTCACGCCTGAATTAACCAAAATAATATGCTCTTCAGTTATTATTACATAAATTAGTAACCTAACCAAAATGATCCCCAGCTACTAAACACTTCATGCTCCTCGGCGCTGGCCTCTCTCTATTTTAACGTCTCTAAGATTAAACAATTCATTTTAATCTCACTATCTTTAGATAAGATATATAGTAATCATTGATTAATTTCACTCATNCCACCATGTTCTCTTGCCTGGAGTACCATGGCAGCCACTTAACTGGTCTCCTTGGCCACAAATCCTTACTTGGTCTGCACTACCAAAACTATATTTCTAAACACAAATGTCTGTGTGTACTTAAAATCTTTCAGAGGCTCCTTCCTGCCCTGAGGATAGTGTTTGCATTTGTTTTACAAGGCCCTTACAAGCCTCTCCAGATGCTTTCACTGCTCCCCTCTGCGGCTGGCCCAATCCCCTCATCATTCCTTCATCTCACTTTAGCAGAAATCTTTCTTTGGAAAAATATTCTCTAGTCTCCCAAACCAGGTGTCCCTTCCATTCATGGCTATATCACCACGCACTTACTCGACTTACTGCATCAGTCGCTAACTGGACTATTCCCTACTACAACTGAGTGCTTCAGGAGCAGAGACAATTCTTCATGATTGCCCATGCTTGCCACATGTAAGTGCTCAGTATTTGTTGAAATAAACAATGAATGATGAATGAATAATAGCCCTTGTAGTCCTCGCAAATCTCATTAACAAAATTTGCTTTCGCCCTCTTTAAGCAAAGCTAGGATACAAGAAAAATAGTTGTTAAAAAGAAATCTTGCACACACATGCACAGCAGACCCATGGGCTACCCTGTGGATATGAAAGGGCTGGAGTTCATTTCAGCCAACATTTGTAAGTAGTTACTGTTCACTCTGTCCATAATGAACTTGGATTATGCAGTGTCAACAGTCACCTAGTCATCTTAAATTAAGAAATATTAAAGTATGAAATTTGTCACTTAATATAAATAGTAGCCACTATTACCGTCCTCCAAGCACTGTGTTCAGCAGTTGACACACATTGTCTCATTTAATCTCCACAATCAAGCTCTCAAACAGATCATATGACAACTTCTCAGAGGAAGAAACCAAGGCTAGGGAAAGGTAAGCACATAGACTACAATAGTACAGTTAGGATGTGAAAAAGCCAGTATCTCACCTTTACAGCAGAAAAATAAACCGAACACAAAACTTATACTTAATATCGCCAGGTCACATCCGATCTTGCCCTAATAAGTGACAAAATACAAGGTTAAGGCTGCTGGAGTGAGAAATGCCTTCAAGTCAATAAAATGGTACATATTCATGGAACATAGCCCATGCCAAAGAGGATGCTTAAAATCTTACTGAGTTCTTTATCTGAATACAACCTAAATGAGTTCGAAAATGTAGTATAAAATGTACCTCTGCTTAAAAATCATATGTCCCACTGTCCCTAGAGACAAACCAGGGAGCTTGTCAGATGACTCACTAGTAAAGAATCAGTCTGCAATGTAAAAGACACAGGAGATGGGTATTCAATCACTGGACCAGGAAGATCCCCTGGGGGAGGAAATGGCAACCCTCTTCAAGATTTTTGCCTGGAAAATCCCATCGACAGAGGAGCCGGGCGGGCTACAGTCCATAGGGTCACAAAGAGTCAGACACAACTGAAGAAACTTAGCACGCACGCACGTAGATACAAACCAGATTCTTGGAAGTATAGATTAATTGGGGAGGGGGAAACTTTAGTTAAATAGTCTAGCACATTAAAATAACTAAAATGCACTGAGTTCACCCTCCTGAAAAATGCAATAGCTACTAGCTTCTTGGCTTAAAAATCTTGCCTTGTCAAAAACCTTTTCATTTTTTTCTGCATAACTTTCTTAAAGAATTTAATTCCTCCCTCACGCCTGAATTAACCAAAATAATATGCTCTTCAGTTATTATTACATAAATTAGTAACCTAACCAAAATGATCCCCAGCTACTAAACACTTCATGCTCCTCGGCGCTGGCCTCTCTCTATTTTAACGTCTCTAAGATTAAACAATTCATTTTAATCTCACTATCTTTAGATAAGATATATAGTAATCATTGATTAATTTCACTCATCTAATAGACCTCCATGGCTTATTATAGGCCAGAAATTGTTTATCATGTACTTACTCAAAAAAAAAAAAAATACTTACTGAGCAACTTTGTGCTAGGGATTTGATGGTAAACAATATAACCAGGGTTTCTGAACTTTGGGGATTTGATGGTAAACAGTATAACCAGGGTTTCTGAACTTTATTTGCCCATTCTTAAGGCAAGACCTCAATGTCTGTATTTTTCAGTGTCTCTGAGATACTACTGGGTTGGCCAAAAAGTTCATTTAGGTTTTTCCATAAGCTGTTATGGAACTTTTTGGCCAATACAATACTAATTACCAGGGGCTTCACAGGAGGCCAAGTGGTAAAGAATCTGCCACCCAATACAGGAGATGCAGGTTAGATCCCTTAGTCAGAAAGATTTCCCAGAGACGGGAATGGCAACTCACTCTTGTATTCTTTCCTGGAGAATTCCATGGACAGAGGAGCCTGGCAGGGTACAGTCCATGGGGTTGCAAAGAGTCGGACATGACTGAGCAACTGAGAATCATACTAATTACCATAGATCATACACAATAGCCTAAAAGCCAAATCCAACTGCTGCCCATTTTCATATGACCACAAAGAAGCATTATCTTTACATATTTAAATGGTTTTTAATATCAAAAGAAAAATAATATTTCATAATAGATGAAAATTATATTAAATCCAAATTTCAGTATATATATACATAAAGTTTTATTAGAACACAGCCAAGCTCATCTGATTACATCTATGTCTGCTTTTGCACTACAAAAGTTTGGTGGTTGTTTAAGTGTCCATCAACAGATGAATGGATAAAGAAGATGTGGTATGTGTGTATATATATATATATATATATAATATATATAATGGAATACTATTCACCCGTGAAAAAGAATGAAACAATGCCATTTGCAGCAAATGGATGGATCTAGAAATTGTCATACTAAGTGAAGTCAGTCAAAGACAAATACCATGTGATATCACTTATATGTGGAATCTACTTATTTACAAAACAGAAATAGATTCACAATCACAGGAAACAAACTTATGGTTACCAAAGAGGAAAGGGTGTGAAGAAGGATAAATTAGGAGTTTGGGATTGGTAGATGCAAACTACTATGTCTAAAAATAAATAATATGGTCCTACTGTATAGCAGAGGGAAATATATTTAATAACTTGTAATAAGCCATAATGGAAAAGAATTTATATATATACACATACACACACATATATATAAAGACTATATTGATATTACTGATTTTCAGATATATATGATATATACAGATATCTGAATCACTTCGCTGTACCCCAGAAACTAACACAACAGTGTAAATCAACTATACTTCAATAAAAATATAAAAAATTTAAAAAGTTTATTGGTTTGATAGAAGCCACACTCTCACTGCTTTGCACACCTGTTTGGTGTACTATTAATCACAGTGGCTCAGTCATAACAGCATTTCAAATGTCATGTGGATTACCATAATCTTTTTTATTACCACTGGATACCCATCATGCTAAAATAAGAAGAGAAGTGTGCCGAACTTTCAGAACACACTGGAAGATGGACCATGTTGTTATTGAATTAGATGACAAGGCACTTTGTATATCAGTCAATGACACTATATCTGCGCTAAAAGAATATATTTAATTCCAGATTAAGCACTCATCACAGTATTCCCAATTCACAGAAAATTCAATGGTCAGAAAATATTACAAAATGAAAACAGACTATCTCATCACAGAAGAATTTCTTCACAGATGTAAAAAAAAAAAAAAAAATGAAAATGAGCCTGCAACCAAAGTGAATTTGTAAGTGGTTCATTTGTTAGCCAAGCAAGGAAAGTCATTTACCAATGCTAATTTAATTAAGTTGTGTTTGATTGCAGCAGCTGAAGCAATGTGTCCAGAGAAAATAAACTTGTGTAGGACTATGTGTTAGTCTTGGTAAGAACAGTAAAGACATTGGGAGCAGTATCAATATAGTCAATTCAAGAATGAGGCTAATTATTTTGAGTGGTTTTCCTTGGTTTTAATGAGTTGACAGATGTCACAGATACTACTCAGTAGTTCTGCATACCAAGAGTCAATGTTGATTTTGAAGTGACTGAAGAATTAGCCTGTAGAGGCTGCGTGAAACCACTACAAACAAGAACATCCATGAGTAGGAAAATGTAATAATCCAATACAACTTAAGTGGAATCTGCTAAAATCTGTAACAACGTAGGTGGTTAAAAATTATATGTGAAGCAAAGGAGACTTGGTTGAACAAAAATAAACAGGTTGTAAAAATACACGATTATTCATTTTATCATTCATCAGGAGGAACACTGAGGAAAATATTTGAATTTTATCTTGTGAATGTTAATAGTAGTAGTAGTAATAGTAGTAGTTAACAGTGATCTTCATTTGCTCTAGTGGCTTAACCATGGTTAGTCCCATGAAGCTTTCTCAGAAAATATAAGCTGAATATCCTGACTCATTCCATCATACAAAAGTTTTATGGATTAACAGTGTAAAGTTTTACTGTGATTTTTTTTTTTTTTTAACTCAGGGTCAGAAACAAATCTTTTCTGGGAAAAAAAAAAAAAAAAAAAACCCATCCCCCAATCACTAACACTGAACACTGAATAGCTTTGGAAATCAGCTTTTCTTATGAATTTGAGAATGTTTTTCAATGAATTCTACCTAAAATTCCATGACAAAACAGCACATACATGCCAAAATTTTATAACGATAAAGTCATTTTAACGACAACTAATGTCTGAATCACAAATGATGTCAGGCTGTTTTACATACTTCCCATGCTCACAAAGGTTAAAATTAAAAGTAGGATTTCATTCCCACATAGATTTAGAGAATATATATTTTGTGAACTCAAACTACAGCAATGTTTTTCGGACATCAATGCAAGTGAAAAGGAAATTTCCAAATTTCAAAATCCTTTTAACTGGGTGAAATTAAGGAACTTCTGCCTAACTTTCTATTATAAGTGATTAATCTGAAATATAATGACATGTAAAAGGAAAATAATCAGGAGAAAAATCTAATAAATTCTATAAATGCTTTCTAGGTTATGAACATGCTCAATTAAAATCAGATACTTATAGACTGATACTACTATTTGGCAGTATCATACCAGGAAAGATTGAAGGCAGGAGAAGGGGACAACAGAGGATGAGATGGTTGGATGGCATCACCGCCTCAATGAACATGAGTCTGAGCAAGCTCTGGGAGTTGATGATGGACAGGGAAGCCTGGTGTGCTGCAGTCCATGGGTTTGTAAAGAATAGGACATGACTGAGCAATTGAATTGAACAGTTGGATGAAAAGACATTTTTAAAGATGAAATATATAAATTCTTATTACAGATCAGCATTAAGAGATAAATATTTTCAGTCAATTCTGATGATGGTAAACAATAACTTTGCACCCCAATTAAGTGAAGTTTTATCCTCCCCCAAAATACTTTCATTATTCTCATTAGCAAATCTATATTACCAAAAAATTGTTTGCAATTATTATTATTTTAATTTAATCAATCAAAATTTTGTGGAAATGTGTTTTTTCTTTTATCATATAAGTACTTACATAATATCTTCAACTTTGCCTTCTGACCTCCAAAGCCTAAATTTTCCCCTTATCGAAAAAAAGGGAAACAACCCTTGCTCAAAAGAGTTGATGGTAAAATGGAGTATCTCACAATCTCCAAGAAGTAGGAATGGTTTATGTTTTCCAAAGGAAAATAGGTTACAAAAATGTAAATTAAAAAATTGTCACAGATTATAATAGCCAGGACATGCAAGCAATCTAAATGTCCATCAACAGCCATAGTCTCTGCCCAGGCTCTTCTGTTGTCAACAGCAGATGCAAATAACACATAACCAAATGGGCATGACTGCTGCTGCTAAGTCACTTCAGTGGTGTCCGACTTGGTGCGACCCTGCGGACTGCAGCCCACCAGGCTCCTCTGTGCATGGGATTCCCCAGACTAAGATTCAATAAAACTTCACTTATGAACATTAAAAGTTAAACTTCATATAATTTTCATGCATTACAAAATATCATTCTTCATTTGATTTCTCTTGCCCCTTTTCAAAGTGTAAAAACTATTCTCACCTCATGTGCCACAAAAAAATCAGGCACCAAAGGGATTTGGCCCATAGTATGTGATTTGCCCTAACAGCTACAATACAGAAAATGAAATAAATCAGCCTGAGAGTGGGATACACATTAAAAACTGGTAATGAATGCTAAACAAGGGGAGCTCAAGATAGGTCTGCATAGTAAGGGCCTTCTAAATATCCACGTAAAATAAACAAATATCAATGAGACAAAGTTTTATGAATTCATGTGCATGGAAACACATCTCAAGCTGGCAATTTAAATTTATAATTTCCCAAGTTTTAGGAAGAAAGAAAATAAAATGTCATCACTGAATCAGAGTGTACCTTACCCGAGGAGCTACCATAGCTGCCATGGGGCTAATACAAACATGCTGGGTATCCACCACTCGGTCACCTGGCCCTGGGATTTGCTTGGAAGGTGGGAAGGAAATGGAGATAAGACTTTCTATTAATAAAAATGCTTAGGGAAGGAAGGGGTGAGAGGTGGTGGGGAGGGAAAAACAAATTTCAAGTTGGAGGATCAGCCCAACATGCTCCACCCTTTTGATAAGAGTTTGTGAAATGTCAGCTACATAGGTGTCTATGTTCCCTTTTCCTTTTTTTCAGACAGAATCCATGTCTGAAAACCTGGTATAGCTTCAAAAGGGTTGGTTTTTGACTCCCTGGCTTTGTAAAGTTCTGGGTTCAAGTCCCAAGTCTGTCTAGTTTACTCTATGAGTGTGGCTGGCACATTCTCTGATATGGCATGCTGGTAATTAGTACAGATGAATAAAATAACATGAATTAATAGTAATGTACATCATGCAAGTAATTACAGTAGCTCTAAGTGAATGAGACAATATTCATTTCTAACAGCTATAACAACAATCATCTTAGAGAGTGAACAGATGAATTAGGATCAAATTTTGAGATAAATCTGAGAGTGACAGATGGGTGTGATAACTACACTGGAGAATAACCATGGACCTTACTTCTTAACTTAGCCTTGAGATTGATCGAATACATATATAAGTAAATAAATATTATTCACTTACTTATAAATAATCAAGAAAGCAAAGATCTGTATCAACAGTACTTACTTCACATAGAAGGTTTTCTATGCTGCTGCTGCTGCTGCTAAGTCGCTTCTGTCGTGTCTGACTCTGTGCGACCCCACAGACGGCAACCCACCAGGCTCCCCGTCCCTGGGATTCTCCAGGCAAGAACACTGGAGTGTGTTTCCATTTCCTTCTCCAGTGCATGAAAGTGAAAAGTGAAAGTGAAGTCGCTCTGTCCTGTCTGACTCTTCGCGACCCCATGGACTGCAGCCTACCAGGCTCCTCCGTCCATTGGATTCTCCAGGCAAGAACACTGGAGTGGGTTGCCATTGCCTTCTCCAGAAGGCTTCCTATATGTCACATATATTTCAATACTTGAAATTTGCTAAGAGAGTAGATCTTAAAAGTTCTCATCATAGGAAAAAAAATGTATAACTATATGAGGTGATTGATACTAACTAAACTTAATGTGGTGATCATTTCACAATATATACATATATCAAAATTATGTTTTACACTGAAAACTAATACAGTGTTGTATATTAATTAAAAGTGAAAGTGGTAGTCACTCAGTCATGTCCAATTCTTCGTGACCTCATGGACTGTAGCCTGCCAGGCTCCTCTGTCCATGGGGATTCCCCAGGCAAGAATACTAGAATGGTTGTCATGCCTTTCTCCAGGGTATCTTTCCAACCCAGGGATAAAACCCAGGTCTCCTGCATTGTGGGCAGATTCTTTATCATCTGAGCCACCCAGGAAGTCACTACATGTTAATTACATGTCAGTAAAATATAAATGTGAGAAAAATAAAACAAAAACAAGATATTTAAGACTAGATTCTTTCAAGGTTTAGGAAGACTGACTATCAAAATCTTGGGACCTTCTATTGACTTCCAGTATGCTGGGATTTTAAAGTGTCAATATGGGTGACAAGTCTCTCAGGAATTTTTTTTAAAGACTTTCAAAAATGGAATGCCAAGTACTCCCCACACTCTGCAAAGAGCCTACCCTTAAGGTAAACATCTAGTAACTATGAACTAAACAGAGGTGTGTGCTTTCGTGTGTACAGAACTTTATGACTGAGTACCCTGTTAACAGAAAGTTCACAAATCCGCAATTCACCCCCATTTGCTTTCCTGAGAAATGATTTCACCTTATATTCCTCCACAAAATAAAAGGTTTTGTCTGCATGATCTCTCAAGTCCCCTTTCTTCTCTGTTACTCTATTGCCTATAAATCACAAGAAAGGTAGCTTTCAGCTAAGAATAAAGTCTTAGTGACAATCAGAGCTGTGCAAAAATGAAATTGTCTCCCTTGTAAGAAGTAAGCTACACGTTGCTGAGTTAGAAAGAAATTAGATCAGCATCTTCCTGCACCTGGTAAGAGCTTGAATAATTTGTTCCAGTCAGGAGAGCCTAATTTCATCATGTCCCCTCTGATACTACTTTCAAAGATTGCCATAGACCACCATACTAGGCAATGTCACATATATTTAATTTGGCCCTCACAACAATCCTTTGAAGACTAAGTCAGGATTTAAAACCAGGTCTTTCTCATCTCTCTCTTTGAGACACCAAAAAAAAAAAAAAAAACCTGAAAGAATGCACAGGCACAGTGGTTGCTTCATGTGGGCCTTCGGATTCTGAACTTTTTGAAATTCAGTGGTCTATTCAGAAGGATGCAACTAAAATGCCTCCCAATTCCTTTCCTGGTCCCTAAATGAAAGCGGGTTTCTAAATAATTCAGAGCCCACGATTTTACACACACAGTCTGATTTCTTTTCCCCTAAATGGGTAGCATTTCTTGTAGTACTGAGCCTTCCTGCTACTTTCCCGTCAACTTAAACTATCTTTCAAAAGCGTATTCCTGTTGATTCATAATTTCACTAGCCAAAAAAGCTTAGTCCCACACGTTAGGAAATTTCATAACGTACTTACTCTTTTAGGTTATCTATGTTGAATAAAAAGGTCCAGCAGAAATTTCTGGAAGGGCCTCACTGTTTCCACATCTTCATCAACAGCAGGCTCATACACCCTACTTTTTGTTTCCTTTATTAATACCTATGTGTGATAAAATGTTTCTCCTCATACCATGGTTAAATAAGCAGGGTGGCAATATACAGCCTTGACATACTCCTTTTCCTATTTGGAACCAGTCTGTTGNAAGAGCTGACTCATTGGAAAAGACTCTGATGCTGGGAGGGATTGGGGGTAGGAGGAGAAGGGGTCGACAGAGGATGAGATGGCTGGATGGTATCACCGACTCGATGGACATGAGTTTGAGTGAACTCTAGGAGTTGGTGATGGACAGGGAGGCCTGGCATGCTGTGATTCATGGAGTCATAAAGAGTCGGACATGACTAAGGGACTGAACTGAACTAAACTCAACTCTCTTCTTTTCACAGCTATTTGTAAGGCATCCTCAGACAACCATTTTGCTTTTTTGCATTTCTTTTCCATGGGGATGGTCTTGATCCCTGTCTCCTGTACAATGTCACGAACCTCAGTCCATAGTTCATCAGGCACTCTATCTTTATTTCTCACTTCTACTATATAATCATAAGGATTTGATTTAGGTCATATCTGAATGGTCTACTGGGTTTCCCTACTTCCTTCAATTTAAGTCTGAATTTGGCAATAAGGAGCTCATGATCTGAACCACAGTCAGCTCCTGCTCTTGTTTTTGCTGACTGTATAGAGCTTCTCCATTTTTGGCTGCAAAGAATATAATCAATCTGATTTCGGTGTTGACCATCTGGTGATGTCCATGTGTAGAGTATTCTCTTATGTTCTTGGAAGATGGTGTTTGCTATGACCAGTGCGTTCTCTTGGCAAAACTCTATTAGTCTTTGCCATGCTTCATTCCGTATTCCAAGGCCAAATTTGCCTGTTACCCCAGGTGTTTCTTGACTTCCTACTTTTGCATTCCAGTCTCCTACAGTGAAAAGGACATCTTTTTTGGGAGATGCTTCCCAATGCCTTTAGGGAGCTAAAATGTGAAAAGGGGGTTCATCCACTGTGATAAGAGGCAATGATGTCTTGAGAACAAAAAGGAAGCAGTTCTCTTCAGATTGCATCAATTTTTAGTGTCATATGAGACAAAGCCTTTGGCTAAGGATGAGGCGAGAAGAGGAAAGTTTCAAGAGAGAGGTGTGAAATAGTCACCTCCAAGAGAGATGATAAATATGTAGGTGAATATAGCTAGATTTCTAAGTAAGATGGAGAGGTAACCTTGAATTGAGAGTGAGACCATAACATGGTAGTTATGTTTTTTCCAGCCATATTCACCACTTCAGCACAGGCACAGAATAGATGGACTATTACATCCAATTAGCATGGGGATTTGCCAGCAGAATATAAATGAGATGGTGCAGTCATCAAAAATAGGAAGGTCTAGATCTACAATCTTATCATTGTGATGGGCAACATCAACATTGCCTAGAAACAGAATCACCATCTTAACAGGATTTCCAAATGATTCGTGTTCACCTTTAAGAGAAATAAGTGGCTGGGATCCAGGCATATCAACAGAGAAAGATCATTAAGAGCAACAGGAGACTATGAGAAGCCAGGCTGTTGCTTTGGTTTGCTACATGGATCCTAGACCACCAAGACTGATGACAGAAGAAATGACCTGGTCAAAGGAAGAGGTGAACAGAGCCATTTGGGAGTCATTGTCCAGGTGATAACAGATGGCCTGGAAGGCTCAGAGTCCTGGTAATGACGGAGGCAAATGTGTAAGGAATAACAGAATTCATTCTAGCAGTCTTGTAAGGGAAGGATATTTTGGCTATGGTCTCATTCTCCAGGTTGGTCTCTTGGGCAGTTTATACTCATCATGTAGGCAACAGTGTAGCTAAAAGAACGCATGTAATTCGGTGAGCTCCCTCAAGTCCTGCAGCAGGTAATATGGACTGGGGGAGACGGAGTCTTCTCAGGAATACGGAGATGGCTCAGTATACTTCTATTAGAGGTGAGAGTCCTAATGGAAACTGTATAACCTTCATCTATAAAAGAACTCCATTTTTCTTCAAAATATTCATTATAATCTCCTATGCTTTTAGCGTACTTGTGAATGGATCTTCTATAATACTAGAGAGGATAATTATAGTTATTGGAGATGAGTATGGATCACGAGCCCAGAAAACAGAGGAGAACATCCAAACAGAGCTTCCCGGGATACTGAAGAGCTCTGGGAGACAGTTTGGGATACATAGGTGCTATTAAATTAAGGGATTATCATGGTAGTCCCTTGGACTGAAAGGAGATCAAACCAGTCAGTCCTAAAGGAAATCAGTCCTAGATGTTCTTTGGAAGGACTGATGCTGAAACTGAAGGTCCAAAACTTTAGCCACATGACATGTAGAGCCGATTCATTAGCAAAGACCCTGACGTTGGGAAAGACTGAAGGCAGGAGACGAAGGAAATGACAGGATAAGACAGTTGGATGGCATCGTGATTCAATGCACATGAGTCTAAGCAAGCTCCGGGAGATGGTGAAGAACAAGAAGTCTGGTGTGCTGCAGTCCATCAGGTCACAAAGAGTCCAACACAACTTAGCGACTCAACAACAACAATCATGGTAGTCATATATCAAAAGAGGAGTGGCCCCATTGATGACTGTGTTGTTGTTGTTGAGTTGCTAAGTTGTGTGACTCTTCGTGACCACATGGACTATAGCCTGCCAGGCTCCTCTGTCCATGGTATTTTCCAGGTAACAATATTGGAGAAGGTTACCATCTCCTTCTCCAGAGGATCTTCACCACCCAGGAACTCCTGCATTGGCAGGTGGATTCTTTACCACTGAGCCACCTGGGAAGCCTTGTTTAATCTACTCATATTCATCAAAAAGTGAAAGTTGCTCAGCTGTGTCCTACTCTTCATGACCCCATGGACTATACAGTCCATGGAATTATCCAGGCCAGAATACTCGAGTGGGTAGCCTTTGCCTTTTCCAGGGGATCTTCCCAACCCAGGGATCAAACCCAGGTCTCCTACATTGCAGCCAGATTCTTTACCAACTGAGCTACCAAGGAAGCCCCCATTTTCAACAAGGGGGCAGACAAAAAACAGGGAGGAAAGAGCTCAAGTGGATGATCAACTTAAGGCATTAAGAACTACGTGTATACAAAATAATACACAAATCAAAGAGCACTATTTTTCAAAAATTTTTATTTCATGCATTTCAGGTCCCTGATCCCTCAGATAGGGTTCAATCAAAAATGAGGGGAATGAAGTGGATGCCTAAACTATTCCTGAGACCATCAGAATCTTCCATTATAGACTTTCAGCTCAAAACTCAGACAACACAAATGAGATGCAAAGCTGTAATTATTATAGAAAACTGAATCATAATTATCCTGCAATTCACCCAGAAAAATATTTCCCAAATCTATTTTAAAAATTGAAAACAGACCAGTTTCTACAAGCATATCAAGAATCCATCTTGGTAGGCTAGTTTCATTCAAGCTAAATTTGCATTTATTCCTTAATCACAGTGCTGAACTCATTCTCCACCAAGAGGAAACAAATTAATTCTGGGCTTCTGAGGAAAGACTAGTCAATCTTCTCTTATTTCTTATAGATTATAAAGCTGCAATCAACTGATCAAATAAGCACAGTATCCCATTTTACGTGACTGGGACAATTCAAGAAGGAAAAGTACATGTTCTGTCTTCCAAGAATAGAAATACACACAGACACACACACAGAGTCTTCCACATCTCTTACCCATAATCATAAAAGCCAAGGATTTTAAATTTTCTTTTCACCTGAAAGAGGAATAATTGAGAAGCACACCAAAAAACCAGAGCTCTCAGTATAAACACCCAGAAGGGATACTGAGGTGTACATAAAGCATTTTTTAAAGATATTCTAACTTTTAAAATAAGCAAAAAGTAGACTATACACCTTAAACTTGAATACGCTGAACACCTCCTTATATGCTGTGATTTGGAATTTTACTGGAAAACCTTGCAACTCAAAGATACTTTTTCCATACGTATCAAAAACTGCAGGCTGAATATCCATCATTTGAAATGAATTACCCTGGTTTCCAATATTGTCCTCTGTTGAAAAGGCTGAACACGAGTTTTTGTTTTTATTTTTGAAAGATGATGGTTTCTTCACATATTCATTCACACTAGCCAAAGTCAAGAATTTCTGAGGACAAGTTTAGACACTTAATAAAGAACAGCAGTTCCTGAACCATCTGCTTTGCTCAAAAACTGAAGATCTGGCACCCGCAAATTTTCATCTTTCTCCATGCCTGTGAGAATATTACTGTCAGCTGGGGTAGGTAACATTTGGTTTTTAATTGACATGATGAACAGACCAGGCTTTATAAAATGGCTATAATCAGTGCCTCTTTTTGGTGAAAAACAAAAGCAAACCATCATATGAATCCAAAAGTCACTCACTTTCAGCAAGTTCTTTTGATCCATTTAAGTGTCCTGTTACTAATCTTCTGATGAAGAAATGTGCAAAACACAGAATTTGAAGTGAACAACAGAACCTTGTTAGAGTCAAAGATACATGACAGAATACACTGAAATTTTTTTGTTTTTTTAAAAGAGGGAATAATTTCTCAAACTCATGTCATACAAAACTGCAGATTCTAGTAGCCTGATCCTATATTATTGTCTTCTTACCTGGTAAGGAACAATACTGCCATGAGCTGTGCCCCACCTTTTTGCTTCCTTTTGGCCAATAAGATAATTAGCAGCTACCTGGGTCAAACACGCCACCTACCAGAAAAAAAAAAAAAAAGAAAGAAGAAGCTTGTTTATTTTTACTCCTAAATAAAAGGTCATAATAGGAACATTCTCATTTGATTTCACTTCATGTCATTGTAAAAGGAAAAAAAGAGAAAGAGAAAACTGTTCTGCTTGGTTAGAAAATATGCAGGCAACCACACTTTCATCACACAAAGAAAAACAGAGCAGTATTACATTACTGCGTGAGACTAAGTCCTGAGTAATGGTCAACTGAGAAATATAAACACAGAAACACCCGCTCCTGAAAAGATCATCTGCAGGCAGAAGTTGACCCAGTGGATGGAACCCTGGTCCAGCCTTTAGCATCAAAGTCATTGCAAAATACATCAGCAACTAGTATATTACTTTCCCCTTTTTCTTTCCATCAAGATGACACACAAAGAGCCTACATCATCACTGGGCAAATGAACTAATCAGGTGCCACAACCCTCTAAACTTCTCATAACAAGAAAAAATAATTTAAAAACCTCTATTTTGTTAAGTCAGTTCAGTCAAGCTTTATGTTCCTTTTGCCCAAAGCATTCTTCCTGGCACAGAGGATCAAGATTATTTAACTTTTTAAATTAATTAATTAATCATTCTCAAATAAAAATTACTGAACTTCTTTCAACATGGCCCTAGGCCCATATCCTCATCATTATACTTCTTTCAGCTTTCCAGAACTACAGATTAAAGGGTCATCTAAAACTGTAGGGTCAACCTCTGACTCTTGCAGTATTTCATATACAGAAATTGAAAACCTGTAATTATTGAATTCCATGAGGATAATGACTTGATTCCTGGTGATCTGCCACAAAGGGCTTATGTTCTAATGATTATCCATGCCCACAAGGGCCCAGAACTATGGAAAGGAGGTGACCAAATAACAACCTTCCATAGTTTGCAGGAAAAAAAGCTTCTGGCCTCATAGCGCCATCATGATACTGCATAGGCTGGCTTTTCTTATTCTATTATCATCAGATGTGATCAGGAGTCTACCAAGCCAACAAAAGAAACATCCCAAATTGAGACTGGCTTGTGGAGCAATTCAAAGGATGGTTTTTTTCAGGGCTTGGTTCTGCAACCTGTCCTTGCCCTCTACCCGGCTTGGGGAGCTGTCTCTCCTACAAGAGTTATAAATGGGGGGCTCAGCCTGGATGCGGAGAAGGCAATGGCACCCCACTCCAGTACTCTTGCCTGGAAAATCCCATGGATAGAGGAGCCTGGTAGGCTGCAGTCCATGGGGTCTCGAAGAGTCGGACACAACTGAGTGACTTCACTTTCACTTTTCACCTTCATGCATTGGAGAAGGACATGGCAACCCACTCCAGTGTTCTTGCCTGGAGAATCCCAGGGACAGGGGAGCCTGGTGGGCTGCCATCTATGGAGTCGCACAGAGTCGGACATGACTGAAGCGACTTAGCAGCAGCAGCAGCCTGGATGAACCTCCTTGCAACAGCAGCAGTCATTCTCCTTTACTTTACTTTTTTCTTGGGATTTACACTCACTTTTATGTTCATTTACTGCTCTGCTGAAATTGGAACTGCCTTGTGGCAGCTGGTTTGGCTGTACTGCCCAGGTGGCAAAACTAATAAACTTTGAGTCATCCACTTCTGGACCTCCATCTGGTCTTGGGCATTTGAACCATGGAGCATTCCAGGGCTGCCCGGGGCTGCCTGGTGCTAATCACCATTTCACAGATCACTTCTGTGTCTTTCAAAATGGAAAATCAAATCAACATTTTGTAGTAAAAAATGTACTGGATGGAAGTCCAGATTCATGGTTCCTAATTTCTGTCAACTATATCATTTAACCTCATTGACCTTTAGACACTTTCTCTATAAAATCTTGGACATTTGACCCAAACTAATTAGTTTCAAAACTTTTTTGATCTAAAAAAATGGCATAATTCCTGTATCAAACCAAATAATGTATAAATAATACATAAGCAACTAATAACCCCCCTCCCATGGACTGGCTGAAGTACAGGCGACCTTACAATGCCACCCTAGGAAATGTGAACATAGAACACAATTTGCAAATTGGTAAATGGTCTAAATTTGTTCCCAAGGTCTATATCTCTGACTATATTATATTTCTTGACAACGTAGCAAAAGCAAAGATACCAGGGATGTAACAGAAGTCATTTTCCTATGAAGGGTCTTCCTGAAATTGGGGACATTTTCTCAAGTTTGAGGTTTTACTGTAAGAAAGGTGCCTCTTTGATAATAACTATGTTGGGGAGTGGAGGTGTTGTTCCATTCAAAAGGTCTAGTGAAAGTCACTCTCTAAGGAGCTCTGGTGCCACTGGAGGTCAAGAATTCACATTAATAAAGGTGATTCCCTGCAAGCAAAAAGTCACATAGGGCTTGCCAGTTTCACTTTTCTAATTTCAAAGTTAAGTGATAGTCAATAGGCCAACAACAGAAAGGACTGCATCAACTTGTGGGCTGACTGGATGGTCCTAGGTTTTTGTTTGTGTGTTTGTTATTGCTGTTATTTTTTTTTTAATTGGAGGATAATTGCTTAACAATGTTGTATTAGGTTCTGCTATACAACAACGTGAATCAACTACAAGTATACACATATCCCCTCCCTCCTGAGCCTCCCTTCCATCCACTCCCATCCCACTCATTTAGGTCATCACTGGGCACCAAGCTGAGCTCCCCGAGCTATACAGCAACTCCCACTAGCCAGCTACTTTACATATGACAGTGTATAAATGTCAGTGCTACGTTCCCAATTCATCACACTCTCTCCCTCCCCTGCTGTGTGTACAAGTCCATTCTCTACGTCTGCCTCTCTATTCCTGATCAGAAAATATGTTCATCAGTACCGACGGTCACAGGTTAATGTGAAGCTCTTAGATTGTTCTGAGACAGTTACCAGGGATAACTATGGGCTGGAAGCCAAGCTAGAGGTCAGCCTAGCTTCCTCATTTCTTGCCTTACTACCTCATTCTTTCTTCTCAATTTTGACTTCTGTGTTTCTCTCTTTGACAACTGTTTAATAAGAACAGCATCAAGGAGAGTGAGTTTGAACGAAGGGTCAGACTTCATCTCACAGACTGTTTCCAAGTGGAAGATCATATTCATTTTCTCTACACAACAGTAGCTCATGAAAACAAGAAGTTTTTCAAAACTAGCAGGTTCCCACCAGGGAGGAAAGTTAAATAAAATTTTACACAAGCTGCCATCAAAAAACAAAGTATGATTTGCAGTGATAACTCATAGGTAAAGTCTGGGTAGGGGGTGGAATTTTATTTTTAAAAAGAGAGCAACAGGGCTAAACTTAGCAACCCAATGTTTAAAAGGGGCATTCCAAATCTGAAAGTAATCTACTATTTACAAAGACGTATTTTAAAACAGGAGAAAGGGGAGAGAGTCAACAGCTATGACATGATTATGTATGAAAAAATCAGAGGCTTCCTGGCAATTAATGACAAATTTTCCACAGATCAAAAGAATACAGGATGTGACTTTTAGGTTAATAACTACATACTGTATACCCATTCTAAATATTGCATTAGATCATTATTTTCATCCCCTAAACTTAGGCTCATTATTTCATCATGTGGATGCCATATAATTTACTCAGAATGTTGCCTTTATATGGTTTCATCTAAACAAAACAGCCAACTTTGGCTTAATAATAATCATTCTGACAACAAAATTATTATTTTAGATAAAATAATGAGTCCTGATATTCTTTGTATTTACCCAGAAAACTAATGAGGTGGTCAGTGTGGATCTCAAAGGGCACAGCCCCAGAAGGTTTGAAGAAGAATATGTCCATTTCCCAAAGCAGCCCCATGATGTCCATCACTTCGTTTTACTTCTACCAAAATGAAGATAAAATACAACAATATAATCTTTCATCTCTAAAAGGACAACCAAGCATCACAAGTGAAAGAGGAAAAACAAGATTAGAAGCGTACCCCCATTGCAATAAAGGGGATAACTTTTTCCCTTATGCTGGTACCAAGCTCACTCTGTTAATAGCATGGCAGGCCAGTAAGTCTACAGGTGATGTGCTGAGACAAGGAATTTGAACTCTATTTGGGAAGCCAGTGAATTGTGAAGATGGCAGACTACTTTCTCAACATAAGCACCTTACTGGGGTCTGGATGCCCGTTTCTTTTATAGAAGAGGGAGAGGAAATNCTGCTATACAACAACGTGAATCAACTACAAGTATACACATATCCCCTCCCTCCTGAGCCTCCCTTCCATCCACTCCCATCCCACTCATTTAGGTCATCACTGGGCACCAAGCTGAGCTCCCCGAGCTATACAGCAACTCCCACTAGCCAGCTACTTTACATATGACAGTGTATAAATGTCAGTGCTACGTTCCCAATTCATCACACTCTCTCCCTCCCCTGCTGTGTGTACAAGTCCATTCTCTACGTCTGCCTCTCTATTCCTGATCAGAAAATATGTTCATCAGTACCGACGGTCACAGGTTAATGTGAAGCTCTTAGATTGTTCTGAGACAGTTACCAGGGATAACTATGGGCTGGAAGCCAAGCTAGAGGTCAGCCTAGCTTCCTCATTTCTTGCCTTACTACCTCATTCTTTCTTCTCAATTTTGACTTCTGTGTTTCTCTCTTTGACAACTGTTTAATAAGAACAGCATCAAGGAGAGTGAGTTTGAACGAAGGGTCAGACTTCATCTCACAGACTGTTTCCAAGTGGAAGATCATATTCATTTTCTCTACACAACAGTAGCTCATGAAAACAAGAAGTTTTTCAAAACTAGCAGGTTCCCACCAGGGAGGAAAGTTAAATAAAATTTTACACAAGCTGCCATCAAAAAACAAAGTATGATTTGCAGTGATAACTCATAGGTAAAGTCTGGGTAGGGGGTGGAATTTTATTTTTAAAAAGAGAGCAACAGGGCTAAACTTAGCAACCCAATGTTTAAAAGGGGCATTCCAAATCTGAAAGTAATCTACTATTTACAAAGACGTATTTTAAAACAGGAGAAAGGGGAGAGAGTCAACAGCTATGACATGATTATGTATGAAAAAATCAGAGGCTTCCTGGCAATTAATGACAAATTTTCCACAGATCAAAAGAATACAGGATGTGACTTTTAGGTTAATAACTACATACTGTATACCCATTCTAAATATTGCATTAGATCATTATTTTCATCCCCTAAACTTAGGCTCATTATTTCATCATGTGGATGCCATATAATTTACTCAGAATGTTGCCTTTATATGGTTTCATCTAAACAAAACAGCCAACTTTGGCTTAATAATAATCATTCTGACAACAAAATTATTATTTTAGATAAAATAATGAGTCCTGATATTCTTTGTATTTACCCAGAAAACTAATGAGGTGGTCAGTGTGGATCTCAAAGGGCACAGCCCCAGAAGGTTTGAAGAAGAATATGTCCATTTCCCAAAGCAGCCCCATGATGTCCATCACTTCGTTTTACTTCTACCAAAATGAAGATAAAATACAACAATATAATCTTTCATCTCTAAAAGGACAACCAAGCATCACAAGTGAAAGAGGAAAAACAAGATTAGAAGCGTACCCCCATTGCAATAAAGGGGATAACTTTTTCCCTTATGCTGGTACCAAGCTCACTCTGTTAATAGCATGGCAGGCCAGTAAGTCTACAGGTGATGTGCTGAGACAAGGAATTTGAACTCTATTTGGGAAGCCAGTGAATTGTGAAGATGGCAGACTACTTTCTCAACATAAGCACCTTACTGGGGTCTGGATGCCCGTTTCTTTTATAGAAGAGGGAGAGGAAATAAAGTTAAAAGGTCATTTATCTTGCAAAATAGGAGAGAATGTGTTCATTTCTTCTTTTCTGCAGCCATTCATAGGTAGGCAAGGAGAAGGAAATGGCAACCCACTTCAATATTCTTGCCTGGAAAATTTCGTGGACAGAAGGAGCCAGGCAATCTACTGTCCATGGGGTCAGAAAAGAGTGGGACATGACTTGGCAACTAAACAACAACAACAAAGAGTCAGATTGCCTCCCTGTGAGCTGAACAAAGCCATTTTAGTTTAACATTCAGGCAGAGGTGCAGGGTCCCCTGAGGCCGGCAATTATGTGGGATGATAATAACAAAACCAATGAAAAGCAACGGTTAAAGTCAAAGAAACAGATCCAACATGGAGTCAAAATTGACTCTTTCTTGTTACACTCCTACTGCTAAGTCGCTTCAGTCGTGTCTGACTCTATGTGACCCCATAGACGGCAGCCCACCAGGCTCCGCCGTCCCTGGGATTCTCCAGGCAAGAACACTGGAGTGGGTTGCCATTTCCTTCTCCCTGTTACACTGCTTCCTTGCATATATTCTGGCCTCTGACTAAGCTAGACTACACAGCAATCATGTATCACTTCTGCATCTACTGAAATCTGCATTCACTTCAAAGTCCATTTCACCAACACCATGTCATTAAGTTCCCATGTGCTGCGTGCATGCTAAGAGGCTTCAGTCATGTCTGATTCTTTTTGACCCTATGGACTATAGCCTGCCAGGCTCCTCAGTCCGTGGGATTCTCTGGAGAGGAATCCCATGCCCTCTTCCATGGGATCTTCCTGACTCAGGAATTTCAGAGATCTCTTACATCTCCTCCATTGGCAGGCGAGTTCTTTACCACTAGTGCCACCTGGAAAGCCCTAAGTTCGCACATCACTCAAGCCAAAAAAAGAAAGCCTCTGAACAAATACAACACCTTAATTTGCCTGACTCCTGATGTGCTTTCATAGTCTGCCACGTATTACAATTAAAACTATGAGATGATAAAGCTAGATAGACCTAGATCAGTAGTCCCTGAGATCAGCACTGGGATTTCTTTGGAGGGAAAGATGCTGAAGCTGAAACTCCAGTACTTTGGCCACCTCATGCAAAGAGTTGACTCATTGGAAAAGACTCTGATGCTGGGAGGGATTGAAGGCAGGAGGAGAAGGGGACGACTGAGGATGAGATGGCTGGATGGCATCACTGACTCGATGGACATGAGTCAGGGAGGCCTGGTGTGCTGCGATTCATGGAGTCGCAAAGAGTCAGACACAACTGAGCGACTGAACTGAACTGAAACCTAGTGGTACATCACAATCACCTGGGGAATTTCACAACTCCAGCCAGACTTAAAGAACCAAAATGGAGCCTGGAAGAAACGATTCAACCAACATATCATTAACTGTGCACATATCTGAGATCCAAAACTTTAAGAAACTCTAATCAAACCTCTGCATATTATAGATAGATAAAGGAACAGAGGAGGTAAATAATTTATCTGAGGTCACGTAGGTGAGTGTTAGAACTTTTCTCCAATGATAATGTCCGTCTCCATACTACAACATTATTAATCACTTCTTTTAAATTGGAAACTATTTCAGGGTAAGAATTATGTATCATAAACCTTTTGTATGTACTCATAGCACCCAAAATAGAACTTGCACACTAATATTTTTAAAGCATGAATGAAAACAATAATTACTGTTTATTTATTCAATACATACTGAGTGTTGCTTTGTGTGAGTCATTATGCTAGGTACTGGTTATACATAAGTAAATGAGAAAGACATTGTCCTGCCCTCTTTGGACTTAAGAATAATGAAGAAGACAACTAAACAAACAGTCATAGGAACTGCCATGGGGAGAGAAGACAGAGAACTTTCAAAACAAAGAAAATAACATGTGAAAGCCCTAAGGTAGGAAAGAGACTGGCATACAGGAAGAAAACAAAAACTGAAGGTGACCACTATAACCAAAGCGTGAAAAGAAAGAGGAAAGAAATGAAATCTAAGAGGTTTAGAGAAGCCAGACAATGCCAATCCTTGCAGATCAGGGTAAGGAGTTGTTATTTCCACATCTTTCAGAGGATCATTTTAAAATCACAAATCATATCATGCCATCCTCCTTCTTAAAACTCATCAGGCTTCCCACTACATTTGTAATTAAACCCAAAGAATGACATGAAAAAAGGAAAGAATGGGAACAGTTAATGCAGGAGTCTAGCATGAGTTGTTGATAGCTCAGACTAGGTTGGTGGCAATGGAAATGAAAAACAGTGAATTTAAGGCATGTTTTAGGATCTAAAGGGACAGAACATGTGAAAAGTATATGGGAAGCGGATAGCAGATAGAACGGTAAGGTAGGAGCCAGCTGTATCTCCCAGATTTCTGGCTGAATATCTGGGTAGGCTCTGAAGGCATTCACAGAAATAAGGAAGTTGGACAGATGAACTAGTTGAAGGCAAAGAAAATAAGAGTCTGCCTTTAAATATGTTTAATTGGAGATTCTTGTGAAACAATCACTTGGGCTGGAATCACCAGCACATAGATAGTATTTAAAGTCATACCCCCATATATGTAAACGTTTACCTGATTCACTTTGCTGTACAGTAGAAACTCATACAACATTGTAATGGCAACCCACTACAGTATTCTTGCCTGTGGAATCCCATGGACAGAGGAGCCTGACAAGCTACAATCCATGGCGTCATATAGAGTTGGACATGACTGAGTGACTAAAACAACAAATAATTCAACAAAACTTAATAAAAGTAAACTAAAGCCATCCTCCGTGAGTATAAAATATAGAGAAAAAATTAGAGAAGAAATCATAAATAAAATAAAACAAAAGAAGATAAGCCTCCATATCAAAAGAACCCTTCCTCTAATCATAGGTATGGTCAAAGATGTGGGTACAAACTACTAGCTACAACTGAAACACTGCCAAAGCAGAGATAGGTTTAATGAACTGTGATATCCATATATGATGGAACACAAATTAGGCACTTAAAATGATGAAACAGAAGAATACAGCACCATGTAAGAAAATGTTCACAAATTCTTTAAACTATTTCAGGATAGTTTTAGATTTATAGAAAAAATATCAAGATAGCAGAAGACTTTAGATGTACAACACACCCAGCTCCCCTACTATTAACGTCTCTGAAGCTGGAACATGGTAAGTAAAAGAGGCAATAGTGGAAGGTGAGGTCAGGGAGGTATGCCAGGGTCAGATCATAAGGGTCCTTACAGGCCTGGTAAGGATCTGCAGTAGTATTCTAAGGGTTATGGGAAGCCATTGATTTATAGAATTAGATAATCTGGTTCTTACATGGAGTATACAGAGACAATCAGTGAAACCAAATGATCTCACATGAGGTAGGTATTACAATGTCCATTTTAACAGATCAGAAAACCAAGCCTAGGGAGCTTAAGTATGTTTTCTAGATCTCACACTTGGTAAAGAGCAAAACTACAACTCACACTCAAATTCCCCAGTCTCTAAGCCATCCCTATACCACCGCCTCCTCTCTGTTTAACCTCTCTGCTCCTAGTCCCTCCCACTCTAGCAGGCCTTAGTGTTACATCTCTGTCCTGCATATATATCCTTGGTTTCACATTTAATATTCCCTGCTGCTGCTGCTGCTGCTGCTGCGTCACTTCAGTCGTGTCTGACTCTGTGCGACCCCATAGACAGCAGCCCACCAGGCTCCCCCATCCCTGGGATTCTCCAGGCAAGAACACTGGAGTGGGTTGCCATTTTTTTCTCCAATGCATGAAAGTGAAGTCGCTCAGTCGTGTCCGACTGTTTGAGACCCCATGGACTGCAGCCTACCAGGCTCCTCCACCCATGGGATTTTCCAGGCAAGAGTACTGGAGCGGGGTGCCATCGCCTTCTCCAATATTCCCTGAAAAGCCTCCCAAATCACTGGAGTAGACTAGAAGCCCCACAATCACTCTGCTGCCCTCTGCATTTGCTAAGGTTGCACATCCTTAACTGAATCGATTAATTTTCTTCATGTTCTTCTGCTCAGCCTTACTCATTAACTAACTGTAAAAGATTATCTGGGAGAAAGATGTTAAAAGAGAAATTAAGAAGCTAACATTCGTGGAGAATACATCATTCAGGAAGAAAACTTCTTCAAAAATAGCCCTCATCAGAAAGAGATCCTGACATCGCTCTTTTTCATCCTAATGCCCTTCTCTTACATGACAAACTTCCTACGCAATTTAACCTGCTTTGCTTTGTCCCTCTTACTTTAAAGTATGAGGGACAAAGGACCACTAAGGACCAAGGAGGGAAAACACTTGAAAGTAGAGAAAGTATTTTGACTATCTTATGTTGAAAGAAGAAAAAGAGTTCTACTTATTCATGCTACATTTATCATTTTACATTTCTAGTATTTATTCATGATAAAAGCTAATACTTATTGAACACTAATTGTGCACTGTTCTAAGCATTTTATATGAAATACTTCATTTAATCCTCACAGCAATGATATAAGTGAGATGTTTTGTTGGCTTTTTATTTATTTTTGGCCACACTAAGTGGCTTGTAGGATCTCAGTTCCCCAACCAAAGACTTAACCCAGATCATGGCAGTGAAAGCCTGGAATCCTAACCATTAGGCCACCAGGGAACTCTTATGTGTGAGATGTTCTGATGAACCCATTTTACAAATGAGAAAACTGAAGCACGGAGTAGGTTAATAATCTTCCCTAGGTTGTGTACTTAATAAACACATAAGCCAGGACCTGAACTCAACTGCTCTGGATTCTGGCATTCTATACTATATTACATACAGAATCAGGCTCCTTAAGATTTCTGAGAGGCCTTGATCCTAAAAACTTTTATCTTACTGTTTTACCTGTCTGAAAAAAAAAAAAACAATGACTAAACATCCTTTTAAATTAAGTAAACATCTACAGCTAACTCTAAACTTAATTATTATAGCATACTTGAAGTAGTACTCATTCAAAGTTTTCTGCCCTGCTGAAACTATGTCTTGGCTTCTATTCCAGTGTAATTAGAAATAAACTTCAACCTATAAACATTTTACCTGTAAACACCAAAAACCAGTGGAGCTGTTATATAAATTTTAAATCTCTACTTTTATTTACTTAGCAAAGAAAAACATATTATCATATCCTTCTCTTCATGGCAACTATTTAACTTAATAAAAGGAACACACACATTTCACATTCCTCTGAATTATCATTAACGATAGTTAAATCATATTGATGTTTACTTTATATTCTGAACTCAAAAGAAAAGCATATTTGCATTATACTCAGAATAATTTTGCCAATCCATCTGAATGAAAGTCAGACATATGAGGAAACTGGATATTGAGTGCCAGAAGGTAAGACCAGACAGCAGAGAGAGGCAGAATTTCAAAAGCATGTTTAGGATAATACATCAAACATATTTCTTACCATGAACCACTGACCCAGTCAATCATTTGACTCAAAAAGTGGTTATGAACCTCTAAAAAAAATGTGAAGAGTAAGTGAAAACGTAGAAAAGTAACATTTAGTGACATGATTTACGTATTTATCCCTGTGATGGCACGTCTTCGGTTTCAAACATCTTCTTCAAACATGAGTCAACATTTTAAATGACTTAGTTCTTTAAAATACGTCTGTCTTTAGAATAAAATAATACATTATTCTGAAACACTAGTTTTTGAAAGAAGTTCTCAGAATGAAATTACTTTTGATTTTTGCTTCCTTCAGGCTTATACCAAAATATCTAACAAGCACTTACTACATGCAAAGCACTTTCAGGTGCAGTGGAAGACCCCAAAGTCAATTAAACAGTTTCATCTCTCACAAAGGTTAAAATCTATAATTCACAAGAGAAATAATCTGTTCTACAGGAGACTTTATTTTTTAAAAAATCAAGTAGGGATAAAAGGTGATGTTTGAGCTGACCCTTCAACAATTTAGCCATGCAAACACCAGGAAAAGGACCTTCCATATGAAAGAAATACTGTGTGCAAAGTCACAGCCTAGATAGAAAAGTACTTGGATTTTTTTAATTAATTAATTAATGGAAATAAAAAATGAAACAGGGTATGAAATTTGATTACCAGGAAATCATAAATGCTCATTCAGATGCAGCATCCATAAAGTAGTGGGGGAAAGCCAGATTAAAAAGGGCTAAGGGATGAGCGAAAAGAATGTAGAAGGCGAAAGAATATTTAAGAAGCTTGCATAAAGGGTGAAGGAGACTGGATAGCGGCTCAAGCAGCTGAGCAGGAAGATAAAGGTTCTATTTTTGAAGATGGGGGGAAAACCCTGAAATTCATTCAAATATGCAAGAAAAATATAATTGCAGGTGTGAAGTCTTAAGCAAGATGTAAGAGGACAAGAAAGAAAATAAAAGTTAAGGGGTTATGGTTTAAAATCCCATCTCTCCAGTGAAGTCTTCCCTAACTCACCCAGAAGAGGTCATTTCCCCTCTGTCTCTGTCCATTAGTAGAATGGAAGGCTGTGGAAGGAAAGAACTTGTCTAATTTGTTCAGTGCTCTCTGCCTAGGAGCAGGAACATCGTCTGAGGCATACTATAGACACTCAGTCATTAATAGTTAAATCGGTAAATAAAGGAAGTTTTCTTCTAATTTGGGAGGAGAATCTTAATGAAGACGAAGAAATCTTTAAGTGAAATAGAGGAAAGTTGGATGCAGCCTCCCCAGAGAAGCAGAACAATAGAAGGCATCTTCGTAGGATGAGGAGGACAGGCTGTTTGCTGCTTCCCCTAAATCCTGCCTCTGCATACTAAAGTCACAGAGCACACAGCCTTTTGTGTTCATGCGCGCATGCATGCACGCCTGCTCAGTGGTTTCAGTTGTGTCTGACTCTTTGCAATCCTATTTACCATTCATCAAGTGGATAAACACAGAGGCTGTTAGATAGTAATCACATGGCCTGAGGCTTCATGTTCAGAGGGAGGAAAGCAACAAAGGTGGCTTAGTAACAACAACGGAGGCTTCACGGGTCAAGACCTTATTGAGCTAAAAATGAATATATGATTATGCAAAAGATCCGTGGATGGATAGAGACACAAAATAACTTCTCCCTTAAGTCAGAATCGACCTAGGAATGGGTATAGGGTGAGTTAGTAATGGGGGCGGGAGGTGGTGGAGCCAAGTTCTAAGAGGAACACTAGGCAGTTCAGTTCAGAGGTTAAAACGTTGAAGAAAGGTTGACTCCTACTGACCCTGTAGATATCTTTCATTGCTCCCTGGAGCCCAAGAGGTTTCCTCTACAGAATGTGGTGGCTTATTTTGGGAAGAGCTCCATACACTTTATTTAGTTACGTTAGTTCAGGGTACCTTCTCCAGTTGGGCCTCCCAGGTGGCACAGTGGTAAAGAATCTGCCTGCCAATGCAGGAGATGCAAGAGAAACAGATTCAATTCCTGGGTTGGAAAGATCCCCTGAAGGGAGAAATGGCAACCCACTCCAGTATTCTTTCTAGAAAACTTCCATGGATAGAGGGGCCTGGCAGGCTACAATCCATGTGGTCTCAAAGAGTCAGACATGACTGAGCACACACACTCCCCTTCTCCGATTTTCTATTTGGTCACTTTTTTCCTATAGTTCTGATAACCTCTGCTTTTATGTCCTGATGATCTTTTTGTCCCTGGAACCTGGAGGGTATTAGGCTTAGTGAAATAAGTCAGACAGAGAAAGAAAAACACTATATGTTATTACTTATATGTGGAATCTAAGAAAAAACAAACTAGTGCATATAACAAAAAAGAAACATACAGATATACAGAGAACAAATTAGTGGTTACCAGTGGAAACAGTGGTTGACTATTTTTCTGGGCTCCAAAATCTCTGCAGATGGTGATTACAGCCAGGAAATTAAAAGACGCTTACTCCTTGGAAGGAAAGTTATGACCAACCTAGATAGCATATTAAAAAGCAGAGACATTACTTTGTCAACAAAGGTCCGTCTAGTCAAGGCTATGGTTTTTCCAGTGGTCATGTATGGATATGAGAGTTGGACTGTGAAGAAAGCTGAGCACCAAAGAATTGATGCTTTTCAACTGTGGTGTTGGAGAAGGCTCTTGAGAGTCCCTTAGACTGCAAGGAGATATAATCAGTCCATCCTAAAGGAGATCAGTCCTGGGTGTTTGTTGGAAGGACTGATGTTGAAGCTGAAACTCCAATATGTTGGCTACCTGATATGAGAAGCTGACTCATGTGAAAAGACCCTGATGCTGGGAAAGATTGAGAGCAGGAGGCGAAGGGGATGACAGAGGATGAGATGGTTGGATGGCATCACCGACTCGATGGACATGAGTTTGGGTGAACTCTGGGAGTTGGTGATAGACAGGGAGGCCTGGCATTCTGCGGTTCACGGGGTTGCAAAGAGTCNACTCCTTGGAATAAAACTTATGACTGACCTAGATAGCATATTGAAAAGCAGAGACATTACTTTTCCAACAAAGGTCCATCTAGTCAGTTCAGTTCAGTTCAGTTGTTCAGTCATGTCTGACTTTTTGCAACCCCATGAACTGAAGTACACCAGGCCTCCCTGTCCATCACCAACTCCCAGAGCTTGCTCAAACTCATGTCCATTCAGTTGGTGATGCCATCCAACCAGCTCATCCTCTGTCCCCTTCTCCTCCTGCCTTCAATCTTTCCCTGCATTAGGGCCTTTTCAAATGAGTCAGTTCTTTACATCAGATGGCCAAAGTACTGGAGTTTCAGCTTCAACATCAGTTCTTCCAATGAATACTCAGGACTGATTTCCTTTAGGATGGACTCATTAGATCTCCTTGCAGTCCAAGGGACACTCAAGAGTTTGCTCTAACACCACAGTTCAAAAGCATCTATTCTTTAGTGTTCAGCCTTCTTCATGGTCCAACTCTGACATGCATGACTACTGGAAAAACCATAGCTTTGGCTAGACAGACCTTTGTCAGCAAATAATGTCTGTTTTTTAATATGCTGTCTAGGTTGCTCATAGCTTTTCTTCCANATCAAGAGTTTGCTCTAACACCACAGTTCAAAAGCATCTATTCTTTAGTGTTCAGCCTTCTTCATGGTCCAACTCTGACATGCATGACTACTGGAAAAACCATAGCTTTGGCTAGACAGACCTTTGTCAGCAAATAATGTCTGTTTTTTAATATGCTGTCTAGGTTGCTCATAGCTTTTCTTCCAAGGAGCAAGTGTCTTTCAATGTCATGACTGAACCATCTGCAGTGATTTTGGAGTCCAAGAAAAGAAAGTCTGACACTGTTTCCACTGTTTCCCCATCTATTTGCCATAAAGTGATGGGACCGGATGCCATGATCTTCGTTTTCTGAATGTTGAGCTTTAAGCCAGTTTATTCACTCTCCTCTTTCACTTTCAAGAGGCTCTTTAGTTCTTCACTTTCTGCCATAAGGGTGGTGTCATCTGCGTATCTAAGGTTACTGATATTTCTCCTAGCAATCTTGATGCCAGCTAGTGTTCCTTCCAGCCCAGCGTTTCTCATGATGTACTCTGCATAGAAGTTAAATAAGCAGGGTGACGATATACAACCTTGACGTCCTCCTTTCCCTGTTTAGAACCAGTCTGTTGTTCCATGTCCAGTTCTAACTGTTGTTTCCTGACCTGCATACAGATTTCTCAGGAGGCAGGTCAGATGGTCTGGTATTCCCATCTCTTTAAGAATTTTCCACTTTTTGTTGTGATCCACATAGTCAAAGTGTTTGGTAGACTCAATAAAGTGGAAATAAATGTTTTTCTGGAACTCTCTTGCTTTTGCAATAATACAATGAATGTTGGTAATTAGATCTCTGGTTCCTCTGCATTTTCTAAAAACAGGTTGAACATCTGGAAGTGCACGGTTCACATATTGTTGAAGCCTGACTTAGAGAATTTTGAGCATTACTTTGCTAGTGTGTCAGATGAGTGCAATTATGCGGTAGTTTGAGCATTCTTTGGAATTACCTTTCTTTGGGATTGTAATGAAAACTGACCTTTTCCAGTCCTGTGGCCACTGCTGAGTTTTCCAAATTTGCTGGCATATTGAGTGCAGCACTTTCACAGCATCATCTCTTAGGATTTGAAATAGCTCAACTGGAATTCCATCACCTCCACTAGCTTTGTTTGTAGTGATGCTTCCTAAGGCCCACTTGACTGCACATTCCAGGATGTCTGGCACAAAGTGAGTGATCACACCATTGTGATTATCTGGGTCATGAAGATCTGTTTTGTATAATTCTGTGTATTCTTGCCACCTCTTCTTAATATCTTCTGCTTCTGTTAGGGCCATATCATTTCTGTCCTTTATTGAGCCCATCTTCTCGTGAAATATTCCCTTGATATCTCCAATTTTCTTGAAGAGATCTCAGTGTTTCCTATTCTATTGTGTTTGTCTATTTCATTGCATTGATCACTGAGGAAGGCTTTGTTATCTCTCCTTGCTATTCCTTGGAACTCTGCATTCAGATGTGTCTATCTTCCCTTGTCTCCTTTGCCTCTCTTCTTTCCTCAGCTATTTGTGAGGCCTTCTCAGACAGCCCTTTTGCTCTGTTGCATTTCTTCTTCTCTGGGATGGTCTATATCCCTGTCTCNTGGAAGGAAAGTTATGACCAACCTAGATAGCATATTAAAAAGCAGAGACATTACTTTGTCAACAAAGGTCCGTCTAGTCAAGGCTATGGTTTTTCCAGTGGTCATGTATGGATATGAGAGTTGGACTGTGAAGAAAGCTGAGCACCAAAGAATTGATGCTTTTCAACTGTGGTGTTGGAGAAGGCTCTTGAGAGTCCCTTAGACTGCAAGGAGATATAATCAGTCCATCCTAAAGGAGATCAGTCCTGGGTGTTTGTTGGAAGGACTGATGTTGAAGCTGAAACTCCAATATGTTGGCTACCTGATATGAGAAGCTGACTCATGTGAAAAGACCCTGATGCTGGGAAAGATTGAGAGCAGGAGGCGAAGGGGATGACAGAGGATGAGATGGTTGGATGGCATCACCGACTCGATGGACATGAGTTTGGGTGAACTCTGGGAGTTGGTGATAGACAGGGAGGCCTGGCATTCTGCGGTTCACGGGGTTGCAAAGAGTCGGACACGACTGAGTGACTGAACTGAACTGAGTGAGGAGAGGGAAAGGGTGACAGGCAAGATAAGTGTGGAGATAAAGAAGAACAAGCTACTAAGTATAAAATAAATAAGCTTCAGAATATATTATACAGCAATATTTTATGATAACTATAAATGGAATATAATCTATAAAAATTTTGAATCACTACGCTATACACCTGAAACTAATATTGTAAATAAACTATAGCTCAGTTTTTTAAAAAGCCTTCCTCATCTCAATATTAAAAGACAAACCTTTTGCATTTTCTTCTAAACAGAGATTTTCTCATATCCAGCAAATGGAAAGGACTACATATCCTTGGGACTATACTTACTTTTATATCCTGATTTTTATACTTAACAAGAATTGTCTCATATTTTTATTTACTCCCTAGAACTTAATTTTCTTTTTTTTACTTTTTTTATTTTACTTTACAATACTGTATTGTTTTTGCCATACATCAACATGAATCCGCCACGGGTGTACACATGTTCCCAATCCTGAACCCCCCTCCCACTTCCTTCCCCATATCATCTCTCTGGGTCATCCCAGTGCACCAGCCCCAAGCATCCTGTATCCTGCTTCGAACCTAGACTGGCGATTCGTTTCTCACATGATAGTATACATGTTTCAATGCCATTCTCCCAAATCATCCGACCCTCTCCTTCTCCCACAGAGTACAAAAGACTGTTCTATATATCTGTGTCTCTTTTGCTGTCTCATATACAGGGTTATCTTTACCATCTTTCTAAAGGTTAAAAAAAAAAAAAGAAATGAGCCATTAAAGGCAGTATCAGTAGAGGAATTGGAGAGGACAATGAAATGCAAAGGGTTAAGAAAATTAGATAGGAAGCAGAAACCTCAAATACAAATAATATATTGTTTGGCTGTGAGAAAAAGGAAAGAGATGAACAATAGCTGGAATGCATAGCCAAATCACCAAAAATGGTGTCAAATGAAGACTGTTTATGATGGTACCTTTTCTGGGGTATATTGACTTTTATAGAAAATTAATGAAGGTCCAAAAGCCTTGGCACTAAAGAATGAATCTCTCTTGGTGGAATTTCAGGCATTTTCCAAAGTTCATGAGAGAAAGATTTTATAATCAACGGAGGCATTTTCCTAGAAACTTAAGTCACAGAACTACATAAAACAACCCTGAATATAACAACAGCTTATAAACCAAGCCCTGGCAGGAGAACAAAATTAACTAACTTACACACTCTGCCTACATCTGACCATTCTAAGTGACTAAAATCCAAGCCTGTGAAGGTGAATGTGATGATGATTTCTGTCTGGCCATGTCATATTACATTGCTTTCCTGAGCTCCTGTGGAATGGTTCCCAGAATAACAAGGTGGGGGGGGGGGGACTCTCTAGAATGTAGTACATAATTAAGTTCTTTACTGGTGACTCGTCTGAAAGTGACCTCATGGGAGTTCTGGGGAAAGGCGCAAAGCCAGGTGTGGATTAGGACAAGAAATCATGTCAGTGATCAGATGATTCAGCAGGTAAAATATGTATTATGTCACTGCACTTCAAGCAAAAAATTCAGGCAATGAATACAGGTACACAGTGCCAAGGACTGCCATGTTCATTAACAAAAACCAACTCAGTGATGAAAAAAAAAACCTCTAAGAATAGCCAAATAAAGAAAACACATTCTAAGCTTTATATACTAATTGTTTTATTTGAAAGTTTGTATTTACATTTTATTTTTTCATCCAGCAAATATTTATTGAGTGATTACTTTGTTCAGGCAGTGTGCAAAGTGCTAGGAATATAGTGGTGAAAAGAGATGGATTCTCTGCCTTCATGGAACAGGGTCTAGTGAGAAGGCACAAGGTGAACACACTTCCCAGTGATGCAAGGAGTTTAGGGGCGGCAACATGCTTAGAAGCAGGCCTAGGGGACTTAGCTCAAAGTGGAGTTTGCATGACAAGCACATGCTTTTCACACTTTCTCGCCCCCTCCTCCCACCAATACACACAAATGTTTTGGCAAATATAACAGTCATCTTTACTAATTTGGGAGTCACTTCACAGGAACAGAAACAATGAGAATATTTCACTATATTTACACAACACTTGGCCAATTTCTCCACTGTTCTAATACATCTCACCAGAGAGTAAAATCAAGTCAACTGACTTTAGAACCTCACTAGTTTATATCACAGTCAGAACTTATCAACAATGCGCCACATGGCCCAGGCTGGATGGCTTTTAAGATCTAAGCTGCAAATTGTAGACAAGTTTGGGCTTTTCAACATCACCTCTAAAAGACCTCAAAGGTATATACCGACATAAGCAGCCTTTGATGACACACTGTATCATGTATCCGTATTCTCATATGGCCCTAATTCAGCATATTTGCATATGATCTGCATTCTAACATATCCACAAATATGTTTTTATATGCTAGAAGACTGTAATATGATAGAGCCCTTAAGGAGTCACTCTGCTTTGTTGTGTCAATTCTCATATTCATCAGACAATGATCATTCTACTAGCCACATCCTCCACCTACTCCTTAACCACAATTGGAGGGCTAGACAGTTGTGAAGAGGGCATACTCTTTGGATCTTTTTGACATCCTCAGCAGTCTGGTAGAAAGAAATCTGGATCTTGAGTCAACAGGCCCAAGTCTCAGTCTCAGCTTAGCCCCTTACTGCAAAGCTCACAGTCAAGTTTGCGAGACATCACTAACCTCCTTATAGCCCTGTTTGTCACTTCAGAACAATATTGTGAAAGTGCTTTGAAAATACTCAAAGGTAGGAATAATGAAAATTATCATTTAAAGAAACATATTATCCATGAAAATATAGGCTAAACAGCAAACTTGGGGTTTTATGACACAATTTAGTAATTTCAATTAATTAATGTTTTTCATAGTTTACTCATATAAATAATCTATCTAGGAAAAGCTGCTCCCACAGATGGCGAACCAGGTCAGTCAGCTTTAGAAATTCCAAGTATATTTATTGTTTTTACTAATCAAAGAAGAATTTCGAAACTGCAAATTTTTCACCTTTCTACAAAGTTTAAACACACATGAAAGCTCTATTAGTTTAGAATACCAAAAAAGCAACTGTGATTTGACTCTGCTGCTGCTGCTGCTGCTGCTGCTGCTGCTGCTAAGTCGCTTCAGTTGCGTCTGACTCTGTGCAACCTCAGAGATGGCAGCCCACCAGGCTCCCCCGTCTCTGGGATTCTCCAGGCAAGAACACTGGAGTGGGGTGCCATTTCCTTCTTTAATGCACGAAAGTGAAAAGTGAAAGTGAAGTCGCTCAGTCATGTCCGACTCTTTGCGACCCCATGAACTGCAGCCTACCAGGCTCCTCCGCCCATGAGATTCTCCAGGCAAGAGTACTGGAGTGGGGTGCCATTGCCTTCTCCATGATTTGACTCTAGAGTAGCAAAATTTCTGACACGCCGAGGGGGCTTTAATGTAGCTGTCACGCGAGTGTAGGCTCCTTGTTTTTTGTCTCATCATTTCTAATAAGATTTATAAGACAAGTATTATCAGTTTACCTCCAGAGGTTGTAGGTTGGCAGTTCAATGAGCTTGATTCATTGCATTAATGCGTTTTGCTTGCTTACATAGTATTGGGTTGACCGAAAAGTTCATCTGGGAACTTTTAGGCCAATCTAATATCTCAAAAATTGAAAGTTGTATATAAAAATTCAGATTTCTTACTTCAAAAAAACGCAAATTTGGCTACTCTGGGCTAGCTGTGTGATAGAGAAGGCTAATCCTGGCTCATGAGAGCCATCTTTCAAACATGTTCAGTAATGATCACATTAGAGACTTCAAATGAGCTATGTAGGAATATTTACACTATGAGAATTGGCAAATTCTATAGATCACAGCTTTTTTTAATTTTTCTAGTTGGAGTATAATTGCTTTACAGTGTTGTGCTGTACAACAATGTGAATCAGGTATAAGTATACATATATCTTCCCTCTTAAGGCCCTGCAGCCCACCACCCACGTGCCACACACCCCTCCCCCAAATCCCATCCCTCTAAGTCATCACAGAGCTGAGAAATCCAGTTAAACACTACAAGCACACTCTATACTTGGGACCGCAATCTCACATGACAGCAATGGGCTGGACTGAGTAGTGATTATGCCCTCAGATAGGATGTGGGCTCTTCAGTCCATATCTACCACTATTTCCTATTGTCTTTTGTTTGGTTTAGTTCACTTATTTTAATTATCTGGCTGGCATATTTCAGCATTTGATTTTGCAACTCTTGGTTTACAGTCATACTCTTCTCAAAAAAAAAAAAAAAACCTCAGGATAGCAAAGAAAAAAAGCCAAGCCACTGTGCTCACTTGATAATTAAAAACAAAGAGCAGGCATAAATTGAACACTGTTGAACAAACTGAAATACCATCTTTAGGTTTCTTTTATTCCCTTTTCTAATCATTGTGTTATTTAAGTAAAAAAGAACACTGTAACAGATTTCAAGTCATAAATTGAGCAGTTAGCAAAATGAATATTTTTAAAAGATAAGAATATTATTTAATTATATATTCTCAAGAAACAAAATATGAAAAACTGAGAATTTTTATTTCTAGAGGTAAAAATCACCACTGTCAAAAGTATGAAGGCTTTTTGATTTGTCTGAAGACCTTATATGGATATTTGACAGAAATCTTGAAAACCTGGACAGAAAAACTCTTAAACACAAGACAAACCACTGATTAAATGACTCTATCAATAAGAATGTCTGAACATGAAACCAGATATAATAGCGGTCACGAAAATTCCCTTTCATGTCACATTACGTGGGTTCATATACCGATGACTGTTGCTTAGCCTGCCCTAATATGTAGGTCTGTGCTTCCAAAGACAATAATGCTTTCATTTATCACTCCCTTCCCTTGGGGCATAAGTATGACAGTCCTACCCGCTCGAAGAAAAGCATTTTCTCAAAACCAGTTTCCAAGGTCCCAAAAACCAAAACAAAAGACAAAATTAGAGAAAGAACGTAGACCAATGGAAGTTCCTGAAACAGTTCCCATCAACAGCTTTTGTATTTCTGGACAGTCTCCTAACAGTAATCATCACCACCAGGAGAAAGGGGCAATGTGAGCATTTGTCAGGAGTCTCTGTCTTAACACACTGCCTCTAAAATTCTCTTTCCTCTCCTATCTACCACTAAATTGTTTTCAGTCTCAGACCCAGACCGACTTTAGCTTGCTTACTGATCTTGCCTTTTTTCAAGATGCTCAAAATGAACAAATGTTTGGCCTTCTATGCTAGCCCCCAAATTATAATGATTATTTTTATAGCAGCAATAAAACAAGGAAATTAAATAAATAGAAAAAACAGAAGGAAGGGAGAGAGGGAGAAAGGAAAGAAAAAAAAACTAAAAGGACATAAAGCATGTTTTGAGGTAACATCAGAGAAAGGAATGAAGTTTCTAAAAGAGAACAAGGAAAGCAACTGTCCCATGCCCTTTTAGATTGCTCTTCATATAAATTTTGGGGGTAGAATCCAAATACTGTTATTATTGATGCTCTTGATAAAATTTTGCCTCCATACACTCTGATACACATGAGACATTCCAGAGTGAACACAGGAAAGTTCAGCAAATGATCCAAATAAAGTCAAGAAGAGTTTGTGGTAGTACCAAAAAACAAAGGAAAACAACAGCAAAAAGAAGAAGAGTTTTGACTTCATTTAGTAAAGCACCACCTGCACTGATTTATGTGAGCTTTGTTTCAGTGTACTAATTTTTACCAATTTAAAGCTAAAAGCCTCTATTTCATTTATCTCAAAAAAACTGAGTTCTTTTGGGAAAACTGAAATTTTCAGGTTTGTAATACAGTTGACTAGCAAAGAAGTAAATTTCTGGGACTGGAACAAGTTATATCAGTTCTTCTCCCAGTCTAAAGCACCAGCCAGCATCCTAGAGCCTTACTCCCATACTTAGGCTCAATGGTAAAAGAATCCACCTGCCGTGCAGGAGATGCGGGAGGTGCAGGTTCAATCCTTGGGTCGGGAAAATCCCCTGAAGGAGGAAAGAGCAACCCACTCCAGTATTCTTACCTGGAAAATCTCATGAACAGAGGAGACTGGCAGCCCACAGCCCATAGGGTCGCAAAGAGTTGGACACAACTGAGTGACTGAACACACAGTATGATGTCATCGGTGGGGATTCCTAGGTGGCTCAGTGGGTAAAGAATCCACCAACAATGCAGGAGACACAGGAGATGCAGTTTCGATCCCTGGGTCAGGAAGATGCCCTAGAGGAGGGCATGGCAACCCACTCCACTGTTCTTGCTAGAAGAATCCCATGGACAGAGGAGCCCGACAGGCTACCCAGTCCATGGAATCACAAAGGGTTAAACACAGCTGAAGCGACTGAACATGCACTCACAATGGCATCAGTACTTTTATCTTAATTTTGGTTGAGGCACTTTAACATGCACATTCCTTCAACTTAGAATCAGAAAACGAATGAATATGTGCATAGGTGCAAAGGAATCACTTTGCTGTAAATTGAAACTAACACAACATTGTAAATCAACTATATTCTAATACAAAATAAAAATTAAATTAAAAACATCAAGAAAAGCAGTAGCTAAGTAAGACTTTTATGTTTTGATGTTTACATTCTAAATAACTGCAAGAGGTCATCAAAAGTAAAGACTTTGGGCAAAAAAATATCATTCTTGAGGCAACCAATACACTTCTCTGTCAGTATATAAAGGGTTAAGGGATGTAGTATTGATAATAAAGTAAGAGTGTGCTGAAGAGACTGGACTTCCCAGGTGGCTCTTGTGGTAAAGAACCCACCTGCCAATGCAGGAGACGTAAGAGACTCGGGTTCTACCCATGAGTCGGGAAGATCCCCAGGAGGAGGGCATGGCAATCCACTCCAGTATTCTTGCCTGAAGAATCCCATGGACAGAGAAGCCTGGAAGGCTACAGTCCATAGGGTCACCCAGAGTCAGACATGACTGAAGTGACTTAGCATGCACGGAGACAATGGTAATAATAATAATAAAAGCTAACACTTATTAATGCTGACTATGTAGTGAGGACTGCTGTCAACACTGTATATATATATAAACACATTTTAATCTCCATAGCAATTCAGGAGGCAAACATTGCTGTTGTCCCCATTTAATGAAGAAGGGAACTAAGGCGAGACCCTGTTTCAAGACTTGCTCAAAGACCTCATGTACTTAGTGGCATATTGAGGACTTAAACCCAGGAGTCTGGCTCAAGCCTATGTTCCTAACCACCACTCCAGAGGCCTGAAAAGGAAGGTTACCAAATGGAAAGAAATTAATTCAACAATAAGGTTAAAATTAAGTTTTTAAAAAATTGAGGTTTTGTCTTATAGAGAAAAATATATATTTCACATATAGATTAAAATGTCCTATCTAATAAACACAATATAAATTTTAATGTGTACTTGGAAACAGATAACAAATACAATTACAAACATTAGGATGAATATAAAAAGCCTTCTTCAGAAAGACATGAGCACAATATTTAACCACCCAAGACGTCCTGCTTTTAGTGCCTCTCATAAGCCCACAGTGCCATCCAGTGACAAAGAGGTGAACCACGTGTACATCCTCTTCTGCAGGTTTTCATAATCTTTTCCATAACAAATGCAGAATTTTCACATAAAAAAGCAAACTTAGATTAGTAATAATCTTTTATTTTTACTACAACTTTTCCCAAATTACCCTTACATTTACATTTCCTCTCCATTATTTCTTAATGAAACATATGACTTAGAAAAGATAATCCCAAACTATTAACTTGAGAGTAAGAAAGCTTGCTTGCGGAAAATTTAGTATTTCATTTCCGCCAAGCAATCATTCAAAATATTTCGTGAATACCATTTAATTCACCCAGTGAGAACATAACATTGGCGCCATTTAGGGTACTTCAATGTTTCCTAATGTAACCTTTCAGTTAGTGGAGTATGGAGTTCAGAAGTAGCCAGGGTTATTGTTCAGTCGCTCAGTTGTGCCCGACTCTTTGTGACCCCATGAATTGCAACACACCAGGCTTCTCTGTCCATCACCATCTCCAAGTTTCCTCAGATTCATGCTCATTGAGTCAGTGATGCCATCCAACCAAGTTATTGGCAAGTATTATTCATACTACCGTCTAAACGTTTTAATTAATTCTTTTTGCAAATTCATGCTTTTTTGTGTGCTCCCTGAATGTTTTCCTTCATTTTATTTATCTTCTGAAATACTGACTTTCATTTTGTTGATATTTTGAGTCTTTTGACATTTGCGCTTACTCTTCTTTTATGGAATAGTAAACACAGCTCAATTAATTTTTAGCTGTTCCTCTATTATAAGAATTTAGTTACAAATTTTCCTGTAAAGCCTGGTTTGGTTGCATTGCACAAGTTTTATTTCTGTAAACAGTTTCATTGAGGTATATTTTACATATGGAATTTTCCCATTTCAAAGGTAAAGATTTTTGGTAAATTTACCAAAGGAGCCTTTATGATCATAAACCAGTTTTAGAATATATTCCATTCTAACAGGTACCTTTGTGATCATTTATAGTTAATTTGCATTCTCACTGGCCAGGCAACCATTAATCTACTTCTGTCTTCATAAATTTGTCTTTTTTAGGCATCTCCTAGAAGGCAATGGCACCCCACTCCAGTACTCTTGCCTGGAAAATCCCATGGACGAAGGAGCCTGGTAGGCCACAGTCCATGGGGTCGCTAAGAGTCAGACACGACTGAGCGACTTCACTTTCACTTTTCACTTTCATGCATTGGAGAAGGAAATAGCAATCCACTCCAGTGTTCTTGCCTGGAGAATCCCAGGGATGGGGGACCCTGGTGGGCTGCCATCTATGGGGTCGCACAGAGTCGGACATGACTGAAGCGACTTAGCAGCAGCAGAAGAAGAAATGAAATACGTGTAGTGTCTCATGTCTGGCTTCTTTTGTTAACGTGTTTTGAAGTTCATCCATGTTGTATGTTTCAGTTCACTTCTTTTTTATTAGTAGTGGTTTACCACTCTATAACATTTTTGTCTATCCACTGAGCAGTTAACAGACATTTAGAATGTTTCCAGTTTGGGGCTATAATTAATGAACATTTGCGTGCAGGTTTTGGTGTGAACATGCATTTTTCTCTTGGGAAGAGATGAACGGTTGGAATTGCTGGGGCATAGTTACTTTACTTTTACAAAGTTGTCAAGTTTTCCAAAGTGTCTGCACCTTTGTACATTAATTGATATCAATGTATGAGGGCTCCAATTTCTCCATATTCTCACCAATATTTGTTATTTGTGAATAAATTAGGAAGTCTTAATTATACTTTTTCTGATGAGTGTGAAGTGATATCTCAATTGTTTTCATCCCTAATGACTAATGAGGTTGATCTTTTCACGTACTTATTAGCTATTTGTGTATCTTCTTTAGTGAAATGTCTATTCACATCTTCTGCCCATGTTCTAACTGGGTTGTCTTACTGAATGATTAGAGTTCTTTTAAAATCTGAATACAAGTCCCTTATTAGATATGTGATGCAATCTTCTAGTCTATCTCTTTTTATTTAATTCTGTCCTGTGAAGCACGAAAGTTTTGAATGCTAATGAGGTCCAATTTATCAACTTAAAAATTTTATGTACCATTCTTCTGGTATTATTTACAAAATCTTGGCCTAACCCACAGTCTCAAAGGAGTTCTGTGTTTCCTTCTTAAAGTGTGTTTGATACATTTTTATTGAATTTTTGTGTATGATGGGAGGTAAGCCCCTCAGTTCACCCTTTTGCACGTGGACATCACTTTCCCACCACCATTTGTTGAACAATTCTTCCCTTAATGAATTGCCTCGCTACTTTCATCAACTATAAATATAAGGATTTATTTCTGGACTCTCAATTCTGTTCAGTGGGTAGCCAGTGAGGAGGCCTGAAAACACCTGGTCCAAATAGCAAAGGAAATTGCAGGCAGATCCCTTACGAGCAGTACCTGCACTATGGAACCTCCAAAAAGAAACAGATGCAGCAATTAGGCACAGGTGGAGAAGGAAAGTGGGGGTGAGAGGAGGGAAGCCACGCAAGCACAATGTCTACATTATGAAAACTGATTTCTTAAGTCTAGTTTTCATCCCAAACCGTATTATGTTGATTATACCATTAGGACAAAATAATTATATATAAGAAAGTCTCATCCGTGAGTTGTTTGTTGTCGTTGCCGCTGTTTGTATGTAGGGGGTTGATTTTTGTTTTTACTAGACTTTATTTTTTGGAGCAGTCTTATGTTCACAGGAATATTGAGCAGAGGGTACAGAGATTTCCCATATATCTCCTACCACATTATACACAGCCTCCCCAACTAAAAACCTCCCCTACCAGAGTAGTACATTTGTTACAACTGATGAACCTACACTGACACATCAAGCCAGTTCTTCTTTTTCTTAAATATTCACCAAACGCTGAATCATAGTTATTGCTAAGGAGTGGAATGACAAAAAAAGTTTTAGTTCAAAGTTACACATTTGTATATCTTTGGCATTTTCTCCCCCAGCCATGCATTTCTTAAGTATAGAAAAGTCCTGTGCTCGACTCGACAAAAATCATCAGCAAGAAACAATGAACAATAAGACGTTTGTCTCTATTTATATATTTCAATCATGATTGATATTTTTATACAAAGAAAACACAGCTTTTGCTTAAATTAATAAATACCTTCACAGAACTACTTACAAATCTATTTGTTTCAAAATCGAAAATAATTTGGGAGAATGGCATTGAAACATGTATACTATCATGTAAGAAACGCCAGTCTATGTTCGATACAGGATACAGGAAAAAAAAAAATCTAATTGTTTTGTAAAGTATATTTTCCAATTAGCAGCTAAGCCAACTTTTAAATTCTTTCTTTTTTAAAATGCCATGATTAACAACATGTCTGTGGGAGTAAGCATGATTAAAAAGACAAATATGTTAACTCTGATCACCAGTATGTGAGAAAAGGAGTCTTGAGGTTCACGTCTGTGGCCCTATGAAACATCCCTCTTCTGCAGCTGTTTCCCTTCAAAGGTTCAGGGTGGTGAGTTCACACAGTCTTAGGGACTGCAAGTCCACCGACAAATCAGCTGCTGATTTGCAGTTAGTCCATATCATCATTGTTAAAGCTGTGTTCAATGGGCCATATAGTCATTTAAAGCTATAAGCTTCTTTCTAAACCACTCTTTGCTCTGTTAGTTTCCTGACAAGCTAAAGGCCCCTTGAGAGTTCATAGAGCTAAAACTTCAAGGCAGTGACATCCATAACTAAACCCACAGGAACTAGCCAAGAAAGTTGTTCCAAATATGACTGAGTCTTGAAAAAAATTTTGGGGAGAACGTTAATGCCATTTAACTTTAAGAGTATCAAAATGATATGTGATATAGATACAGGTTGACTCTAAAACACACCTTCTTTTCAAAAGTGACCCACGGGTTCTGCTACATCAGAGTCACCTGGGATGCTGCTTAAAACTGTCATGCTCTTGAAGCTTGCCCCAGACCCGCTGGATCTGAACAACTGGATGTGAGACCCACAAATCTGTTTTTTTTCCAAAGCCCCCTGGACACTTATACACCTATTAGAATTGCCAAAAAAAAAAAAAAAAGAGAACACAGACAATNTTTTTAGGCATCTCCTAGAAGGCAATGGCACCCCACTCCAGTACTCTTGCCTGGAAAATCCCATGGACGAAGGAGCCTGGTAGGCCACAGTCCATGGGGTCGCTAAGAGTCAGACACGACTGAGCGACTTCACTTTCACTTTTCACTTTCATGCATTGGAGAAGGAAATAGCAATCCACTCCAGTGTTCTTGCCTGGAGAATCCCAGGGATGGGGGACCCTGGTGGGCTGCCATCTATGGGGTCGCACAGAGTCGGACATGACTGAAGCGACTTAGCAGCAGCAGAAGAAGAAATGAAATACGTGTAGTGTCTCATGTCTGGCTTCTTTTGTTAACGTGTTTTGAAGTTCATCCATGTTGTATGTTTCAGTTCACTTCTTTTTTATTAGTAGTGGTTTACCACTCTATAACATTTTTGTCTATCCACTGAGCAGTTAACAGACATTTAGAATGTTTCCAGTTTGGGGCTATAATTAATGAACATTTGCGTGCAGGTTTTGGTGTGAACATGCATTTTTCTCTTGGGAAGAGATGAACGGTTGGAATTGCTGGGGCATAGTTACTTTACTTTTACAAAGTTGTCAAGTTTTCCAAAGTGTCTGCACCTTTGTACATTAATTGATATCAATGTATGAGGGCTCCAATTTCTCCATATTCTCACCAATATTTGTTATTTGTGAATAAATTAGGAAGTCTTAATTATACTTTTTCTGATGAGTGTGAAGTGATATCTCAATTGTTTTCATCCCTAATGACTAATGAGGTTGATCTTTTCACGTACTTATTAGCTATTTGTGTATCTTCTTTAGTGAAATGTCTATTCACATCTTCTGCCCATGTTCTAACTGGGTTGTCTTACTGAATGATTAGAGTTCTTTTAAAATCTGAATACAAGTCCCTTATTAGATATGTGATGCAATCTTCTAGTCTATCTCTTTTTATTTAATTCTGTCCTGTGAAGCACGAAAGTTTTGAATGCTAATGAGGTCCAATTTATCAACTTAAAAATTTTATGTACCATTCTTCTGGTATTATTTACAAAATCTTGGCCTAACCCACAGTCTCAAAGGAGTTCTGTGTTTCCTTCTTAAAGTGTGTTTGATACATTTTTATTGAATTTTTGTGTATGATGGGAGGTAAGCCCCTCAGTTCACCCTTTTGCACGTGGACATCACTTTCCCACCACCATTTGTTGAACAATTCTTCCCTTAATGAATTGCCTCGCTACTTTCATCAACTATAAATATAAGGATTTATTTCTGGACTCTCAATTCTGTTCAGTGGGTAGCCAGTGAGGAGGCCTGAAAACACCTGGTCCAAATAGCAAAGGAAATTGCAGGCAGATCCCTTACGAGCAGTACCTGCACTATGGAACCTCCAAAAAGAAACAGATGCAGCAATTAGGCACAGGTGGAGAAGGAAAGTGGGGGTGAGAGGAGGGAAGCCACGCAAGCACAATGTCTACATTATGAAAACTGATTTCTTAAGTCTAGTTTTCATCCCAAACCGTATTATGTTGATTATACCATTAGGACAAAATAATTATATATAAGAAAGTCTCATCCGTGAGTTGTTTGTTGTCGTTGCCGCTGTTTGTATGTAGGGGGTTGATTTTTGTTTTTACTAGACTTTATTTTTTGGAGCAGTCTTATGTTCACAGGAATATTGAGCAGAGGGTACAGAGATTTCCCATATATCTCCTACCACATTATACACAGCCTCCCCAACTAAAAACCTCCCCTACCAGAGTAGTACATTTGTTACAACTGATGAACCTACACTGACACATCAAGCCAGTTCTTCTTTTTCTTAAATATTCACCAAACGCTGAATCATAGTTATTGCTAAGGAGTGGAATGACAAAAAAAGTTTTAGTTCAAAGTTACACATTTGTATATCTTTGGCATTTTCTCCCCCAGCCATGCATTTCTTAAGTATAGAAAAGTCCTGTGCTCGACTCGACAAAAATCATCAGCAAGAAACAATGAACAATAAGACGTTTGTCTCTATTTATATATTTCAATCATGATTGATATTTTTATACAAAGAAAACACAGCTTTTGCTTAAATTAATAAATACCTTCACAGAACTACTTACAAATCTATTTGTTTCAAAATCGAAAATAATTTGGGAGAATGGCATTGAAACATGTATACTATCATGTAAGAAACGCCAGTCTATGTTCGATACAGGATACAGGAAAAAAAAAAATCTAATTGTTTTGTAAAGTATATTTTCCAATTAGCAGCTAAGCCAACTTTTAAATTCTTTCTTTTTTAAAATGCCATGATTAACAACATGTCTGTGGGAGTAAGCATGATTAAAAAGACAAATATGTTAACTCTGATCACCAGTATGTGAGAAAAGGAGTCTTGAGGTTCACGTCTGTGGCCCTATGAAACATCCCTCTTCTGCAGCTGTTTCCCTTCAAAGGTTCAGGGTGGTGAGTTCACACAGTCTTAGGGACTGCAAGTCCACCGACAAATCAGCTGCTGATTTGCAGTTAGTCCATATCATCATTGTTAAAGCTGTGTTCAATGGGCCATATAGTCATTTAAAGCTATAAGCTTCTTTCTAAACCACTCTTTGCTCTGTTAGTTTCCTGACAAGCTAAAGGCCCCTTGAGAGTTCATAGAGCTAAAACTTCAAGGCAGTGACATCCATAACTAAACCCACAGGAACTAGCCAAGAAAGTTGTTCCAAATATGACTGAGTCTTGAAAAAAATTTTGGGGAGAACGTTAATGCCATTTAACTTTAAGAGTATCAAAATGATATGTGATATAGATACAGGTTGACTCTAAAACACACCTTCTTTTCAAAAGTGACCCACGGGTTCTGCTACATCAGAGTCACCTGGGATGCTGCTTAAAACTGTCATGCTCTTGAAGCTTGCCCCAGACCCGCTGGATCTGAACAACTGGATGTGAGACCCACAAATCTGTTTTTTTTCCAAAGCCCCCTGGACACTTATACACCTATTAGAATTGCCAAAAAAAAAAAAAAAAGAGAACACAGACAATTCCAAGTGCTGGTGATCATGTGGAACAACAGGGACTCTCACTCATTGCTGGCTGGAATACAAAATGGTACAGCCATTTGGAAGACAGTTCAGTGGTTTCTTACAGTACTAAATATAATCTTACCATATGATCTGGCGATTGCACTATTGGTATTTACCCAAAAGAAGTTGAAAACTAGGCCATTCAAAAACCTACACATGAATATTTACAGTAGCTTTTTTTTCATAGTTGTGAAAACTTGGTACATACAGGCAACAGAATATTATACAGCACTAAAAAGCAATGTGTTATCAAGTCATGAAAAGACATATAGGAAATTTAAATGCATATCAGTAAGTGAAAAAAGCCAATTTTAAAAGGCTACATAGTATATGATTCTAATTATGTGACATTCTGGAAAAGGCAAAACTTTGGAGACAATAAGAAGATCGCTGATTGCCAAAGTGGGGGAGACAGGAAATTAACTGATAAGCACAGAGAATTTTTAGAGCATTGAAAATATTCTGCATGATTCTATAATAATGGGTATATGTCATTACATTTTTATGCAAACCCATAGAAGGCACAACACAAAGATTGAACCCTAAGGTAAACTACGGGCTTTATCCTAAGGTAAACTATGGGGGATTATGATGTGTCAGTGTAGGTTAACTCCTGGTTTAAAAAAAAGTACCATTCTGGTGAATGATGTTGATACACTCTGGTGAGTGCAGGTTCTTCATGTGTAGGGCAGGGGATATATGACAAATCTCTGTACTTTCCTCTCAATGCTGTTGTAAACCTAAAACTGCTCTGAAAAATACGTTTAAAAAAAAGCTGCCTAGTGACTTTCCTACACCATAAGTTTGGAAATCATTTTATGGAAGAGCGATTCTCAGACTCTTCTGCACACGAGCATGATCTGGAGAGCTTTTTAAAATCCCAGTGCCCAGACCATGCCTCATACTAATAAAACCAGAATCTCTTAGGGTGGACAAAGGCAAGAGTTTTTTAAACTTTCCAGATGATTTCAATGTACAGCCAAGTCTAAGCATCAGTGTTATAAACTAAAGCTTCAACATGCAGCTTGGTGGTGGTGGTGGTTTAGTCACTGAGTGGTGTCTGACTCTTGTGACCCCGTGGACTGTAGCTTGCCAGGCTTCTCTGTCTGTGGGATTTTCAAATTCAGTCTTTATGAGTGTCAAACACTACTCAACTTGAAATTTTTACAAGAATAAGAACAACAACAGCAAAAATGTTTAATACCCAGTTAGTTATTGTGGCAACAAAAAAGTCTTCATACGCTGCCATAAAAAAATAATGTTAATATGAATTAAACACAGAAAAGTCCTCATTACCAATATGACAACAGATAAAAAAGAGGAGGAAGTTTTTCAATAATTAATGTGAGTCAAACAAAGATACTTATTAAGTCCAGGCTTCATTGAAAGAAAACTTGTGCTCTAAATATTACAAATCAGTTTTATTACATATGATGGAGGCAGTGATCAATATTGTGCAACTATTTCATACTATTACAAATCAATCTTCAACAATTTAAGGATATTTATAAGCTATGAAGGAGATTTTCAATAAAGTATCAATGTCAGAGAAATAAAATGATTCAACAAGCTACTTTCTCAAGTCAAGGCTTTCTGTAGTTAAAAGACTGAACTATGTACTTTGTTTTCCCTCAGTAGCTTACAAGAGAGTAACATATCTTAGTACAGTGGACTTGAAACTACAGTTACAGAATTTTAAAAGCATGTATTTACTCAAAGAATTATAAATTTCAGACTCAAACTGCACTTATAGAGTGAACAAAAGGCCAAAGGAGAATATACTCATTTTACTATTGCAGCCTGGCTTGAGGTCAATAGAATCAAAAAATAAAAGAATTACAGAGCAATTTAGTGGAAAGGAAGTCATCATTTCAGAAAAGATTCAATAGTTTACATGATTTCAAACCATGCTTTGTTTCTGCAGCCTCCTTGAGATAAAACCTCAGAATGTATCTGTTTTATCACCCACCCTGTAAGTGTGGTTCAGCTTCAGAAGGAATGTACTGAACTGAAAACAAACTATCCCACCAAGAAGAATATTCTTGTAATTTTAGAGATAAATATATGGATTCTAGAGCAACCCCAAAATTTCTGGCAGTTGTCTTTCAGCAAATAAAACAGCAATGTTTTAATCCTCTGCCCCTATGAAAATCCACCAAAAAACTAAAATCGCTGAATTAATCATTAATGTAAAACTTGAATCAGAATTAATATGGCTCTTCACTCATATAGAACTAAAGATTTTTTTAATATTAACTAAAATTTATATATAAAATCAAAACTTTCTGTAGCCACAACTACCTGCTAAAGCGGTGAACTGGTTTCCTACTGCTACTGTTAAAAATGACCCCACACAACAGTCCACCACTTACTGCCACTGTCAGATCTTAAACTACTAACTCTGATCTTCTGCCTACCTCTTATTAAAAAAACCTTGTAATTACACTGGGCCTAGGGAGATAATCCAAGATAATCTCCCCATCTCAAAAGTCATTTTTTTAAAGATTTTTTTTAATGTGGACCATTCTTAAAAGTCTTGATTGAATTGGTTACAATACTGCTTCTGCTTTATGTTTTGGTTTTTTGGCCTGAAGGCATGCGGGGTCATCCCAAACCAGGGATCAAACCCACACCCCCTGCATTGGAAGGCAAAGTCTTAACCACTGGAACACCAGGGAAGTGCCTCAAAAGTCTTACCTTAATCACATCTATGATGTTCCTTTAATCATGTAACGTAATATCATCATAGGTCCCGGGGATAAGGACATGGACATCTTTCTTGGCCATTGTTTGGTCTACCATAGGTAATAATAGAGAAAGAGTAGAAAGTGGACAAAGATTATGGTTAAATACCACTTTTTACTTTCAAGCAAGTGGGAAAGGAATAAAGGAAATACTGGACGCTCTATGCATGTTGCCATTCTTCTGCATTCTGAGACTGTTCTGGCCATTGCAATAGCCAATAACTAACTATATGTGGCTATTAAGCCTTCGATGAGGATATTTCAAATTAAGATGAGCCATAAGTATAAACTACATTTCAAATGTGAAAGACAGTACAGAAAAAATGTAAACTATCTTCTCATTAGTTTTATATCAATTTTCCATTTTGAAATAAAAAGATTTGGGCCTATTAAATAAAATATGTAATTAAAATTAATTACATTTGTTTTTACTTTCTCTAGTGTGGTCATTGGCTTCCCAGGTGGCACAGTGGTAAAGAATCCCTGCAGGAGACGCAGAAGATTTGGGTTCCATTTCTGGGTGAGGAAGATCCCTGGAGTAAGAAATGGCAACTCACTCCAGTACTGGTGCCTGGGAAATCCCATGGACAGAGGAGCCTGACAGGCTACAAAGAGTGACAAGGAGTTAGACACGACAGCAACTGAGCATGCGCGCGTGCACACACACACACACACACACACACACACACACACACACACATATAATATGGCCATTAGAAAAACTTAAGTTACATATGTAGGGAGGTAGCACTTGAGACTGTTAATTTTATGTGTCAACTTCTCTGGGCTGAAGTCCTAACCCTAGTACCTCAGAAAGTGGCCATATTTGGACATAAGGTCTTTTAAGATGTAACTAAAACCATAGCCTTGACTAGATGGACCTTAGTCGGCAAAGCAATATCTCTGCTTTTGAATATGCTATCCAGGTTGGTCATAACTTTTCTTCCAAGGAATAAGTGTCTTTTAATTTCATGGCCACAGAGATATTACTTTGCCGACTAAGGTCCGTCTAGTCAAGGCTATGGTTTTTCCAGTAGTCACGTATGGATATGAGAGTTGGACTGTGAAGAAGGCTGAGCACCGAAGAATTGATGCTTTTGAACTGTGGTGTTGGAGAAGACTCTTGAGAGTCCCTTGGACTGCAAGGAGATCCAACCAGTCCATTCTGAAGGAGATTGGCCCCGGAATTTTTTTGGAAGGAATGATGCTGAAACTGAAACTCCAGTACTTTGGCTACCTCATAAGAAGAATTGACTCATTGGAAAAGACTCTGATGCTGGGAGGGATTGGGGGCAGGAGGAGAAGGGAACGACCGAGGATGAGATGGCTGGATAGCATCACTGACTGGATGCTCCTGAGTCTGGGTGAACTCCGGGAGTTGGTGATGGACAGGGAGGCCTGGCATGCTGCGACTCATGGGGTCGCAAAGAGTCGGACACGACTGAGCGACTGAACTGAACTGAACTGAAGTTAAAATGAGGTCACTTGGATGTATCCTAATCCAATATGACTGATGTCTTTATAAGAAGAGAAAATTTGGACACAGACATACATGTGCAGAAGGAAAATGATGTGAAAACACAGGGAATGATAGCCATCGATAAGCTAAGGAGAAAGGCCTGGAGTAGATCCTTCCCTCATGGCCCTCAGAAGAAATTAACCCTGACAACACCTTGACCATAGAGTTCAATCCTCCAAAACTGTGAGAAAACAAATATCTGGTTGCTTAAGAGAAATCTATATCCAGGTCAGGAAGCAACAGTTAGAACTGGACATGGAACAACAGACTGGTTCCAAATNAGGAGGAGAAGGGGACGACCAAGGATGAGATGGCTGGATGGCATCACTGACTCGATGGACATGAGTCTGAGTGAACTCTGGTGTTCGTGATGGACAGGGAGGCCTGGCGTGCTGCAATTCATGGGGTCGCAAAGAGTCGGACATGACTGAGTGACTGAACTGAACTGAAGACACAAGTCTATGGAACTTTTTTATGGCAGCCCTAGCAAATAATACATCATGAAAAGGGTAACCAAAAACAGACTGAGTATATAAAACCATCAGACAAATAGACTTTGACACAAAAATTGTTACTAGAGGCAAAAGAAATTGCATTGTATAATGATAAAATGCTCAATTTGGCAATAAGACATAACAATTATAAACATACATTTATTAATAAGAGAACCTTCAAAACATGAAGCAAAAACTGATAAAATTGATGGAAGCAAAAGATAATCAGACAGTAATAGAGACTTAAAAATACCACTTTCAATAATAGATATTAATATAACAACCAGGCAGAAAATCAACACAGAAATAGAAGACTTGAAATGCAAAAATGCAGATCAAAACCACTTCATACCCATTTCAAAAGCTAAAGTAAATATTATGGAGAATGGCAAGTGTTGACAGGAATGTGGAAAAACTACAAACCTCATAAATTGCTGGTGAGAATACAAAAATAATACAGCTTTTTCAGAAAAAAAATAATTTAATAGCCCCTCAAGTGTTACACAAACTTTCCCATATATACCAATTAGACCTAACAAACAGCTATGCAGCACTCCATAACAACAGCAGAATACACATTCTTCTCAAGCACACCTGAAACATGTTCTGTGAATGCATGTAGGCTCAGTCGTGTCTGACTTTCCAACCCTATGGACGACAGCCTGCCAGTTTCCTCTGTCCCTAGGATTTCCCAGGCAAGAATACTGGAGGGGGTTGCCATTTCCTCCTCCAGGAGATCTTCCTGACCCAGGGATTGAACCTATGTCTCTTGTGTCTCCTGCATTGGCAGGAGGATTCTTTACCCCTGAGCCACCAAACATCTTCCAAGATAAACCAAAAAACAAGCCTCAGCAAATTTAAAAGGCTTAAAACTCCATAATGAATGTTCTCCAACTACAATGGAATGAAGCAAGAAATCAGTAACAGAAGGGTATTGGGAAATTTACAAACAGGTGGAAATTAAACAAAACATTCTTAAAAACTAATGAATCAAAGAAGAAATCTCAAAGGAAATTAGAAAGTAACTTGAGATGACTAAAAACAAAACACAACACACTGTAACTTATGATATGAAGCTAAAACAGTTCTTAGATGGAAATTTATAACTGAAAACACCTATATTAAAAAAGAAAAAGACTTCAAATCAATAACCTACCATTCTGCCTTAAGACACTTCAAAAAGAAAAGCAAACTAAACCCAAAAGTAGTAAAAGGAAGAAACTACTAAAGATAAAATTAATGAAATATAGAATATAGGAAACCAGTAAAGAAAATCAATGAAATCCAAAGTTGGTTTACTGAAAAGATCAACAAAATTAACAAACCTTAAACTAGACTGACCAAGAAAAAAGAAAGAAGACTCTAGTTATTAAAATCATGAATAAAAGAGGGAATATTTGTACTGAATTTACAGGAAAAAAGTATTATATAAGACTACTATTAAAAATTATTTGCCAATAAATTAAATAAGCGAAATGAAATAGAAAAAACTTTTACAATGAATCAAATTACTGACACTGACTAATTAATAAATAGAAAAAATGAACAGACATACAATACCCAGATTAACAGTCATAAAATTTATCCCAAATCAGTAGCAGCTCAGGCTATTTTAGCTTCACTGATGAGTTCTAGCAATTAAATAGAAAGTACCAATTCTTCACGAATTCTTCCAAAAACTAGAAGAGGAGAAAATAACTCATTCTATGAAATATCCCCCTGATACTAAAACTGGTAAAAAAAAAAAAAAATCACAGTAAGAAGAAAATTACAAGGGAATTCTCCTTTTTGAATATAGACCTTAAAATCCTTAGCAACAAACTAGCAAACTAAATATAGCAACTATACCAATATTCACACAACCAGATCAACTGAGATTTTCCCCCAGGATTACAAAATCGATTTCATACACAAAAATCAATGTCAGTTGTTAATCAATCAATAATCAAATAACATGTTAACAGGATAAGTGATACAAACCAGTTAATGATCTCAACAGTCACAGATATAGCATTTGCCAAAATCCAACACTCTTTCATAATAAAAATATTCAGCAAACAAAAAGTAAAATAAATTTCCTCAATCTGATAAAGACCATCAGTGAGAAAAGCCACAACTAATAGCATACATACTGGTGAAAAACTGGATTTTGGGCCCTGAAATCATGAAAAGAAAAGAATGTCTATTCTTGGCACTTTTATTCAACATTGTACTGGTGTTCTTTCTACTTAGGGCAATAAGCAAGAAAAGGAAATAAAAGGCATCTATATCAGAAGTAAAACTACCTGTATTAATAGATGACATGACTTTGTATACAGAAAATCTTATTATCCACTAAAATAACTGATAGAACTAAAAACACAAGCCCAGCAAGGCTTCCCTGGTGGCTCAGATGGTAAAGAATCCACCTACAATGCAGGAGATATGGGTTTGATCCCTGAGTTGGGACGATCCCCTTGAGGAGGAAATGGCAACCCACTCTAGTATTCTTGCCTAGAGAATTTCATGGATTAAGGAGCCTGGCGAGCTACAGTTCATGGGGTTACAAAGAGTCAGATATGACTTAGTGACTAACACACAGCAACACTGCAAGATACAAGATCAATGTACAATCATTATGTTAAGTTCTACTGCTCAGTGCTAACCATATTACTTACCAAAATTTCTCTCCCAAAAGATAGGCCAAGATTTTTTATATTTGTATACCTCTCTTAAAAGCTAAAATATATTCCCCGGTCAACTTATTCACTGTAACACTGCCAGGAGTAACAGCATGCTTGGCACTAAGAACTCAATAAACATTTAAGTAAATGAATGAATGAATACTGGGTGGGCCTTATACTCTTAAGGAGAGTAGAAGTATAGCACAGTCTCTGTGCAGATTGAGTTCAGGTCCCAACTCTGCTATTTGTCTCTGTGACACAGGGCAAGTTACAATGCTGTTCTATGTTTCTGCTACCTCCTCAGTAAAATAGGGATAATAGAACTATTGGGGAAATAAATTAGTTAATATATACAATGTGTTTAGAACAACGCTTAGCATAAAGTAAATATAAATTTTATTATGCTATTAGTTCAACTTTGGAAAATGTAAACAGTCTATACAATACACCGTCTACTCCAAGGTCAGCAAGTGTATAGCACGTCTCACAACGTTGCACCATTATGTTAAGAATCACAGCACTCCTTTTCCAGAACCTCTCTTGACCTTCCCAATACCAGTCTCCAGTAAGCCCAAACAGGAGAAAAAATTTAACACTGTTTGCAATGCTGTGTTGATTTCACTGTCATTCTACAAAACAGCACCAGAACGCAACATTTGCTCTACAGGCTTGATCTAGTACCCTGCCAACAAATTCTCTCTCCACAAGAAAGAACAGTCTGTTACTGACTTCTAACTTCTAATGGGCCTACTAACCACAGAATATTGGATTATTATTTAGATTAAATGTCACCGCCCATTTATTTAGATGACTATTTAGCCAGATTTAGTGTGAATGTCAACTTCTAAGGGATGTCTTTCATTAGGCCATTTGTCAGTTCCTAGGACATGCCAAATTTTGTCCTGTTTCAGGCTTTTGTATTTATTGTTCCCTCCATCTGGAATAACCTTATCCTGGCTAACAGAACTGTCCCTGTTATCTTTATCAAACTGCTCATTTCCTTATGCAAATTTATGACTTATCATTTGTTTATTGTCTATATATCCAACTGCAATGTAAATTTCATGGGGGCAGGAAACTGGCTGGTGTACTTATCACTTGTATAATTTGGCATAAGAAAAAAGTGTGGATAAATGGAAAGATGAATAATGGATGGATGAATTTTGTTAGTTCAGATTCAACTTAATTTCTAAGTACCTAAAATGAGTAAAGACCAAAATTATAATGTTTAAAGTGAAAATATATGTAGTATACAGCATTTACCATAATAGAAAAGTATTTTAGAAGATTTTTCTATAAAAAAGGTTGAAATCAAAACAGTTTCCTTTTTCCTCTCAATTATCTAGAAAATAAAATAACCAGAAAATCAAAATTTCTAAGCAGATGCTGGTAATTGCTGGTATATAACAACTCTAGACTACAAAAAAATTGAAAAAAGTATTTGTCCTTATACCTCATATGTATATTCTGTGAAGAACCGAAGTGATTTTCCTAGAAATTAAATATTTTATCTATTAGCTGCAATGATGACATAAAACTTGGGACCAAATAGCTATGTTCTACCAGGAATCAGTTGGACCATAACTTAGAGCAGGTAAAGAGCCACAGACAATACAGAAGGATGTAATACTATATTTTAGTCTACCAATATATAAAATTTTCTGACCCTAGAAACCACAAAGTTGAAGGTGGAATTGATTAACTTCACAACAAAAACAAATTGTTCTAACTCTAGTAAGAGAAGAGAACTAAGATTGGGAAGCCTACATTTAGGAACTATCGATTAGGTTCACTATTCTACAAGATCCTGCAAAGATAAAATTTAAATTCAGGGAATATTTGTCAAGACCAATGACTCTTTCTCCTATTTGTTTTATATTTTTATCTTAACTATCTTGCAAATTTTCAGAACATTTTGAAAGCACCAAATTGTTTTAAAGTATCTAATGAGAGAATTAAATTACATCACAATGAAATATGTCTTCCTGTTTTATTCTTTTCTCCTTTGAGACATTCTCCCAATTACCAATCAGCACAAGTTAAAAGCCCTGGTTTCCTTCACTATGGCCCACATCATATAAAAATATGACCTTGAATATATGTCCTTGAATATAAGTAAAGATTTCATCTGTACAAAACCAGAGCATCCTCCATTATACACTTGCATCTTGCCTAACCTTCTTTTAAAAAAAAATAGTGAACGATGTTCTTTAATGCAGTCAACTTGCATTTAATCGAACTAATAGTAAAAAATAATAACATAAAATAATTATATAAAATTCTTTGTAATTTCCTTTGGAAATCATCTTATTTCTCATTTTTTGGTGTGTCTTTACCTTCTTACTTACTCATCCTAATATTAGTTATATGTTCATATTCATTTATCCCCTAAATTTAAACAGAGAGAAATGGGAACTCTTAGCAAGTTATAGAACAAAAATTAGATGGGGATTAAAAATTGGCCACAAGAATCAAGGAGACACAAGAGATGCAGTTTCATCCCTGGGCTGGGAAGATCCCACGGAGGAGGGCATGGCAACCCACTCCAGTATTCTTGCCTAGAGAATCCAATGGACAGAGGAGCCTGGCAGGCTATGGTCCATGGAGTTGCAAAGAGTCAGACACGACTGAAGTGACTGAGCATGCACACATGAACAACCAAGGACTGTGAGGCTGGCAAAAGCCTTCAAGGCTGGAATGCATTAGGCTTCTTGGGGAAATTCAAGAGCAAACTCGTAGTGCCCAAATACTTGAATTTTGTGATAATATATATTTTTTTCTCTCTCTCCTGACTCCAGTCTCTCAACTTCTTTGGTCACAGACTGCTGTTTCTCCATTTTTCCACCCTCTATTCACCCTTCAGGATAATCTCAACTTTCAGCTTCCACTTCTTTCCTGGATTCAGGATAGTCTTTTTTCATAGATATGGCACATTTTAGGCTGTTCTCAAGGAAATTCTTCCAGAGCTGACTTATTAATTAGGTACAAATTGCCAACATCTGTTGGCTCATAGAAAAAGCAAGAGTTTCAGAAAAACATCTACTTCTGCTTTACTGACTATGCCAAAGCCTTTGACTGTGTGGATCACAACAAACTAGAAAATTCTTAAAGAGATAGGAATATCAGACCACCTTACCTGCCTCTTGCAAAATTTGTATGCAGGTCAAGAAACAACAGTTAGAACTGGACATGAAACAACAGACTGGTTCCATATCAGGAAAGGAGTACATCAAGGCTGTCTATTATCACCCTGCTTGTTTAACTAATATGCAGAGTACATTATGAGAAATGCTGGACTGGATGAAGTACAAGATGGAATCAAGATCACTGGGAGAAATATCAGTAACCTCAGATACACAGATGGCAACTCACTCCAGTACTCTTCCCTAGAAAATTCCATGGATAGAGGAGCCTGGTGGGCTACAGTCTATGGGGTCACAAAGAGTCAGGCACGACTGAGCAACTTCACGACCCTTATGGCAGAAAGTGAAGAACTAAAAAGCCTCTTGATGAAAGTGAAAGAGGAGAGTGAAAAAACTGGCTTAAAAGTCAACATTCACAAAACTAAGATCATGGCATCTGGTCCCATAGATGGGTAAACAATGGAAACAGAGAGAGACTTTATTTTGGGGGCCTCCAAAATCACTGCGGATGGTGACTGCAGCCAAGAAATTAAAAGACACTTTCTCCTTGTAAGAAAAGCTATGACCAACCTAGATAGCATATTAAAAAGCAGAGACATTACTTTGCTAACAAAGGTCGATCTAGTCAAAGCTATGGTTTTTCCAGTAGTCATGTATGAATGTGACAGTTGGACTATAAAGAAAGCTAAGTGCCAAAGAATTGATGCTTTTGAACTGTGGTATTGGAGAAGACTCTTGAGAGTCCCTTGGACTGCAAGGAGATCCAACCAGTCCATCCTAAAGGAAATGATCCTGGGTGTTCATTGGAAAGACTGATGTTGAAGCTGAAAGTCCAATACTTTGGCCACCTGATGCAAAGAACTGACCCATCTGAAAAGACTTTGATGCTGGGAAAGATTGAAGGCATGAGGAAAAGGGGATGACAGACGATGAGATGGTTGGATGCCATCACTGCCTCAAGGGACGTGAGTCTGAGTAAATTCCACGAGTTGGTGATGGACAGGGAGGCCTGGCGTGCTGCAGTCCATGGGGTCACAAAGAGTCGGCCACGACTGAGCAACTGAATTGAACTAAACTGATAGTGCCTAAGACCAACAATGCTTTAGGGGTACACATAAATACTTTAATTTTAATTCTTTTAAAACCAGAAGAAAAAATGGATATAATAACTAACTACATTCATCTTTATACCAATGCAATTATAAATATATAATTCAAATATATTTATGGAAGAAAGGATGCATAAAGGCAAAATTTTCTTGGGCCCACACAAGTCATAATAGTCCTTGAATTCTTCTGAGTCAGAGCAACACTACATCCTCCTCCATCAGAACTTGTCCATTCTAGCTGGATGGGTAACACCCAGACCAGAGGTGACTATAGATTATTTATTCCAAATGTGATTTATGGTAATAGTTGCATACCTCACTAAATCTACTAAAAACTATTAAATGGTAACCCTTAATATAGGATGAATTTTATGATATGTAAAATATACCTCAATAAAAATATTTAAAGATGTAGATTAAATAGGAAAAGTAGAAATACAAGTGTGTCTAGGGGTAAAAAAAAAAAAAGATCAATCTCAGATTATTATGCTTGTTTGAATTCAAAAGTTTATCCATAAAAATGTGCTGCAATAAGGAGAGTTAAAATTTTATCTATCTTAAATATGAACATCTTAAAAGATGATGCTGTTAAAGTACTGCACTCAATATGTAAGCAAATTTGGAAAACTCAGCAGTGATCACAGGACTGTAAAAGGCCACTTTTTATTCCAATACCAAAGAAAGGCATTGCCAAAGCATGTTCAAATTACCACATAATTGCGCTCACTTCACTTGCNTGCTGCAATAAGGAGAGTTAAAATTTTATCTATCTTAAATATGAACATCTTAAAAGATGATGCTGTTAAAGTACTGCACTCAATATGTAAGCAAATTTGGAAAACTCAGCAGTGATCACAGGACTGTAAAAGGCCACTTTTTATTCCAATACCAAAGAAAGGCATTGCCAAAGCATGTTCAAATTACCACATAATTGCGCTCACTTCACTTGCTAGCAAAGTAATGCTCAAAATTCTCCAAGTCAGGCTTCAGCAGAACATGAACCAAGAATTTCCAGATGTACAAGCTAGATTTAGAAAAGGCAGAGGAACTAGAAATCAAACTGCCAACGTTTGCTGGATCACAGAAAAAGCCAGGGAATTTCAAAAAACATGTATTTCTGCCTCATTAACTAAACTAAAGCCTTTGATTGTGTGGTTCAAAACAAACCATGGAAATCTTTCAGAGATGGGAATGCCATACCACCTTATCTGCTTCCTGAGAAACTTGTATGCAGAACAACAAGCAACAGTTAGAATCAGACATCGAACAATGGACTGGTTCCACATTGGGAAAGGAATACGTCAAGGCTGTATATTGTCATCCTGCTTATATAACTTCTATGTAGAGTACATCAAGTCAAATGCTGGGCTGGATAAATCACAAGCTGGAATTAAGACTGCCAGGAAAAATATCAACAACTTCATATATGCAGATGATAGCACTCTAATGGCAGAAACAAAGAGGAACTAAAGAGCCTCTTGATGAGGGTAAAAGAGGACAGTGAAACAGCTGGCTTAAAACTCAACATTCAAAAAACTAAGATCATGGCATCTTGTCCCATCTCTTTATGGAAAATAGATCAGGAAAAAGTGGGAACAGTGGCAGATTTTATTTTCTTGGGCTCCAAAATCACTGCGGATGGTGACGGCAGCCACGGGATTAAAAGATTCTTGCTCCTTGGAAGAAAAGCTATGATAAGCCTAGACAGTATATTCAAAGGCAGAGACATCACTTTTCCAACAAAGGTTCATATATTCAAAGCTACAGTTTTTCCAGTCACCATGTATGAATGTGAGATTTGGACCAAGAAGAAAGCTGAGCACTGAAGAACTGATAATTTCAAATTATGGTGCTGGAGAAGAGTATGAGAGTCCCTTTGACAGCAAGGAGATTAAACTAGTCAATCCTAAAGGAAATCAACCCTGAATATTCACTGGAAGGGCTGATGCTGGAACTGAATCTCCAACACTGTGGCCACCTGATCAAGGAGCTAACTCATTGGAAAAGACCCTGATACTGAGAAAGATTGAAGGCAAGAGGAGAAGGGGACGAGAATGAGATGGTTAGATGGCATCACTGACTCAATGGACACGAGTTTGAACAAACTCTGGGAGATGGTGAAGGACAAGGAAGGCTGGAGTGCTGTGGTCCATGGGGTAGCAAAGAGTCGGACACGACTTAGTGAATGAATAACAGAATATGAACAATATACAAATAAGGATGAAAAAGTGAATCAAAAATGCTAAAACATTCTATATGTGAGAATAATTACAGAAGTTTGGTGATAAAAAAAAACAAACTCATTGTAGTAGTAATTAGGGGAGCCTGGTTGTAATTAAGTACAGGAAGGATATTAAAACTTCCAAAAGATATTTCTCTAAGCCACAACAGAAGAATAAGAGCAACAGAATAATTGGAACCACATCCAAACCCACTTCCTTGTTATTTACCAATATCATCTAAAGAATACTGTCTAGATGCTGGCATTAGACAATCTTCAGTTGACAACTTTAAATCACATTAAAACTTTAAAAAAAAATCAAAGAATTTTATGACATGGGTTAAAAGTTTATAGCCTTGAAACTACAAAAAAATCTGGTGCCCACTACAAACCACATCCCGGCAACTGTCATGTCTCTGCAGTGAAATGGTTTTGTTGTGGTTGAGGCAATCATCTCTGAGTTAATTATTAGCTACTATTCAAATCAAGTGCAATTTGTCTATTGTACATTAGATCATTTTTAAGAGAAGGGTACAAAATTTCATTTTTAGCAACTGATATTGAATGTTATAATCATTCATTTGTCATCCTATGCAATGCAATCAAAATGAGTAGAAAACCATGTTTAACCAATGCATGAAACAGCAGTCATTTTTCAGGCAGCTGAAACTAAGTTCAAATGTTATCTGCTTAATGACAGTGAACATTTATATAAAAAGAGAAAATGAATACTTTTTTTAAATGTGCTTTCCTATTATGTTACTTTGAAAAGTATCTAGAACTAGCACTTCCCATTTACATAAAGCAGATTTTAATCATTTTGTGGTTTGGTTTTGGGATCTAAAATAAATCAATGTTATCTTAAATTGAAAGACTAAGTGAAGGCAGTCAAGATTTCTCTGTTATGAAAACATATAATAATTATGATAAAAAAATGTCAATAGCCATTTTTTAAATCTCAGTAATTTTTAACACTGGAAATACTTTTTCAATGGCCTAATAAAATTAATATTCCTTATCAGCAGAATACTTTCTAATATACAAAGAATTTTTCATAACCTTTGTTGCACCTGAACCTCAAAACAAACCAGTATGTTAGCACGGTGAATAGTTTTTGATGAGCTGCCCATCATCCTACTTTTGCATTCTGGTCCCCTATAATGAAAAGGACATCTTTTTTGGGTGTTAGTTCTAAAAGGTC
>SJYA01000580.1:112337-131701 GCA_006410615.1 Neotragus moschatus | reverse complement strand
TCTTTGGATGAATTTGTGGGGGAGAAAGTGGTCTCCCCGTCCTATTCCTCCACCATCTTCTCTTCCTCCTAGTTTGGTTTCTTGAGACATATAATCAAGGATGCCAAAATGTTTCCTGACATTCCATGCTGGATTATGCTACAAGTCATTCTTTTAAATATAGTTTTTTTCCTGAGTATTTTTCTGTGCTCATTCTTTCCCTAACTATGAAGTCTTTTCTTCATAGGTTGTATGTAGTTTGTTTTTCCCTTGTGCATGCTCATGTTTGAAGAAACCTGTCCCCATCCACATCACCAAAATTGGTAGTTCAGTGTAGTTATTATTTTCAAAGAAGACAATAATTTCAGTAGTTAGGTGAAGACCAAAATTAGTAATTAATTGAAAAAAAATTAGAGTGAGAATTATTAGAAATTATCCTGTTTGCTTTTAAATTATTTTTGTTACAAATCAAATAAATGTGTTTTATTCACTGATATCTAATAGAGAACCCAGGCTGCCTTCATTTTTAAACTAAATTTCATTTACATTATTTACATATTTAAAAAAATTTGGACCTCACTGTGGGGCATAGGGGTCCTAGTTCCCCAGCCAGGGATCAAACTCATGTCCTCTGCAATGGAAGTATGGAGTCTTAACCACTGGACCACTAGGAAAGTCCCCAGCTGCTTTCTGTATTCTTCCAATTTAAGTACTCATATTTGCAATACCTTAACCCTGCCTCTGTCTAAGACTTCTAGTTTTATTTCTTCAAAGGAATGGAAACTTAAAGATTTCATGAAGAAAACTGAGTGCATAATCTCCCTAAATTTTTATAATTTTTTCCTACTGTTTCCCAGTGATCACACCTATTAAGACACCACTTCTTTTAGTGACTGTGTAAAACATTGAACTTCTGTGGACATAACCTTTTGTGTTCATATTTTATTGGCTTAGGTCATATTTTATTATATAATTGTAATAATAAGTATAATTTGTCAAAATTGCATTTGAAATAAATCACTCTGAAGCTTGTAATCACTAACTCAACTAGTACAAAAGTAAGCAGTGATACCAAAGGGTGAGCTGATGGTACAAATGTTCCATCCTATGGCCATTGGGCAGTGTGGTGTACAGAAGGGAAGGGAGGCACCAGTGAATCCAGAGTCTCTGAAATAGGAGTCCACTGAGGGAGCTTCAGACAGAGCAGTGGTTCTCAAACTTCAGCAGGCATCATAATTATCTGTATGCTTAGTATAACGCAGATTGGTGGGCTGCAACCCAGAGTTTCTGATCCCAATGGGACTGGGCTGAGGGTTTGCATTTCTAACAACCTTCCAGGTGATGCTAACTCTACTGTTACAGGGAACACACTTTGAAGACCACTGAACTACAGCCAATTTTGGTAACGTGGATGGGGATAGGTTTCTTCAAACATAGATTGGTGGGCTGCAACCCAGAGACCAAACGTTATTTGGCAGAAAACCAAATGTTGTCTTTCCACTGTATCTTCTATCCATCTTCTAGTGGATAAGCACTAGGTTATCTGTTACTCTTAGCTTTGGTATTGTGTTGAAACTTAAAATTTTTTTCTGTGTCTACTCAGGAACTTTATTTGAAATTTGGTAAAGGATGGAATGAGAACTGTTAAAGTCTCACATTCATTATTTTTTGCTTCTTTGGGAAGAAAAAAAAAACAAAAACCTACTAGTTAGCTCTCTCAACCGTGCTAGGCAGGCTGTTTTCAAATCACACATTCCCCAGTCTCCTTACAGAAGGAAAAAAAAAATACAAAAATCATTTCTGTCTGTCAGAAACGCGTGTGTGGCAGTAGCTTGCCAGCTGCAGGGTGGATAGGCTGCAATGGGGGTGTGCCGTCAGCAAGCTGAAGACTTTGAGAAGCAGGCAGATGATGTGATTGCTCTGTAATCTCCTTTTCAGAACTGGCTGACGGAGCTGGAGATCTTTGCTATAATCTTCTCAGCTGCCATCCATGACTACGAGCACACCGGAACCACCAACAATTTCCACATTCAGACCCGGTGAGGATGTTGGAATGTTTGGAAAAGAGGCAAGAGGAGTCAGGGATAGAGTGTGGAAGTCAGAGAGGGGCAGCCACCTTTCTTTTGCATGGTGGCTCTATTTTGAGTTTCTGAAGGAAAAAAAAATGAACTTATATAACAAGAGGTCAGCTGGGTCAGCTTCAGTCAAAACCTAAGAATTAAAGAAACCATTTGCTCCTCATTCTCCTATGTTATTCGCATTAAATATGGATATACTTCTCTTGGTCACTTCAATCATGTCCAAATCTTTGTGACTCCGTGAACTGTAGCTCACTAGGCTCCTCTGTCCATGGAGTTCTCCAGGCAAGAATACTGGAGTTGGGTTGCCATTCCCTTCTTCAGGGGGTCTTCCCAACCCAGGGATCGAACCCACGTCTCCTGTGTCTCCTGCATTGCAAGCAGATTCTCTACCACCTGAGCCACCAGGGAAGATGTATTCTCTAGTCTAATGCTAGCTATTTTTGTATGTATGGGCTATGCATATTCTTTGTTGTCGTTCAGTCCCTAAGTCACGTCCAACTCTTTGTGACCCCATGGACTGCGGCACATCAGGCTTCTCTGTCCTCCACTATCTCCCAGAGTTTGCTCAAGTTCATGTCCATTGAGTTGGTGATGCCATCTAACCATGCATACTGTACCCATTTCTAACAGGTGAAACAGTTTACATAAAGGTGCAGATATCATGTAGGCTAAATCAGGGAGGACAGGCAAGGACTGAAGTAATTCTCTTGACATTAGCAATAGCAGAGCCATCTTACCCTCTGACCTCAGGGATTCTGCTGATGCTTTTCTCATCCTCCCTGATTTCATCTCTGCCCTTGTTCAGTACGTATGTCACTCCCCGACACAAGGCTTTAGGAGCTAGGTGGTCTCATGTAGCCACTTCGCACCCTCTGTAAGGAGCTTCACAGATAGACACAAACCTCTGTGGGGCATATTAAATATAGGTCCAGGTGCCTCCCTCAGAACCTCTTCACTGTAACAGACATCACAAATCGATTTTGCTAATTTTTTTCTTACCAAACTGCAGATTTGTCCTTAGTATTCCTCTCAGCACAGAATTCCAGGCAAGCAGTACAGTCAATTGTCGTTTCCATTTAGGGTAAAACCTTATCTGCCTTCTCCTGGTCTAAGAACTTAACCTCTCTTAAGACAATGATGTAGAACTGGAGAGACTCTTGACAGTAGGATTAATTGGATCTTGACATAGAAATCAAAGGAAAGTAGAACTGGAAAAAGGCAGTGAAACACAGAGGAAGAATATTGTGGAGAGGGTTGAGTTTAAGACTAAAATACTTGCTGATTTCACTTGAAAAAGGCAGGTGCACACTCCAGATATATTTGTGTTTGTTAAGTCATTCTACATGTGTTAAATGAAGCCAGCACTTAATTAAGGGGTACACAAAAGAAGACAATATCATCTGATCTCTGTTCCGAAGGGCATTTCAATAGAATGGAAGCGGACAAAAGGTCTTCAGCCACATGCTTCATTTTCTGCTTTCTGCCTCCTCATAGAGTGTCTTGGCTGCTGTGGAGCAGCTTTCTGTAGCTTTGTTGCAAGATCTTTGAATACAGGGATTCCACAGAGCATCTCTGTTTAATAGGTATCTGCCAGTGGAGCCTTGACAGAGATGGCAGTGAATAGCACCTGCTGAAGGAAGAGAGGTGGGTGGAACGTTTGTACCTGGATCTTGGCTGGAGAGCAATGTCAAAACTAGTCACAACTCAGAGGAAAAATGGCTTAATTACAGTAGTTAGAAAATAGCTTAATGTCACAAAATACACATCAATTCGTGCCTTACTTACTCAATGGATATAAAATTAGATCTTCTACGTCCTCGGGATTTGCTTGTTTTGTGTTATCTCCACTGGAGTGGGAAAATTCCATAGGGTTCAGTTGAGCTTGGTTTGGAATGAAATTTAAACTTTCATCTTCTTTAACTGAATTTTATCCACAGCATCTCTACCTCTGAGATCCTTGTTTAGGAAACTAAATATGTGACCAGGTTCTTTGCTCTTCAATGGGCACTGTTGATCCTAACACTTTCAAGGTATTCTACATACATTCCAAAGTTTGGAATGCAGATGAGGGTTGGAAGTTATCTTGAGGGGAAATGGATGAACTGTCAGAATACATTGCGTTTATTCAAACCCGGAAAGCCACTGTGGAGCTCTGCAAACTCTCAGTTTATATATCTGGGGCTCAGCTTCCTTCATGAGAAATGAACAAGCTCTAATAATCTAAAGTTTCATTAAATTAAATGTATTAAAATAGTATACCTTAGTATAGTCATTCAGCTGTTTGAGGAAGCGACTAACAATTGTCATATAACCCTTATATTTTTTATTTTCAACTTCCCATGTGTGACTTTCATATGGCAAAATTTTAAGATCAAGCTACTAACAAAAGAACTTGCAAACTGTACCTGCCAGGTGGTACATGTTCAGAGAATTACAACTAAAACAAACAAACACATTCTCTCATTGAATAAAATAAAAATAATCATTTCAGAAAATAAAAGGAAGTTTGACATGACCTGCTTAAAAAAAAAATCACCTCAACAGGTAAAAATCACCACTACAGATAATTAAGATTTTGTTATAGAATAATTTTTAGAGAGTCCTCAAGTTGGATATCACATGTGAAATAATATCCATATATTGACATTTCAATACCCTACAAACATCAATTGATAAATTGTAGTGTTGGTGTTAGCTTTTTGATTGATATAAATGACATGGGGGCAAAGTTAATTACTAAAATAGGATAAAGAGATGGTGTATTTCTACCTTTAGGAGAGTTACCTGAAAAAATCTCAGCTGTTCAGCATCCTAAATTATTTTTCTTGGCTTTCTGTTCAGGTCTGACCCAGCAATTCTGTACAATGATAGGTCTGTTTTAGAAAACCACCATTTAAGTGCAGCCTATCGCCTTCTGCAGGAGGATGAGGAAATGAATATTTTGATCAACCTCTCCAAGGATGACTGGAGGTAAGGATGAGCCACAGGAGAGTTTTGGAAGCCAGGTAAGGAATAGTGAGGAGAGATCAAATGTGCTTGTTTTGAAGAAAATAATACTCTGAAGTTTTTCTTGCTGTTTATTTCTCTTTTTTTTTCTTGACACAAATATTCAAATATATTGTAGGCACTTTGGACATATTCGCTATTGGTTACCTTAACAAAACAGTATTGTTTTGATCTTAAATGAATTTTATCATTTAACATATTTTTGTCATTTTATCTTTGATTGGACTTCTTAAAAAAATCTTTTAAAATTTGCTAAGGAAATCAACACATTAAAATAACCATGGGTACTTAATTCTGTCACCTAAATGGCNTATTCGCTATTGGTTACCTTAACAAAACAGTATTGTTTTGATCTTAAATGAATTTTATCATTTAACATATTTTTGTCATTTTATCTTTGATTGGACTTCTTAAAAAAATCTTTTAAAATTTGCTAAGGAAATCAACACATTAAAATAACCATGGGTACTTAATTCTGTCACCTAAATGGCACCGTGTGTGTCTTTGAACTTGGGTAGAGCTGAGTTTGAATGTGAACACAATCATTTATTAGCTGTCTGTCATTTAGGAAGCTACTCAACCCCATGACACCTTTAAAAAATTTAATTTCTAGAAAATTTATAATAACATTTACCTTATAGTTTCTGCCGGGGTCCAGCCCCGGCAGGTCCAGGGAATTCGAAGCGGGGACGGCGTCGGCGAGGAAAAAANAGCTGCTGTAACAAACAAACCCCCGAAACATAAAACAGCACACATAAAATGAAACTTTATCACCAAGTCATGTAACGTACCAACAAGTGTTTCTTGATTGGAAGGTGGTTTACAATAAGCAGCACTTTTAGATCCAGACTCTACCATCTATATGACTTCCACAGTGTTTATCTACATCAGGGCAGCAAAAGAAGGAAGGACACAAAGACATAGGCATAGGAGATTTTGTAGGCCAGAACTATGGTAGAAACATACCCTCTCTCCTCTTGTTTTATTATCTAACACAAACTGGCAGAGATTCTGGGAAGTGTAGTCTAGCTATGTGGACAGGAAATAAGGGGAGGTTGTGAACAGTTAACTGCCTACTTGTTCCTGGGCTTGCTTATCACAGATGTCCAAGTGGCCAAAGGAATTTGAGTATTTCTAACCAAATTCACCTTTCTATTCATAAATCAAGCATTTATTTTGTTCCTTTTGTAGACAGCTTATGTAGATTGCTTAAGTCAGCTATCTTAACCTTCCCACAAGAATGAAAGTTATTTATTTTGTGCACTGTCCTGAAAAAAAAAATGAGTTCACTAAAAAAAAATCCTTTGTGCCAACGGAGATTCTTGCCCCTTTTTTGGAAAACATTGACCTCTTTGATAAAGAGGAAAGTGAATGAATAATTTCACAAGGGCCAGTAATCATGGAGTCATACAATATTGTATTAGTCAAGCTAGATTCGCCTGTAGAAGTACATTCTTCTGTATTAATTTCTGTGTATTTTTTCCAGTTTATAAATGTATCTGCCTCCAGAGGGAATTCAGGATCACTATCTTAAAATAGGTTTATAGAAATTAGTAGTAGTAGTTATTTAAATTCAAAGGATGTAAGTGATATGGGTATGGGCAAATCCGTAGGATAAGTTGCTTAATGATGTTTAGACTTTTCAGTAATAAAATCCAAATTAATGGATATCTTAGTAGTCAAGCAGTTAGTGTTCTTTAAGCCACCCCCATTAAAATACACCAACAAAACAATGTATATCCCTGCTTCATAGGGGATAAGAGTGAGTTTTATTTGTGTTGGCTGAGCTAGCCCACTGAACCACCTGCACCAGTACATTTACTCTTCCTTCTCGTCATATTGCCCAAATAGAAAAAGCTTTGGAATAAGTTCTTTTTATCATGCTACTTGAGTGATAGAGCAGCCCTTAGCAAGGCATACTTGGAAACAGAAGGACCATTGTGTCCTATGGTTTGTTAATAAAAGAAAAGGGTACAGAGGGAATTAAGCCACGTCAGGACTGTTCCTGAGACCCTTGGATGTCCCAGCACTCACTGTGAGCCCCACTATTCAGCTTCCTCAGATGGCCATTCCTTTTCCTTCTTTTCAGTAGATTTTAAATGTGCGTGTTAGTTAGCTCCTTTCTCTTTGGTAACATGCCTTAGAAAGGAAAAACATTCAGTTTTTGAACTACACCTGATTGTCAAACTAGCTTATTATTACTCTTTATTTATCATTAGTTCACTGATGATATTTTTTATACTCAGAGTGTAACAGTTAGATGTATTAAGTTCAATACATGTTTCTCAGATCTTCACTTAGTAGAAATATCTACTGAGAAATAATACTTGTTCTTTGAATTTACTTGTATACATTTTCTCATGTAATTCTCATTGTTATTGATGGCACAGGGATTATTATCCCACATTTTATAGGTGATAAAACTGAAGTGTAGAGAGGGAAAAATACACTTGCTATGATCATACAGGTGGTGGGAACAAGGCCAGGTTCAAGCTGAAGTCAGTAGCCATTAACCTGAGCAGATTCTTTTCTTGTGAGTTGAATAAACACAACTTTGTGGCTCTCAGAAGTGTGACTCACTTTCCCTTTCCTCTGGATATGTGACTGAAGTATTGAGCTCTGGTTCAGAGCTGTTCTTTAAAATCATCTCCATGTTTAATTAGACTTTCCATAGCACTTGCTTATCATAGTCTTGCCTTTTGGTGAGACTGAGAACATGTTGGCCAGAGAATCATGTCTTATTATTGTCTAACTTGATAAACAGAAGCAATTACTTACTCTACTACTTTTTTGTTCCACTTTTCATTATCACTGAGCCCTGCAGGGAAGGCCCCAGAAGCACTTCATTCCAGTTGTGTATGCCTTTAGGTAGCTTTCGGAGAATGATTCCGAATCAGTCCAGTTAGAATTGGTGTCTCAGACACTGTCCACAACTGGAGGGGTCTGCAGGCTCAAGTAAGGCTACAGGTAGGATGACTGGAGTACACACAAGAATTCTGACTGCTGTGCTGGCTCTCGGCCGCAGGATGCGTTGCTTTGCTTATTTCCCTCAGGAGACCTATTGCTGCCTGATGAGGCTTTCTATACAGCAGCATGCGCTTTTGCAGTTGGATGAAATGATTGGACCCTGGAGGGCTTCAGCCTCTTGGTGTCTTTTATGCAGACGAACAGGGTGCGGGACTTACTACATAATGTAATTGTAATAATGAGAAGAAACACCAGTGGCCTTGGTGGAAGCTGAAGTTGTGAAGTAAAATCTGGGTGGCTCAGCCTTCTGTTCTTAATTTACTTTGACCTCCTGTTTTTCTAGGGTGATAGAGAAGCAGAGCTGGGTCTGCCTTTTTCTCCTTTGTGTGATCGGAAGTCCACCATGGTTGCCCAGTCGCAAGTAGGTACGTGTTTGCCCATCCATCGACGGAGGGGAAAACTAGAGAAGGGTGTCTGGAAGCAAGCTCAGATGCTCCGCGTGACTCTTTGGCTGGAACCTGGCTCCTTTCTGCTACTGTACTCGTGGCTTTGGCTGGCTGGCTGATGGAGCCGCTGTCCCCATCCTCCTTCCTGGAGTGTGACTGGTTCCTGGGAAGATTAGACAGTGACACTGCTATCTCCATCATTCCCTGACAAGAGAAAAAGGGGCTTCGGTCCTAAGGCAATGACAGGCATTAGTGGTGGGAAGCCCATTCAGTTTCAGTCTCACCATTCTGCGTTCAGTACCAAGAGTTTTCTCAGTGGTGCGTCCTCTGGCCCACTTTCCAAGACAGCACCATATCCTGGATGACCTTACTGCCAGGAATGGCTCTTTTAAAATATCTCTTTCCTTTCTGCCTGTGTTCTTTCCTTCCTTCCTTTCTTTCAAAAAAACCAAAAATTAGCCCCTTTTTTGGGGTAAAGAATACTTTTGCACTGCTAATAACTGCAATATATGTGCATGAGTATTATTTTATTTTCAGAATTCTGTTGTTACTTGTATAAGACAATTTTTGTCTTGCCAGTTTCATTATAGGATTTTTTATCATCCTTCACTTCTGTGTATTAAATGCCAATATCACTTCTATCTTGGTCATTGTAAAAGTCAAGTAAGCATTTGTATATTTTCAAACACCGTATCTCCTTTGATTGGCATTTAGCTTCCTTCCAACTTTCATGTCACTGGGTAATGAGTTACCACCATTAGTCCCAGATCATATATTTTCTCCTGACATGTCACAGCACACTTTGGTATTTTTGAGTTGTTGAGATGATTACTCCAGCCCAACATCAACTGTCTCTCCAGCATGGTGATCTCTCAAAGGTAACATTTCCAGATCTGATTCCTCTCCTGGTTTCCAACCCTGTTGGCCCTCTTCCATCCAAATATGGCCCTGGTACCTGGAGTCGGCAGGTCTAAGATGAAGTCCACCATCTTTCCCCCTGGTCACACTCTCCCCCATTGTCCCTGCTCTCTCTGCCTTCCTGGTGGAAGTCTCTGACAGACTCCACCTACAGGTAGGGCCACCTGCTGCTGTGCACGTATCCATGCTTCCATCACACGCCCGCCTTACAATGGCACTGGATCTCACCTCCCTTACTTTGTCTTTGAGCTTTGTGAAGTGAAGCTTCTAAAATGATTTTCCCAGTGTCAGCCTCCATTGCTTTCTCCCACCCCATCCATCTTGCCAGATTAACTCTCCCAAATAGCAGCAGAAAACATCTTAGTACTATGCTGCCCAAACATCTTGAGGGGCTTCTAGTGCCTAAGTCCTAACCCTAGCTTGGTACTTTGGAACCTCCCTCCCTGAACAGATCATGACCCTTCCCAGGCTTTCCCTTTCTGACTCTAAAAGAATTCCCAAGTTTGAGTCATTCCCCAAACACATCCTGCACTTTTCCCTGTCCTGTCACCTTGCTGATTTCACCCCCTCCACCTAGAATGAATAGCCTTAAGGCTCAGCTCAAATATCACAGCCTCCATAGCTGTTTGCAGCTGTCACAGTGGGAGGGAAAATACCCTCCTTCCCTTACCTTCCTAGGGGCCTTTCTTTGGGCTTCTCCTTAGGCCCTTTCCATTTTTATGCTTACTGAGTTCTATAAACTTCCAAGGGCAGGCAGGTTGTGTTACAACTTTTCTCACAGTGTTTTTCACATAATAGATATTGAATTTGCATTTTTAAGCATTTTATTGAACTGTCGACTAAAAAGCTAAAGGAAAGCTATGTAGGGGAAATGGAACTGACTCATGTGATAGTCAAAGCAAGGATTATATTAAATGATTAAGACCAACCTAAGCTCTCCTGATCTGATTTGGCACTCCTATGTAGATGAATTTTAAAAGAAAGCTACAACTCATCAATTTGCATGGGAATGTTGGAAAGGCCCCAGTTACTATGTAGTTCCTATGTAGTACTATGTACTGAAACTTTGCTGTTTCTCTCCAGGTTTCATTGATTTCATTGTGGAGCCCACCTTCACTGTGCTCACAGACATGACAGAAAAGATCGTGAGTCCACTGATTGATGAACCCTCTCAAACGGGGGGCACCGGGAAGAGGCGTTCAAGGTCAGTGTTGAAGCTTGAAAGCTAGGGGTCAGGGTGGTCCATGCATGGGGACAGACTTCTTCTGGAAGGTATGGGGATAGTACTTCTTAATCATGTTCACCCTACCTCCTCCTTATGAGACGTGTCTGCTTCTTCCTTTTTCTCAGAGGAGTCGAAGTTGTATGCTCTGGATTCTCCAGGCTGGCCTGTTAAGGGGGTGATCAAGGTCCAGGCCATGATATATAGGTTCCCAGTGCTGCCCTTACCCCCGACCCCCTCCATTCTCTCTTTTGGTGGCTTTGCCCACAACATCGTCAGTCACTGCACTTCACCTGCTGTACCCAGAGAGTCCTTGCTCCCCATACTCCAAAACGAAAGAACCATGGATCAGAGTTATCATATTAAGTGAAACTTTCATTTCTAGGTTCAGGAAGAAAATTAAGTAGAGGGGGAAAAGAGCTGAACTTTTAAATCACCTTCTGCCACAACATCATTCCACCCATCCATCTGACTGCGGTTGTCTGACACTGTCCCACAAGCAATCTTGGTGGTGACATCGTGAAGCGCTGGCACCTAAGAAGTCTGGCACTTTGTGCTGCATTCTGTGTGTTGTGTGTGTCACTCAGCCATGTCCGACTCTTTGCGACCCCATGGACTGTAGCCCACCTGGCTCCTCTGTCCATAGGATTCTCCAGGCAAGAGTACTAGAATGGGTTGCCATTTCCTTCTCCATCAACATCATTAAACGGAGTCAGAGTGTACAGCCTCTGGAGTCATATGGCCAGTTAAACATCCTGAGTCCATTCCTACTTAACTGTACCATCTCAGGCAAGTGGCCTCAGTTTCCCCATTTGTGAAAATGTGGATTATAATACTCATAGGTTGCAGGGAGGATTAAATGAATTATTTAATCTATGTAAAGCCTATATATGATAGCTCAGTTGATAAAGAATCCACCTGCTATGCAGGAAACCAGCATTTGATCCCTTGGTTGGAAAGATCCTCTAGAGAAGGGAAAGGCTACCCACTCCAGTATTCTGGCCTAGAGAATTCCATGGACTGTATAGGTCATGGGGTTGAAAAGATTCTGACACGGCTGAGCAACTTTCACTTTCACTTTCAAAGCCTTTATAACAGGGTCCAGCACAGAGGAAGTAGCAGCTACCATAATGCTAACACCCAGTGTTCACTAGTATTAAATGGTTCGTGATACCACTAGTACTGCTATCCCCTCCTCCTCATCCATCAAAACCTTGGGCCCTGTCATAAAGGAGAGAAATGGAGTGAAGAAGAAAAAGAATAGAAGAGCAATGAGAGGAAGAAGGACAAGGAGATTAGGACAGAGGGAACCCAGGAATGCTGAAGGTGAAGGGACCTAGTCAAGGCTGCTGACAAAGAGGTCAGAAGCCCCTCCCTGAGTCCCACACCTCCACACTCTGCCAGCATTGGGCTGAGATCTGCTCCACTTATCTAGTTAGTCTTGATTGTCACTCAGTGGATTTGTATTTATTCCCTGGAAGTGTGTGATACTTCAGGCACTGTGGTCACCTAAATGGGAAGGGAATCCAAAAAAGAGGGGATATATGTGTACATATAGCTGATTCATTTTGCTGTACAGTAGAAACTAACACAACATTGTAAAGCAGCTGTATTCCAATCAAAGTTAATTTAAAATAAGTACACCTTCAAAAAAGCAAAGTTTCCCAGAAGGATGGCACTTTCTATGTTCAGTTCAGTTCAGTTCAGTTCAGTCGCTCAGTCGTGTCCGACTCTTTGTGACCCCATGAATTGCAGCATGCCAGGCCTCTCTGTCCATCACCAACTCCTAGAGTTCACTCAGACTCACGCCCGTTGAGTCTGTGATGCCATCCAGCCATCTCATCCTCGGTTGTCCCCTTCTCCTCCTGCCCCCAATCCCTCCCAGCATCACAGTCTTTTCCAATGTGTCAACTCTTCGCATGAGGTGGCCAAAGTACCAGAGCTTCAGCTTTAGCATCATTCCTTCCAAAGAAATCCCAGGGCTAATCCCCTTCAGAATGGACTGGTTGGATCTCCTTGCAGTCCAAGGGACTCTCAAGAGTCTTCTCCACCACCACAGTTCAAAAGCATCAATTCTTCGGCGCTCAGCCTTCTTCACAGTCCAACTCTCACATGCATACATGACTACTGGAAAAACCATAGCCTTGACTAGATGGACCTTATATATATATATTTATGTATTTCCTAAAGTTGCCTCTGTTTAAAGCTTCAAGTGGTATTATATATTTTTGTAATTTTATTTATTTTTGGCTGTTTGAGTCTTTGTTGCTGAATGGATTTTCTCTAGTTGCAGTGAGCAGGGGCTCCTCTTCGTTGCCCTGCACGGGCTTCTTATTGCAGTGGCATCTCTTGTTGCAGAGCATGGGCTCTAGGGCATTTGGGTTTTAGTAGTTGCGCCTCAGGGCTCAGTAGTTGCCATTCCCAGACTGCAGAGCACAGGCTCAATAGTAGTAGCACACAGGCTTAGTTGCCCCGAGGCATGTGAGATCTTCCTGGACCAGGGGTCAAACCCATGGTTCCTGCATTGGCAGGTGAATTCTTTAGCACTGAGCCACCAGAAGATCCCTCCAGTGGTACTGTATTAAAAAACAAGTCTTATGCTTGACTGATCTCTCACAGTCTCCATGCCTCTCTACCTTCCCCCAGGTACAAGAGGAAGTCCCCTTATTCTAGCCTTGGGTATCCTGGGATCAGAGTTTCTTGAGTACAGGAGGAGTTGGAGCTAGAGAGAAAGAGGACCAAGTGACTAAGTGACTTGGAAATGTAGTCAGTGTGAAGAAAGGTAGGCAAACTGTGGAACCAAATGGAAGTCAAGTTTAAAAGGGTTAATTTTAGGAAGTCAAAGACAGAATTCATCTGTGGGGAATCTAGTCACATGGAAAAAGAACATTTGAAATATGGGGACCTTTGGGACTATCAATACTCATAAGACTGAAACCTTGATTTTTTTTTTCTGCTGAAAATGGAGAATTTTCCAGCTGTTGCATATTGAAAATAGAAATGACAAACCTCAGGCCCCAGGAATTTCACAATGGTAACTTGATGCGTGTTCACCACTCTTCTCTTAGGCCTGCTTATCAGCACGCCCTTTCAAACTCTAACCCTCTCTTTGGTTTTTTTGTTTGTTTGTTTGTTTTCCATTCTCCAGTTTGAACAACATCAGTTCAACAGATGCAAAGCGATCAGGTGTCAAGAGCTCTGGCTCAGAAGGAAGTGCCCCAATCAACAACCCTGTCATCCCTGTTGACTATAAGAGTTTCAAAGCCACTTGGACTGAGGTGGTGCACATTAACCGGGAGAGATGGAGGGCCAAGGTGCCCAAAGGTAAGGTGCTGATGGGGAATCTTGCTCATACCACTCAGACCCACTCAAAAAGCAAGACGTTGCCACCCCTGATTTAGAAGTATTGAAAATTAAGCACAAACTCAGGGTATATATTCAAATTGCTGAATGTTAGGAGAGACCATCTTTTACTCTTTATTATATCCAATACTTAGTGCATGAGAGAATGAGGTTGACTTCCAAGCCACCTGATGGAATGACCTTTGTGCTATATGTCCAGATACTTCTCAAAATGAAGATTGTACAGAGGACAGGTGTTCCTCCTATTTCTTGGTCTCTGCTAGGCCATCTTGTCATTCTTATTTTATGACATGTGGCACATTTATCAGGCCTTTACTCCTTTTATCTACCTTGGCCATTACATTGGGATAGAAAAAGCTTTAATCTCCTTACATGCATTTTTATCTTCATGTTTTCAATTTCCCTTCAGTTATTACTCAGGCTGACCTTCTGAGATGAGGGTAACTCACAGGTAAACAGAAATTCAAAGAAAAGTCATCACTCTTGGTACGATGAACAAAAGAAGACTGAAATCTCTTTGTTTTTTGAAAGTCAGAATTGATTTGCAAGTTTGTGTTTACCGAGTATGTGCTCCATGATTCGTATCTATGACAGGTTTACACTGTAGTCTAAGTAGGAACACATAGCTGTGGTAAGTCTCATGAAGCTATGATGCCTGGTTCTAGAGACAATTCTAGAGTGGATGATTCTAGAGTTCTAGAACCAAGGAGGCTAATTTCAGTGGGTTTTGTGCAGGTACACCTTCAACAGCAGTCAGTTCTTGCCAACATCCGTTGCATGCCTGCTGTATGCCAAGCTCGGTACTGTGTGCTCTTCACCAAGGTGAATATCAGGCATCCTCGTCCTCAAAGCTCGAAGTCTCCTGGGTGGGGACAGGGAGGCATTAGCACAGAATTTCTTTCCAAGTAGGAATGGGAGTTCAGTGGAAGCCTGTACTCCTCACCAGCAGCCACTGACCTTGAGCCCCGGACTTTTATAACAGGCAAGGAAAGTTTTATCCTTGGTCATAGTATTCCATACTTTTATATACCCAGTGTCTGCCCAAGGGAGAAGGGTAGGAGTAGGTCTTGTTCCTCAAATATCGGGGGGCATTGCTCCCAGTGTTTGAAGAAGGCAATGGCACCCTCTCCAGTATTCTTGCCTGGAAAACCCCATGGATGGAGAAGCCTGGTGGGCTATAGTCCATGGGGTCGCTAAGAGTCGGACATGACTGAGCGACTTCACTTTCACTTTTCACTTTCATGCATTGGAGAAGGAAATGGCAACCCACTCCAGTGTTCTTGCCTGGAGAATCCCAGGGATAGAGGAGCCTGGTGGGCTGCCATCTATAGTGTTGCACAGAGTCGGACACGACTGAAGTGATTTAGCAGCAGCAGCAGCTTCCAGTGTTGAGAGAGAAGAGACAAAATCACACTGCTGAAGTTATTCAGAGGCCAACACTGTGTCCTGTCCAAGTGGCTTCTTAGTTCAGGTAGGGCAAAGTGTTTATATTTACAATTCTTTTAAGGCATAGTTGGGCCCTTATCATTTGGGGATGTCCTGAGCTTGCGTCCTGAGCTATGGAGAAGAAGCCAGCTCTTCTTCAATATGTTAAGTGTGGCATCTCAGAGTCTATTAGGATGCTTTAAACATTGAAATCCTCCCTGTTGGCAGGCTTTGCAACCAGCAATGGCAGCTACTGCATCATTTTGAGAAAGCAATCTCTTATAATCAATTACACTCATTACACTTGAAAATTCAACTCCTGACAACACACAATTGAAAGTGGTATTTCAAAATAATTTGTTTGCAATTATCTGGCTTACTAAAATTACCTTCTGAAATTAATCACCTGGGAGAGCATTAGACAGTTTCTTTTCTAGAAGAAAATTGGTCCTTTTAAAGAGAACAGGTAAATAAACACTGAAAAAGAAGTGAAAGTGTTTGTTGCTCAGTTGTGTCTGACTCTTTGTGACCCCATGGACCCTGCCAGGCTCCTCTGTCCTTGGGATTCTCCAGGCAAGAATACTGGATTGTGTAGCCATTCCTACTCCAGGGGATCTTCCTGACCCGGGGATCGAACCCAGGTCTCCTGTGTACAGGCAGATTCTTCAATATCTAAATCACCAGGGAAGCCCAAAATGAACACTAATAGTTTTAAAATATGTGAGGCATGCTAGTAGAGATAAGCTTGTCCCTAGCCTGGTTGGGGTGCTTGGGAAGGCTTCTTGTGTCTAACTAGGATTTGAAGGATGTCTGGGGTTGAGCATGAAGTGGGAAACAATGCAAAAGGGATTGACAAAGCACAGCCTCCAGGGTTTATGTATGTTTTTGTAGGAGGACAGTTTGGGTATCAAAGCAAAAGTTAGTTGGGGAAAGGGAGAATTGAATCCCTACTTGCCCTGTGCTCTTTGGCAAATCCAGGCAGATTCTTTGAGAAAATTCCCTTTGGGGGATAATAATAGACACCACAGAGGTGGTGCAAAGAACAGAAATTATATAGGTAAAGAATGAGAACAGAGCCTGCACCTGGTTAGTGCCTGATAAATGGTAGCTCTTATTTTGAAAAAATTGGAAAAGAAAGTTTAAATGCAAAGTGAAGAAGGTGGTGGTCAAAATGCCAGTGTATAATTNAAGTACCTTTATGTTGTGCTTACATATTATCAAAAGTTGACTATTCAAAACTAATCTAGTATGTTGGTTGTCTTTTTTAAGTCAGTTTCTCTCCTTTTCTTTCTTTCTCTGTCGGTAGTTTAGGTAGGCATTTCAGAGAATTATATTAAGAGACAGATAATTAGCCCAAACCACTTTTAAGCAAGAGCCAATAGTATCATAATTTAGAAAAGCAAGTAAAATGAGAAAATCAATGTATTTCTCCAAGACTGCACAGACATTCAATGTGGGATAGAATTAGCTCTCAGGAGGAATGCATTAATAATTTATGGATCATGAGGGTTCTGTGCTGCCTTAACTCTTAAGCTCCTTGTTTTGGGCCATTCTCATAACGATCACATCACCATACATAGTGTGAACTGAAAAGCAGAAGGAAATGAGATTGAACTACAGCATTTGCTTTCTACCAGTCTAGAAGNTCAGGAGGAATGCATTAATAATTTATGGATCATGAGGGTTCTGTGCTGCCTTAACTCTTAAGCTCCTTGTTTTGGGCCATTCTCATAACGATCACATCACCATACATAGTGTGAACTGAAAAGCAGAAGGAAATGAGATTGAACTACAGCATTTGCTTTCTACCAGTCTAGAAGCCTGGATGTTAAATCTAAAACCCCAAAAGTTCATTCTTTGCATATATGTCATCTCTGGAACCTGTTATCATACACAAATTAATTGTTCTATCACCTGCTTTGTCTCATAGTAGGAAAGATTTAATGTGTATTAATACTTCACCCTGAAAATATAAGGGGATCAGATTACAGTGGAACAGGTATATCTTCTGTAAGTTTATTTTTTCTTTTTTATATATGTGTTTACTTGTTTTTGTCTACTTATTTGGAGTAGTAGCATTGAATACTGATGGCTGATCACATCAGTGTCAGATATTTCAGAGATGTGAGGGAGAGATGGGAGAAGAGTAAGGCTGTAGACCATTGCAGAACAATCCCCTGAAACACAGTTGCTGCAAGGAAAGGAATCGTATCACATCTGATTATGATGTCATGAAAGCTACCCTTCATTAAGTTAAACATTAGTTGCCTACTGTCAGCTGTAGTTAAGCCCAAACAGACTTGTTTCTGAAATGTACCACTCCCAACTCCCAGTTGTTTTTTGTTTTTTTTTTTGCTAGACTTTCCATAGAAAATTAGTCTGACTCAGTTGTCAAATGAATTTTTATTGCTCAGATAATATGTTGTGCTCTTGTAGCAAACCAGAATTTAATACCTTCAGCTTTTACCAAAATTACTTTTAACTTGGGGATATTCTGAATGTTCAAAGTTTGCCACAGATTGAGAGGGGACTCTGTGAGGGGATTATGCATTATTTTACCTGGTGCCTGAGTATAAACGAATTGTCTTCCCCCTTGTCCCACTTTCCCTCTCTGCACAGTAAGTACAATCCTCTTTTTCTTACCTACAGCCAGCTACAGTCAAATGGCTAATTCTTTCAGGATAGGACTTCAGAGTGTATATAGTTTCTGTATTTTATACTGACCTGGATTGCTGATGATGGAAGCAAGTCAGGTTCATAGGCAGACAGGGTGAATCGTACCCATTGTGTACATTCCATGTAGAAATCAAGTACTCCATGAGAACTGCTAGGTGATGGACACTATACCAAGCACTGGGAGTTCAGTGATGAAGATGACATTTGACCTGTGTTCTTGGGATACTACAGAAGCATGAGAGGAAGTCTGGATGAACATGAGAGGAGCCATTTGGGCCTGAGTCTACTGAGGATGCCATTTTCCTGTCTTCTTCTGCGAGGGTATTCTTTTACTCTCTAGTTGCACCTTTCTATAGAAATCAGAAGACCTACCATGTATGCACATAATTATGTGATTTTGTAAAGAAATTTTTCCTTACCTTTTAAAAAATAATTTTGTTTATTCATTTATTTTTGGCTGTGCTGGGTCTTCGTTGTTGCATAGGCTACCCTCTAGTTGTGGTGCATGGGCTGCTTATTGCGGTGGCTTTTCTTGCTACAGAGCACAGGCTCTAGGGCATGTGGGCTTCACTGGTTGTGGCACGTTGGCTGGTTGCAGCTCCCAGACTTGGGAGCACAGCCTCAATAGTTGTAGTACACAGGCTTAGCTGCTCCATGGCATTTGGGGTTTTCCCAGACCAGGGATTGAATTCGTGTCTCCTGCATTGGCAGGTGCATACTTTACCACTGAGCCACCAGGGAAGCCCTTCTTATCTTTACATTGTAAATTATAAATACATCCTGTTGGGAAGTAGAATGTCATGAAGCAATGAATTGCAAACATTTAAAATTTAAACCAATGCTTGTCAATCCCTATTGTGTATTATATCATCTGGAGAGCATTAAAAATATCCTGTTCTTGCCCCTCTCCCTCCAAAGTCCGATTTAATTTGTCTGAGATGAGGCCAGTGCATTGGTTTGTTTGAGTGAACGAGTGGATGGATGAATCAGTGAAAGGATGAATGAAAACTTGATAATGTATTAAGGAGGACATCTGAGCCAGGCAAATTTAAGGGCAAGAAGAGTAAAATGAAGCCAGAGATCATAGACATGCATGAAGTATAATGCCATAAAGCCCTGTGAACATGTGAACCTGAAACCAGATCTGAGCTTTGTGCTCTTTAGCAGCTGAAGCAAAGGGAAACACAATCACATGGATAATGACTCTGGTGCCCATTAGATTAAAAACCTCTCTTGTCATCTATGAAAGCCAGATGTTTTCAGGACCAAGACTAACCAGGA
>SJYA01000580.1:68044-112158 GCA_006410615.1 Neotragus moschatus | reverse complement strand
AATACCTTCAGCTTTTACCAAAATTACTTTTAACTTGGGGATATTCTGAATGTTCAAAGTTTGCCACAGATTGAGAGGGGATTCTGTGAGGGGATTATGCATTATTTTACCTGGTGCCTGAGTATAAACGAATTGTCTTCCCCCTTGTCCCACTTTCCCTCTCTGCATAGTAAGTACAATCCTCTTTTTCTTACCTACAGCCAGCTACAGTCAAATGGCTAATTCTTTCAGGATAGGACTTCAGAGTGTATATAGTTTCTGTATTTTATACTGACCTGGATTTCTGATGATGGAAGCAAGTCAGGTTCATAGGCAGACAGGGTGAATCGTACCCATTGTGTACATTCCATGTAGAAATCAAGTACTCCATGAGAACTGCTAGGTGATGGACACTATACCAAGCACTGGGAGTTCAGTGATGAAGATGACATTTGACCTGTGTTCTTGGGATACTACAGAAGCATGAGAGGAAGTCTGGATGAACATGAGAGGAGCCATTTGGGCCTGAGTCTACTGAGGATGCCATTTTCCTGTCTTCTTCTGCGAGGGTATTCTTTTACTCTCTAGTTGCACCTTTCTATAGAAATCAGAAGACCTACCATGTATGCACATAATTATGTGATTTTGTAAAGAAAATTTTCCTTACCTTTTAAAAAATAATTTTGTTTATTCATTTATTTTTGGCTGTGCTGGGTCTTTGTTGTTGCATAGGCTACCCTCTAGTTGTGGTGCATGGGCTGCTTATTGCGGTGGCTTTTCTTGCTACAGAGCACAGGCTCTAGGGCATGTGGGCTTCACTGGTTGTGGCACGTTGGCTGGTTGCAGCTCCCAGACTTGGGAGCACAGCCTCAATAGTTGTAGTACACAGGCTTAGCTGCTCCATGGCATTTGGGGTTTTCCCAGACCAGGGATTGAATTCGTGTCTCCTGCATTGGCAGGTGCATACTTTACCACTGAGCCACCAGGGAAGCCCTTCTTATCTTTACATTGTAAATTATAAATACATCCTGTTGGGAAGTAGAATGTCATGAAGCAATGAATTGCAAACATTTAAAATTTAAACCAATGCTTGTCAATCCCTATTGTGTATTATATCATCTGGAGAGCATTAAAAATATCCTGTTCTTGCCCCTCTCCCTCCAAAGTCCGATTTAATTTGTCTGAGATGAGGCCAGTGCATTGGTTTGTTTGAGTGAACGAGTGGATGGATGAATCAGTGAAAGGATGAATGAAAACTTGATAATGTATTAAGGAGGACATCTGAGCCAGGCAAATTTAAGGGCAAGAAGAGTAAAATGAAGCCAGAGATCATAGACATGCATGAAGTATAATGCCATAAAGCCCTGTGAACATGTGAACCTGAAACCAGATCTGAGCTTTGTGCTCTTTAGCAGCTGAAGCAAAGGGAAACACAATCACATGGATAATGACTCTGGTGCCCATTAGATTAAAAACCTCTCTTGTCATCTATGAAAGCCAGATGTTTTCAGGACCAAGACTAACCAGGAGAAATAAAGAGGACCCCTGGTTATGAGGAGTGGGATATTTGTAACACATTTAGAGAAAACAAAATGCAATTCATCTTTCAGAGTGGAGGTGAAACCTTTTGAGTGATTTGAATGCTGGACAGTGAAGTCTCAGGAGAATTGGTCTTTGTTAGGTATCTTCTATTGGTCTCTGTAGGTTACTTCCTACAACCAAGCTTTACTTCATTGCCTCCAGCCTTACATGTCTTTCATCACTTGACCACATCAGCTGTCACTAACCTCTTACTAAAGTTGATTTAACCATACTGGCCAACTCACTGTCCCTGGAACATACCAACCTTGGTCCAATCTTATGACCTTACATTTTTTATTTCCTGTGCCTGGAATGCTTTTTCCCATTATTTTTGCATGGTCAACAATTCATCATTCAAAATTTAGTTAAATCTCCTTCTTCACCTCCTTATGGAACTCTATGTCCTTCACTTATGCTGATCGTTTTCTACTATATTACTCCACTTTTCTTTTTTCATAAAGCACCTGAAATTTATCTTAGTGATTCATTAGTTTAATTATTGTCTTTTCTACTCAAGTCCTCTTGCTCAGTACTGTATTCCCACTGCCTAAAGTGGTGTTTGACACTGTAGTTGCTCAATAAATATTAATTGAATGAATGTATCAAGTTTTTCATGAATCCTTGATGATAGGCAGTTACCCTATGTGTTTGGTTAAACATAGAGCCAGAACCTTTCAGTCAACCAAATTGTAAATAAGACTGATGTCCTCTCATTAAAGAGGAAGACACAGACCAGGATCCCTGGCCATAATCAAGGCCACCTCTCATTTTGTTTGGAGACCAGTTTTGGAGACCATGTTTTTTTGTGAAGCTTCATTACTCTCTTCCCACTTTTAAATTCATAGACAGCAGCCTGAAACTATATGATTTCAGTAGTGGTTTTTTCCAAGTCTTTCTGTTTTATGATCAATTTTTTGTGTGTTTAAACTCCAGATCCTAAGCAAATGTACATGAAGCTTCAATTTTTACATTCAGTGAGGCTGTAGGAGAGTTTTGTAACGTCTCTGAGCCTTGATTCCACTTTTGAAAAATAGGGTTATGATAACAGTATATGCCATATAAGGTTGAGAATGAGAGGAAGTAATCCTTAAGAAGCACTTAGTATAATACCTGACACTGAGGATGCATTCAGGAGAACTTATTGATGATAATAGTAATATTAATAATGCAGTTACAGTATTGGTTTATTAACTATTATTATCCTTATTATTACTTTCTCCCTGCCCCTTCTTCTAACATACTGTTTTGGGAAGTGACATCACCATTGAACTGATTTTACAAGTTTCCTGAATATATGTACCAATCTGACTTGAATTAATCAAAATTATATTCCAAACACTTGGTAAACACCTTAGGTCATTTTACTCACTAACTCCCAGTGCAAACTCTTGTTTTTGTTCAAAGAGACAATTCTCCTAGTGGCATGACTTCTTACCTTTTCTCCACCTTTCCTGACTTGCCCTGGATGCAGAGGAGAAAGCCAAGAAGGAAGCAGAAGAAAAGGCTCGCCTGGCTGCAGAGGAGAAGCAAAAGGAAATGGAAGCCAAAAGCCAAGCTGAAGAAAGTGCATCTGGCAAAGCTGAGAAAAAGACATCTGGGGAAGCTAAGAATCAAGTCAACGGAACACGAACAAATAAAAGCAACAACCCTCATGGGAAAAATTCCAAAACTGAGAAGTCATCGGGAGAAAAGCAGCAGAATGGTGAGTAGAATCGTGCTGGTGAAAGGCTCTTTTCAGGGTGTTAATGATATGATGAGTGGACGCTGGCAAAGAACTGCCCCTGCAAGGACAGCTCACAGAACAGGACTGCCTGGCCATCCCAGCTGCTGCTGATCGCACCTCCCCGAGCTGTGGATCCCATCAGGATCCCATCAAAGGCAGCCAGAAGTTTGCCTGGGCCATTGTCTCTGGGGAGATTTATACCTTTGGGCCCTGCCCAGCTGCACTGGAGACTCTGGCAAATGCCTGCTTTCTAAGGGAGAAATCCGTATTAGCAATCCCAGTGCAATTTCTGAGTGCTTAGCATCAGAATGGATGAATGTATGTACCTTCCCCTGGAAGGGCCAGGACTCATGTCTGTGTAAGGTCTGTTCAGCCTGGAGATTGCAAGATGTACTAAATGTCAAAGAAAACTTTAAGAAGAGGTGATGTCTAACCTGAATTTTAAATGCAGAAATTTGGGGGAACACAGGGACTTCTCAGCCATAGAGAATAAGATGAGTTAAGACACAGGGGCATGGAATTGGTTACCTTGTTTAAGGGAAGAGCAGGAAGTTCAGAGTCCCTGGAGCTTACAAGTGCCAGCTTGTGGTGAGGTTGTTCAGCAGTCCAGCAGACCTGGATTCAAGTCACAGCTATGCCTCTTACTTTTTCTGGTCTTGGCCACTGTCTCTGTAAAATGTGCATAATAATAGTTGCTCACAGCCTGGGCCCCTTGTGAGCTTCCAACAGTAATAATGATAGCAAACAACAACAACAACAACAAAACAACTAGCATTTATTGATTATATACCAGATGCTATTTTCAGTTCTCTCTTGGGAATTCTGTGGCAGTTTAGGAGGGTTAGGACTCAGTCCTTCTACTGCAGGGGGTCCAGGTTTGGTCCCTGGGGAACTAAGATCCTACATGCCACACTGTGAGTTAGCTGTGCTTGTGTTTAGTCCTGTCCCATCTTTGTGAACCTGTACACTGTAGCCCACAGTGCCCCTCTGTCCATGGGAATTTTTCAGGCAAGAATACTGGAGTGGGTTGCCATTTCCTCCTCCAGGAGATTTTCCCAACCCAGGGATTAAACCTATGTCTCCAGCGTCTCCTGCATTGGCAGGTGAATTCTTTACCACTGAGCCCCCTAGGAAGCCTACAAGCTGCACAGCTCAGCCAAAAAATAAATTTAAAAGACCATACTTAAAAAAATTTTTAGTAAATACATAAATTCTCTCTTTACATATTACTGTCTTATCTACCTGGTAGATCCAGGTGATCTCTGAATGATCTACCTATGACACTACGCCACTCAGGTAAATGAGAAGTATGTTGAAAGTGCTTAGCGTAACACTCCTCAGGTATTTTTGCAACCCACATTAACATTTAGAATCAGAAAACAATGTTTTAATACATAAAATAATGCTAGTAGCTCATATCATGCCTCAAGAGCTTTGCATAAATTCCTTCAGGTAAGCCCTAAGAGCACCCCAGGAAGCAAAGGAGGCCATCGTTTGACTTGCCCAGCATGTTAGCAGCCAGGTTCTGGAGCCTGCTCATAACTAGTTGACTCTGTGTTCAAGTATCATAGTCTGGCAAATATATTCAGTTTCATAAGAATTTATAATAGAACTGTTGAAGTTTTAGTGCATGCATGCTCAGTTGTGTTCAACTCTTTGTGACCTCATGGACTACAGCTTGCCAGTCTCCTCTGTCCATGGGATTCTTCAGGCAAAGAACACTGGAGTGGGTTGCCATTTCCAGGGCATCTTCCCGACCCAGGGATTGAACCTAGATCTCCTGCATTGCTGGCAGATTCTTTACCAGCTGGGCCACCTGGAAAGCCCTAGAGAGCAATATAAAACACTCCTTTCTCCCCCTCCCAAGGAATGAACCAACTGAGAGAGATATACAAGAATCAGAAAGTGGTCAGAATATCAGCTCCACTGCCAGTGGAGCTGTGTAGTGAAAAACACTGAGTTGGTCTGCTGAGCATGGGTTTCTCACATATGGCCTAAACTAGGCTTAGCCCCCCAGACACCAGCAGAGCAGATGGGCTCAGGTCTCGCCCCATCACTCCACCCGAGCAGGCTGTTTCTGCGGTGACAGAAAAGGGGTGTGTCTTGTGGAAAACACATCTCAAAGCGGGTTGAGGGCTGGACAGTGGGTGGCTGGGCTGAACCAAGCATATTCAACTCTTCCTTTTAGATAAGCATCTCCTTCCCAAAGGAGGAGTACAGAAGGGCTGTGAGAAAGGCAAGACGTGTTTCTTCTCTATTTCTTTCCTATTAGGAAAGTAGGTTTAAAATGCCTTTCCTTAATGAAAAAAAAAAAAGTCATTATTATGTCAATAACACTCATGGAATGCATAACATGTGCCAGATGCTATAGGTGAGATTTTATACACATTAAATCATTTAAAAATCCTAACAACTGTATGAGGTAGATATACTCATTTCCATTTTGTAGGTGAGGAAACTAAGACTCAGAGAGGTTAAATCACTTGGTCAAGCCCAAGAAAACATTCAGTAGAGATTTTAGGCCAAATTCCAGAATAATGTGGATCCAAATTCTATCTTCTTTTGCCAGCATGACCCCATTTGAGAGGTGCAGCGCTATTGGGAAGAGTGGGAAATCAGAGGAACATTGAGACTCAACTCTTGTCCACAAAATGTTTATAATCTACTTCTTCCAGGGGTTGGCATACCCTTTCTGTAAAGGATAAGACAGTAAATGTTATGCATTGCTGCCATTTAGTCTCTGTTGCAACTACTTAACAAAGACCTGTTTTAGCATAAAAGCAACCGCAGATAACATGTAAACAAATGAGAATGGCTGTGTTGCAATAAAACTTTATTTATGAAAATTTAGATTCTCACATAACATTAAATAACGTTCTCTTTCTTATCAACCATTTAATAATACAAAAACTGTTCTTAGGTCATGGGCCATATACAACCAGGCAGTGGGGTCAGGTTTGGCCCTGGGCCATAGTTATATGGTCAGGAAATGAAACCAATGAATACAAATATGCTGGTCACAAAGGAGGTTATACATTCTATGAAATAGGTATAAATTAATACCCAGAGAGGGCAGAGGTGACAATAATTTATCAATATTTTGAAGATAATTAGGAGGAGAGCCTGAAAGGCACAAATAGGAGTCCAAATTTTCAACTAGGCTGGGTTGATTCACAACTGTGTTTACTTCCCAAAGTAAGCACTGATCTGCCGTTTCCCTTAACAATTAAGTATTAAATGAGAGGTGGGAAAAGAAATCAATTTTGAGCAATAATAAGAAAGGCTGATGGTGGTTCAGGACCGGGTTGCAGCAGCCTAATTAAAATGATTTGTAACTGCACAGAAAGCTCTTTTGTTTTCCCCTGTTTATTGAATAACAGCTCATATCAGCCGTTAGTCCATTTTCAACCCATGGGAAATTCCTAATGGATTCCATTCAAGGAACATCATCAGACAAACATATGTCATTTTCCTGGCACCCTTCTTTGTGGCCACCTAAGATACTTTTAGGATACAGCTGAAGGACATTGGCTCATTGGGGTTCTAGAGGTTTGAGCCCCTATCAGCAATCATGGGAACCCCTAAGCTTTGGTCTCCATCAAGGCACTTCCCCTTTCAGCCTCCCCAACCCTGACTGAGGAGAAGGCAGGCTGCCATGGGCTGCTGGCCAGCATCCAGCACACCTAACCTCTCCTGCTGACTTCCTGGCTTTGCTGCAACGGTGGGTAAAGCTCCAATGCAGGGCAACCCTGAAAGCTTAAAGTATTGGGCTTTAGGGATATGAAGGCTCACTGAAGAAAGAAAGAGCATTTTTCTGCAGGGAATTTGTTTGACTACAAGGCTCAAGATCATCCTTCAGTTCATTTCTGGGATCCTTAAAACAGGGAAAAGCCAGTGTTTGGACTGTTCCATGGGTCGCCAAAGGAATCCATCTGTTTTGGCCATTGGTGGTGGTGGTAACCATGTGCTGCACTGAGGCTCCTGCTCGCAATTTGGCCAGAGTTGGCTCCCCTTCCTCCAAGTTTAGAATTTGTCAAATTCCATTAAAACTACTTATTTTGTATTGCAAAACTACTTAGAATGTATTGCAACCTAATTATCTTGAATTATCCTTAGATAATTATCTTGAATTATGCTTGAATTCATCTTGAATTATCCTTGAATTGGCCTTACATAAACATTTCTTAATAAATGAGTAGACCAAAGGCATTTAGAAATGGCAATAGTAAATGGAAGTCTGAAATCTAGAACTTAAACTTCTTAATTTCAGTTCAGTTCAGTTGCTCAGTCGTGTCCGACTCTTTGCGACCCCATGAATCGCAGCATGCCAGGCCTCCCTGTCCATCACCAACTCCCGGAGTTCACTCAGACTCATGCCCATTGAGTCAGTGATGCCATCCAGCCATGTCATCCTCGGTCGTNTCTCTTGCTTTTTCCATGATCCAGCAGATGTTGGCAATTTGATCTCTGGTTCCTCAGCCTTTTCTAAAACCAGCTTGAACTTTTGGAAGTTCACAGTTCACATATTGCTGAAGGCTGGCTTGGAGAATTTTGAGCATTACTTTACTAGCACATGAGATGAGTGCCATTGTGTGGTAGTTTGAGCATTCTTTGGCATTGCCTTTCTTTGGGATTGTAATAAAAACTTCCCTTTTCCAGTCCTGTGGCCACCGCTGTGTTTTCCAAATTTGCTGGCATATTGAAACCAAATTTGGAAAACTTCTTAGGGAAGTTGCAAAATACAGTACTTGAGAACTTGGCCTCTAAAATCAGACCCATATGTATATGTTATGGTCAGTTACTTTTCTTGTGTTTCACGTTCCATAGCTATAAAATTGAGATGATGATACAAGTCTCACATCCATTCTCCGTTAGTCTATTTAATATTTAAGCAAAATTGTCAGTTGGTCATTTGTCAGATCAATGGTTTAAACCAAATCTAAAGTAGCCAACAGGAGCAGTTTTGCTGCAGAGGGAGATACTTCAGCAAAGTTTGTGAGAGATGGCGCCTGAGAGTGTGTGAAACACATGAAGCCTGGCAGCCCATTGCAACTCAACATAGTTTGCCTGACCAGTGTGTGAACTTGCAGTGAACTCAAGGCAAAATTCAAATTTGGAAGACATCCTCAGTCATCTGGTGACTTATTATTCAGCATATTGATCACTTAGTGAATGAATCTTTGATGAATTTGTCTACTTTCAATACCTTCATAATGGGATTGCTGAAATTTAGTGAAATGATGCACGCAAAGCATTTAGCATACTGCCCGGCACAAAGAAAGTAGAAAGGATAAATGTAGCCCTCCCACCATGGGCCCTATTCCCCCCTCTTCCTGGATGCGATAATTATTAGGGTCTTTTTTGCTTAAATAATGCCAGTAATTCAGTAGTAACCTATTCTTGATTTTATGCAGACTAGAAAGAAAGCTGCCATCAGTGGGGAGGGATGTGGGAGGGGAGTTCAGGATTGGAAACACGTGTACAGCCATGGCAGATTCATGTTGATGTATGGCAATACCAATACAGTATTGTAAAGTAAAATAAAAAGAAAAATATCTGAAACTTGAGAGTAAATTTGAGGAAAATGTTGCCGTGACCTTTCAATGCTAGAAAGGCATATTTTCAAACAAATCTGCCCAAGGATTATTTAACTATCTTGGGCAGCAAACATTTTCTGTGTGGGTCCAGATGGTAAATATTCCTGGCTTTGTATGTCTCTGTTGTAACTATTCAACTCTACCACAGCAGCTGAAATGCAACTATAGACTATATGTAAATGAATGGGTGTGGCTAGGTTCCAATAAAACTTTACATCCAGAAATGATAACGGGCCAGACTGGCTCATGGACTGGCTCATGATTTGCTGACTCCTTGCTTTAGAAGAACATGACTGTGTTTAGTTTCATCATTTACTATTTGACTCAAGCCTAGGTACTGTGATGTTCCATGAGAACTTGTAGATTTTTGATTGTTAGGGATGATAACCCCAACAATTAACAGTTTTTTTGCTCTGTAGGACATAACCAGTTTTGTCTCTAACCTCGTAATCTTATTTTAATGTATTTCTAAAACACCCAGAAATAGCCATTTCCTTATTATCTTCCTGGTTCCCTCATAAATGAATTAAATGAATTTTTGACATGCATTCACTCTACATTTGTGTGTATAGTGTCTTTTAACTTTTATATATTACACTTCAACAAACTCATTAATTAAAGTACCACTTTGCAGCTCTGTTTTAGAATAACAGCCATCATTGAGTGAAGTGCAAGATAGCATATTCAATACCTTAAATGCATTTGTCCTTATATTATGTCTATAAAGTAGGCATTATTATCCCCATTTTGCAGCTAAGGAAAAGCACATAGAAGTTCAACAGTAGCTATTAATTGATATAACTTAGAGTAACCCAGGTTTTTCCTCACTCCACAGCCTAACCGTAAAGCTTAACTCCCTGCCTTGGAAAATAAACATCATTGACTTAAGTACAATCCTGTTTAATATGAACTTTTAGTCTTGATTTCCAGATCATAATCCAACTTCCAGGACCTAATCCAATTTCCTGATATTTACACTCAGATGTGTAACCCCTCAAGACTAGATTTATGCAGTACTTTGTTTTCTTTTTTTATCTTGACAGGTTTAAAGATATTTATAACTTCCCCCTTGGCTTTATACATATACTGTTTGTCATGTTTATCACTTTCAGGTGACTTGAAAGATGGTAAAAATAAGACAGGCAAAAAGGATCAATCCGATGTCGGAAATGATTCAAAGAAAACAGATGGTAAGAGCATAATTCCCATTATATTTTTCCATAAAACGTGCAATTTAATGCAAGCTTGTTAGAATTACACATAAGTTGAAATTGTGGTTGTTAATATAGTCTTACACCCCCAAAAACATTCACTACATTTAAAGAGTAACTATTATCCCTTTTTCAATAATTTATAAATTATTATATATCTTCCCTTCCACCATACTTTCTCCATTACAAATGCATTCTATACTCTTTCTTTTCCCACTTGCCATTTTTCATTTTAAACTTTTTGAAAAGTTGATTCTGGGATTGTTGCATGTAATGGAATGGAATATGTCTTAATGAATTATTCAATATAAATGGGAAATGTGACATGTTTTCAGTTTTTTTTTAACCTTTAATGAGTTCCTGCTTTTGTGAAAAACAAAAACAGAAATCTGTTCAGTGTTATCAGTATGTCAAGAGAATCACATACTGGGTGGGTAGCTGTAGAATAATAGTTTGGTCAGCAAGAGTATGTTTTAAAGGCAAGTTTTGAATGAGAATCCCAAACCAGCTAGAATGAACCTACATTGTAATGGGCTTCATGAGCACTGCTTTTGCTTTGCATAAGTAGCATTCTAGTCTTTCTAAAAACTGAAAGTTCAACTTATACTACCAAATTACCCCTTTGGACCATTCGATTGAAAAAACTATTCTCACCTTTTATATAATCTTCCTATTTCAGTTATAACATAGACCCATTCCTAGTTATACACATACATGATATTAAACTAAAAATAAACATTTTAGGGAGTAGTTTTTGTTAGGGTCCCAGGCACTAGAGGTAAAGAATCTACTTGCCAATGCAGATTAGAGGTAAGAGACGCGGGTTCAGTCCCTGGCTTGGGAAGATCCCTTGGAGGAGGGCATGGCAACCCACTCCAGTGTTCTTGCCTGGAGAATCCCATGGACTGAGGAGCCTGGTGGATTGCAGTCCATGGGGTCGCACAGAGTGAGACATGACTGAAGTGACTTAGCACACACAGCGCACAGACTCTTTGAACCATACCTCCCTGCAGACATTGTATTGGATGCTAAACTGTTCTTTGAATAGTTTAGTTATTCAAAGAAGAACAAATGCAGGGTAATCAGGTTGAGGAGTAAGAATTTTAAATACTTCTCCTCATATATCTGTTGAAAAGAATCTTCTTTCTTTCTTTCTTTCTTTCTTTATTTTCACGGGGATGATCCAGAGAGTTGATGTGGGGTGGGAGGTGGGGGGAGGGGTTCAAGATTGGGAACTCATGTACACCTGAGACGGAAAAATAAATAAATAAATGAATAGAAAGAAAAGAATCTTCTTAAGCTTTTATCTCTAAGCCACTGTGATGTGCTCTCTTTACCCATATGCATGAAATCAGTTCTTTCCTTGAAGATCATTCAAATAGCTCACTCCAGGTGTCTTGTCACATAATACCTGGGGAACACACATGTCCAATTTTTTTTTGCATTATTGTTTATGCAAATGGAAGCCACTTGCTTAATACTTACCCTCCTTGACTGATTGTGGTGACTAGGATGTGAATTACAGGGAGATAAAATAGAATTCCTAATGATGGCCTCTTCACCAGATTCTGTTATAGGTGAGGTTTGTTCAGATACCAGACACCATTACACCAAGTCAAGGTAACACAAGCCAGAATATGTATAGTAGAGGAGAATAGTGTTAGTTATAAACCCAGCACCTATACACCTCCAGCCTGTATCCAGTGACTGACCCATCTGAATTCCTATAGCTTAAAAAGCCTAGAATAAATCAAGTCCCAGATCTTTAATGTGGAATCTTGAATTTTATTGTATTTTTGCATTGTACTATAAATAACTATTATGATGTACTCATGTGACCATTATAGTTTAAATTTTATTACCTTCATTAGGCCTCATTACCTGTGTCCTTTTTAATTGAATTATCACCAGATGTTTTAAATAATTAAAACTTCTTTTTGTTGGGGAGAAATAATGAAATAGATATTTTTTTCTATTGTACAAAAAAGTATAAAGCTTGATTATTTAATGAACAGGATTCTTGATCCCATAGGGCAGTGAACAGGAGGCAGTAAATAAAGAAGGGACATTGTCTGATGTTCATACTTTTTCCTTCCATAACTTTAACCTTCACTGATTCCAGTAGGGTCTGGTGTGTCTCTATACTTCTAAGTTTGGACATGAACAACTGTATATTTTAATTTCATTGATGGTCTAACATGACATCAGTAATTACCATTGCTTTGGTATCATCAGGAATTAGACCATTGTACTTTAGTTACTTGTGCTATCTTAGCCCAATATCTCATCAGGAGTAAAGATATTTCTTGGTGGCATGAAGTAGAAAAGAATTTGTTCAGCTTCATGTACCCCTTCTTTGGTCATTAAAACTCTCTACTTTAGAAAAAATTTTATGTAATAAGCACAATATAATGGGACCAAATAAGAAACAATATAGAAAATTAAGGGCTTCTGTGGTGGCTCAGATGGTAAGAATCTTCCTTCAATGTGTGAGACCCGGGTTCGATCCCTGGGTTAGGAAGATCCCCTGAAGGAGGGCATGGCAACTAACTGTAGTATTCTTGCCTGGAGAATCCCCATGAACAGAGGAGCCTGGTTGGCTACAGTCCACGGGGTTGCAAAGAGTCAGACACGACTGAGCAACTAAGCACACATAGAAAATTAAAACACTTTGCATCTCTACTGGGATGTTTTCAGTTCTTATTGGAAGATCTAACAGCATAGTGGTTAAGCTCCTGGGTTCCTGAGCCAGGTGTTTTGGTTTAAATCTTGCCTCTACCACTTACCAGTTTTCTTAACTTTGGACAGTTAATATTATTTTAAAAATGAACTGCCAGCTGAATGGAAAATTTTGAGTTGCCTCTCCCTCTCTCTTTGTCCCTGGAATGCATGACCTACCTACTTTTTTCTGAGTGAGGAGCTTTTCCAAGGATGCAGCCTTGAGAGTGTAAGGCAGTGTTGCGATCATCTACGCTGAATACACAATTGAAACCCAGTTAAAGCTTCTACATGAGCTTTTGAGATCCTCACTAGCAGGTGCACAGAGCTACTTGTCTTAAAGTCTGCATGAGACAAGTCTCTTATGACATTCCCCTGGAGAAGGAAATGGCAATCCACTCCAGTATTCTTGCCTGGAGAATTCTACGGACTACGGACAGAGGAGCCTGGCTTGCTACAGTCCATGGGGTCGAAAAGAGTCGAACATGACTGAGCAACTAATACAGAGTTATAATAGACTTCAGAATTTATTGTAATTTTGAACCATAGGAATAATCACATAAAAATTTAATTTAGAGTGATACCTCAAAGTTTAGACACCTCATTTAATATATTGGAAATGTAGTTTGAGAGAAGTGTTAGTAAATGTAGCATTGCATTGTGCTTAGAGTATAGATTTAGATCAGAAAGAACTAGGTTTCTGTGCCAACATTAGTGGTAGTCCTATGACTTTGGATGAATTATAATCTTACTGCGCTTCTGTTGTTATCAACTATAAGAACAGTGATAAAGAGTCTTCATAGGGGTTGGAAAGCAACTGGAACATTTCTGTCTATATGGTAAATGCTCAATATATGTTGGTTTTCCTAAAAATGATATGTATATCAGTTAGATATATTGATTTTCAGAAACTATCTAATGACAAATAGATACACTTTGAACATTTCTTTTTAAAGGCTCTTACTACATCTGATGACCAAGGGGAGTTGATTTAACTATTTTTAATGCCCCTACCCTTAGTACAACCCTTGGGAACCAGCTCTAATTTTTGAAAAGGAGTGTCTAAGCACTATTCAGTGCCCAGTGTGATCAAACCCACTCTGTTTAGAAGTTTCAATATTGTATATGTTCAGAAAGAAACCCAGTGGAAACTAGACCACAGTTGGTTATTCCCAAACTCCAGTGAGCGGTGGCAGACAGAGAGGGAAGGAACATGTGCTGAAAGGGATAAATTACATACTGGCATAATGAACACATTGCAATTGTAAGTTTTCTCTGTCAGGCTGCTGAAGTACTGTTTAATACCCTGCAGCACTAATTTTTCTAACTGACTTCAAAGAATGAATNGAACATTTCTGTCTATATGGTAAATGCTCAATATATGTTGGTTTTCCTAAAAATGATATGTATATCAGTTAGATATATTGATTTTCAGAAACTATCTAATGACAAATAGATACACTTTGAACATTTCTTTTTAAAGGCTCTTACTACATCTGATGACCAAGGGGAGTTGATTTAACTATTTTTAATGCCCCTACCCTTAGTACAACCCTTGGGAACCAGCTCTAATTTTTGAAAAGGAGTGTCTAAGCACTATTCAGTGCCCAGTGTGATCAAACCCACTCTGTTTAGAAGTTTCAATATTGTATATGTTCAGAAAGAAACCCAGTGGAAACTAGACCACAGTTGGTTATTCCCAAACTCCAGTGAGCGGTGGCAGACAGAGAGGGAAGGAACATGTGCTGAAAGGGATAAATTACATACTGGCATAATGAACACATTGCAATTGTAAATTTTCTCTGTCAGGCTGCTGAAGTACTGTTTAATACCCTGCAGCACTAATTTTTCTAACTGACTTCAAAGAATGAATTCTCTTTGACAAATACCTTGTTTATTCTTAAGGAGAAATGTACTAACATAAAAAGATCTAGACTTCTAAGCCAAGATTCTCTCAGGGCCTAAAGTTTTACATGATCATCAGACGACTTGTAACATACTATGTGAATGAGTTATTTTCGATGTGTTTTTAGTCATGTTTGAAACAGCATAGCTGTAATTTTTGTAGTTGCCCGGAAATATGAAGTTGCCCTTAACTTTACTCCACTGCACTAACAGAGATATGAGAGACAGCCACTGTTTGTGTCTCTCAAATGATTGATTATAATTAGGCCCTGCAAGGTTATTTATCAAGTCCCAGTGAGGCATTATAGCAAAAATTTTTCCTTTATTAAATGTTCGAAGAAGTAGAATGTTAAAGATGTTGGTTCATTAAATTTTGGTCAGTTGTGAAGAGTTGACATCTGCTTCTCCAAAGAGGATGACCAAGAATTAGATTTACCCTTCCACTTGAAACATTCTTTAATGAAGACAATGTGTATGGAAAAATGGTTTTCAAGAGACGAAGACATTAAGAAATATTGGACATCATAAAATGAAAACAGTCTAAGAGACAAGAAGCAAATGAAGTGAGCCCTACAGTTGCCTTGGCTTACTGCACTTAGTCGGTTTCCAGGCAGATCTGAGGATCTCCTTGAGCTGAGGAGTTGACTGAGGATTCAGGGAGGCTAGAGTGGCTATGATTAACAGGATAAAGTATCATAGAGAATAGAGCTGTAGAGAGATAGAATTCTAGAAATCTGAAGAGCATACACCAGAGTACTGATGGGCCCATTCAAAGAAACTACCTGAGACCAGGAACGAACCATTCAAGATAGTCTAGAGGGAACAGTCCTGATGTTTCCACTTCACAAAGAGCAGTAAAATTGCCTATTCTCTCTAGCCAGATTAGAATCCTTCATAATTTAAGAGAAATGGTTCTAATACTCATAATTGTCTTGCCTTAGCTGGGGAATAATTCATTTTGGTTCAGTTGCTCAGTCGTGTCCAACTGTTTGTAACCCCAAGAACCACAGCATGCCAGGACTCCCTGTCTATCACCAACTCCCGGAGTCCACCCAAACCATGACCATTGAGTCGGTGATGCCTTCTCATCCTCTGTTGTCCCTTTCTCCTCCAGCCCCCAATCCCTCCCAGCATCAGAGTCTTTTCCAATGAGTCAACTCTTCTCATGAGGTGGCCAAAGTATTGGAGTTTCAGCTTTAGCATCAGTCCTTCCAATGAANACAGCTTCAATTTCAGTGCTTGTAATTGGGTGATTCATAATTTCTATTTCTTCCTGGTTCAGTCTTGGAAGATTGAACTTTTCTAAGAATCTGTCCATTTCTTTGATGTTATCAATTTTATTGCCATATAGTTATTCATAATAGTCTCTTGTAATCCTTCATATTTCTGTATTGTCTGTCGCAACCTCTCCTTTTTCATTTCTAATTTTGTTGATTTGATTCTTTTTTCCTTGATGAGTCTGGCTAAAGGTTTGTCAATTTTATCTTCTCAAAGAACCAGCATTTACTTTTATTAATTTTTACTGTTACTTCTTTCATTTCTTTTTCAATTATTTTTTCTCTGATCTTTATGATTTCTTTCCTTCTACTAATTTTTTTTGTTCTTTTTCCAGATTTTTTATGTTTTATGTTTCCAGTAACTTAAAGCTGGTTTGGTGGTACTGAATTCTCTTAACTTTTGCTTGTCTGAAAAGCTTTTTATTTCTCCATNATTTTTACTGTTACTTCTTTCATTTCTTTTTCAATTATTTTTTCTCTGATCTTTATGATTTCTTTCCTTCTACTAATTTTTTTTGTTCTTTTTCCAGATTTTTTATGTTTTATGTTTCCAGTAACTTAAAGCTGGTTTGGTGGTACTGAATTCTCTTAACTTTTGCTTGTCTGAAAAGCTTTTTATTTCTCCATCAATTTTGAATGAGATCCTTGCCAGATACAGTAATCTTGGTTGTAGATTTTTCCCTTTAAGTACTTTAAATATATCCTGCCATTTACTTCTGGCCTGCAGAGTTTCTGCTGAAAGATCAGCTGTTAAGCATATGGGGTTTGCCTTGTATGTTACTTGTTGCTTTTCCGTTGCTGCTATTAATATTCTTTATTTGTGTTTAGTCTTTGTTAGTTTGATTAGTATGTGGCTTGGTATATTTTTCCTTGGGTTTATCCTGTATGGGACTCTGTGTCTCTTGGACTTGTTTGACTATTTCCTTTTCCATGCTGAGGAAAATTTCAACTATAATTGCTTCAAAAAATTTCTCATAAACTTTCTTTATCTCTTCTTCTTCTGAGAGGCCTATAATTTGAATTTTGGTGTGTTTGATATTGTCCCAGCAGTCTCTGAGACTATCCTCAGTTCTTTTCATTTTTACTTGATTCTGGTCTTCAGTAGTTATTTCCACTATTTTATTTTCCAGCTCACTGATTCTTTCTTCTGCTTCAGATATTCTGCTATTGATTTCTTCTACAGTANCTTAGTCTTTGTTAATTTGATTAGTATGTGTTTTGGAGTGTTTCTCCTTGGGTTTATCCTGTATGGGACTCTTTGTGCCTCTTGGACTTGATTATTTCCTTTTCCATGTTGGGGAAATTTTCAACTATAATCTATAATTTTCAACTATAATTCAAAAATTTTATCATACCCTTTCTTTTTCTCTTCTTCTTCTGGGACCCCTATAATTCGAATGTTGGTGTGTTTGATATTGTCCCAGAGGTCTCTGAGAGTATTCTGNGTGTTTCTCCTTGGGTTTATCCTGTATGGGACTCTTTGTGCCTCTTGGACTTGATTATTTCCTTTTCCATGTTGGGGAAATTTTCAACTATAATCTATAATTTTCAACTATAATTCAAAAATTTTATCATACCCTTTCTTTTTCTCTTCTTCTTCTGGGACCCCTATAATTCGAATGTTGGTGTGTTTGATATTGTCCCAGAGGTCTCTGAGAGTATTCTGAGTTCTTTTCATTCTTTTTACTTTATTCTGCTCTTCAGAAGTTATTTCCACCATTTTATCTTCCAGCTCACTGACTTGTTCTTCTCTTTCAGATATTCTGCTATTGATTCCTTCTAGAGTATTTTTAATTTGAGTAATCATGTTGGTCTCTGTGTGTTTATTCTTAATTCTTCTAGGTCTTTGTTAATTGATTCTTGCATTTTCACCACTTTGTTTTCAAGGTTTTTGATGATCTTTACTATCATTATTCTGAATTCTTTTTCAGGTAGTTTGCCTATTTCCTCTTCATTTATTTGGACTTCTGTGTTTCTAATTTGTTCCTTCATTTGTATAGTATTTCTTTGTGTTTTCATTGTTTTTTCTTAACTTATTGTGTTTGAGGTCTCCTTTTCCCAGACTTCAAGGTTGAATTATTTCTTCCTTTTGGTTTCTTCCCTCCTAAGATTGGTGTAAGTGGTTTGTGTAAGCTATAGGGTGAGATTTGTGCTGAGGTTTTGTTTGTTTGTTTTTCCTCTGATAGGCAAGGCCGAGTGAGGTGGTAATCCTGTCTGCCGATGATTGGGTTTGTATTTTTGTTTTGTTTGTTGTTTGGATGAGACATTCTGCACAGTGTACTACTTGTAGTTGGATGATACCAGGTCTTGTATTCAAGTGGCTTCCTTTGTCTGAGTTCTCACTATTTGGTACTCCTTAGGGTTAGTTCTCTGGTAGTCTAGAGTCTTGGAATCAGTGCTCCAACTCCAAAGATTCAGGGCTTGATCCTGAGTTTCATGTGGGTCTATATATTCTTTAGGTCCCCTAGTGGCTCAGACAGTAAAGCATCTGTCTATCAATGTGGGAGACCTGGGTTCAATTCCTGGGTCGGTAAGGTTCCCTGGAGAAAGAAATGGCAGCCCACTCTAGTACTCTTGCCTAGAAAATCCTATGGACGGAGGAGCCTGGTGCAGGCTACTGTCCATGGGGTCGCAAAGAGTCGGACATGACTGAGCGATTTCACGTCACTTATATATTCTTTTCCACTGGTCAGTTACTCCTGTCCACTCTCAGCTGGTGTTCTGCATGCACTTCTGTGTCTGAAGGTGTATTCTTGTGGTATCCGTGATGTACTCCATGTCCACCTACTCCTCTGCCATCTTGTCCTCTCCTCTATTTCTTTAACGAAAGAATTTCCTTCCACATGAGAATCTGCTGCTGCTGCTAAGTTGCCTCAGTCGTGTCTGACTCTGTGCTACCCCACAGATGGCAGCCCACCAGGCTCCCCCGTCCCTGGGATTCTCCAGGCAAGAACACTGGAGTGGGTTGCCATTTCCTTCTCCGTGCATGAAAGTGAAAAGTGAAAGTGAAGTCTCTCAGTCATATCCGACTCTTAGTGACCTCATGGACTGCAGCCTACCAGGCTCCTCTGTCCATGGGATTTTCCAGGCAAGAGAACTGGAGTGAGGTGCCATTGCCTTCTCCAACATGAGAATCTAGGATCCTTATTTTCCATCAGTTTACAGGACCAAACATCTGGAGTGCCCATGGTCCCAACTAAGAGAAATCATCATAGCAACACATGTTCTGATTCATATCCTATTTCCCTTACCCATTTGTCCATGAAAACTCTTGTGACCCATTTACTTAATATATTTGTATGTATCAAGATGCAGAGCATCAGCAGTAAGTAAATGCTATGGTTTAGCAAGAAGAGGCATGAAATATGTGCTTTTTCAACACATTTATGCATTATTTTCTCAAGTTGTGTGATAACCCAAATGTTTTAACCCTCTACTGCAATGTCCTGTCAAAGGAAAACAACAAAAAGTTGACAAATGAGAGAATTTCAACATTATTTTTAGATGCTTATTATTTTTATACATCTAGATAAGATACCCTAATTAGATCCTGAAAGGTTTTGTTACTTACAATTTTTCATTGATAAATTTCAGTGCCAGTTTCTAATTAATTTTAGAAGCCTTTCAAAAGCAGCTGTTTATTTTTTTTAATGTATAATGTTAATAGGTGCTATAGGTTGATAATGTTAATAATGCTATAGGTTGACCCAAGAATTAGAGTTTTGTGAGTGAAGTGATACCAAAACCCAGTATAATTTTTTTGGATGGATTTAGGGGGAAACTACTAACCAATCCATTGTATGTGAGTTTCAAGTGGTCAAATGGGGTGAAATTTTTTTAAAATCTCTTTGTTCCTTTTTAGTGAGGATGATACACTTGAAAGCATGGGAGTATAACACCTGTGACATCCACGTGGCTCTAGTATAGATGAGTCACAGTGAATCGGAACAGTTAGCTCTTCTGGTTATAAGCATCCATTTCAAACCAAGGTGTTTTTAATGTAGTTTTAGGTTCACTGAATGTGCTTTTTAAGGAGGGTATATAATAGATATCCTCATGATGGATTATAAAGGAACAAGTGACATTAAACTATTATTTACTCCTGTAAGTTTTGTGTTATTGAAATTCACATTTGTAGTATCAAACAGCAACTGAATTTGTATGTATATATATACATATGTACAATATACATATATGTGGATTGTGTATATGTATATAGTATGTGAATATATGTGTGTATGTATATATGTATAATACAGTGTTAATTGGCACATTTACAATAATTAAATTGTGTTATAGTAAAGAAGACTTCTCAAGTCAATTCATGCTTTTCAGAAAGCCATTTAGATTCCAGTCTCTTACCAAATAACTACATAGTAGAAATGTCACATAAAAATATATTATGTACTCTCTGTTAATGATGAAATTAATCTTTTTAAGCAACTTTTCCCTAGCAATTATTGGTGTATAAGCTTTCATTGTTTCACTCTATCTTCTAGACATTTTGTTACACTCTTAATGTACCATTGAATTTTTCAAGGAACCTGGTTTGACAGAGAAGATTACAATTTTGGAACTACTGGGGAAATGTGATTTGTCTCTTTTTTTTTTTTCTTTTATTGATGTTCAGGATTAAAAATAACTTTTTAGTATTCATGAAATAAATATTTATCCTTTTTCCCCCTAGAAAAATTGTATTCTGTCAGATTCTTTGCAAGTGATTGGAGAAACACAAGCAACAATACATTTGTCAAAAGAAACTCTATTAACATTATAAATTTTTTTTTTAAAGTAAACAGCTGCTTTTGAAATATGTGCCAAAGCCAGGAGCTAGCTATGTCTTCATAGTTAATGCCATTTTTTTTTTCTAGACACCCACCAGCTAGAAGAGGTGTTAAAAATGCAACGTCAAGCGAGTATCAAAGCTTTCTCTTTGTGTTTATTCTTAGTGTTTTACACCAAAGGGCAGCCTGATCCCCAAGTGATGATAACTGTATTTCATAAGTATTAGTTATCTACAATATGTGCTATTTTTATTCTGTAGCCTCGAGCCACAGTGAAAACATGAGAATAAATGTTTGTTTTCTTTTTTCCTTTCGTTCATTTTGAATCTTTCTTTTTCCTAAACTAATAAAATAGGGAAAAACATGAAAAATAGTCAGAATATTTCAGGCCTAAAATCGCAGCCTCATTTAACTTTTTCTGAAGGACTTCCTTATTCTCTGCTTTCTTGTTGGCTTCAAAAATAGAAGATTCAAAAGCTGATCAGAAACAAAACTTGGATGCAGACAGTTGTGCCCTTCCCTGACCCAGAGGAGTGATATAAGCTGTTGATACCTGACTTTTACTTACCTCTAAATGGGAGTCAGGTCCGGGAGCACTTGGTGAGCTGAGTATTTGGTTTTCTTTAGTGTTGGAGAAGGAAATGGCAACCCACTCCAGTGTTCTTGCCTGGAGAATCCCAGGGACGGGGGAGCCTGGTGGGCTGCCGTCTCTGGGGTCGCACAGAGTCGGATATGACTGAAGCAACTTAGCNAAATGGGAGTCAGGTCCGGGAGCACTTGGTGAGCTGAGTATTTGGTTTTCTTTAGTGTTGGAGAAGGAAATGGCAACCCACTCCAGTGTTCTTGCCTGGAGAATCCCAGGGACGGGGGAGCCTGGTGGGCTGCCGTCTCTGGGGTCGCACAGAGTCGGATATGACTGAATCAACTTAGCAGCAGCAGCAGCAGCAGTGTTGAAGTACTAGGTTCTTAATACAGAGAAGAATGGCAGTAAAATACCTTGGACAATATGGGACAGAAGAACAAGAGATAGTTATTCACGTAGTTTAAGTCTGGAAAGAAGAACCATGCTATATAAAGGAAGAAAGAAAACAGCAAAGTAAAAGGATAAAAGTTAACTTGATCATTATTCTCAGTGATAGCACAGTCGCCAAGGATTAAAAGAAAAGGCAAAGAAAAGTCACAAGGGTTGAACCTAAGAACTATCCTTTGTACTTACTCTGTATATTTGGATCAAACAGGTAAATGTTAGGAAATGAGGAAATGATGCCTCAGGTAAGGTTTCAGGAAATTATATTCCTACAAATTTACTTTATCATCCGTTTATTCTCTCCATCCATCATCCATCCATTTGTCTACCCATCTTAGGAGAGCTATAGCCTTGGTATTATATGCAGTAAAATTAATTTAGAATAATGCGTTAGAATTATTTAGAATAATCATATCCTCTATCATTTGGGGCAAGGAGAAAGCATACATGTATACTTTGGGGTTTTGGTGGTAACCATTTAAAATAGCTGTCTTGGGACTTTCCTGGAAGTCCAGTGGTTGAGGCTTTGCATGTCCAATGCAGGGGGCTTGGGTCTGATCCCTGGTCAGGGAACTAGGATCCCACATGCTGCAGCCAAAAAAAAAGAAAGAAAGAAACAATAAAATAGCTGTCTTGCACTTATGACCTAGAAGATTGAAAACAATGCCTATCTCTAAGCAATATTAGTTTGTTTTTAGTATTTCCTCATTATTAAGAAACAAAACCAAACCAGGACCTGCTTATAAGCACCTCAGAAATTGTACTAGATATTTTAAATTGGGTTTAGTTTTACCACATTTATTCTTCTGCAGGTTTTTTTTCTCTTTCTCTATTTAGCCTTTTACAGATCTTTCTATTGCTTATGGTATCACTTTGTTATTTTTGTAGAAAGTTGACTCCATGGAGAGGCAGCTCTAGAAGGATTCCTGGGACTTGAAAATCTGGTTTAATTACAGCTCTGTGCTTAGCCAAGTCAGCTTGCTTTTGAGCTTGGGTAATAGTTGAATCAGGCAATAAAAAATCAAGCCCAAGAAAAATGAAAAATAAAAGTATTTACAGATGTTTTTGAAACCCAGTGCCAGATTCTGTGAGGCCTGCCTTGTAGATATTCAGCTTGTGATCTAGGAATAAACAATATGACTGCTAAACACATATCTGGAGTCAAATCAAATCTGATCTTTAAGCCTCTTAAAACAGCTATCTTTAAACCAAATGATTTTCTGTAACATCTCTACTTACCTCTAGGAGCAGCCTGGGAAGGGAGGAATAGGGCCACAATGTTGTAAATTTCCATCTTCTATTTCTTTGAATGAAGTTGCTGAAACATTCTTTACTGTTCCTTCCCCTGGAGTAAATACCTTTCTGTGAATTCATAGAACCACACGCTTCAGGCCTCAGAATCCGCATGGCTGGGTTGCTATGAAATGTGAGAAGTTTCGTCTAGGGGCAGTTAAGGAAGTGGCACTTAGATATTTTCTTGAACTTTCCCAAATCGAGTGAAGATATTTTCCATTTCAGTTCATCAATCACTCTTAAAAATGAGTGAGTTTAACTACTTTTTTGTGGCCTCCAAAAAGCCAACATCAATCAATGGAATTCAAAGCAGCTATAACAAAAATAGTCATGTAAATCAGATCAATACAGAGTGATTTCTCACACTCTGGTTTTAGGTCCTCATTTTTATATACTTTGTAGTTTTACCCAGTCTTAGTTTTAAATGCTTATGCAGTTTTAGTTTACATTGAAAACCAATACACAAAACTGAAACACAACAAAGCAAGTCTGTGACATTTGAAGCTCAGGAGAGAAAGAGTAGAGTGAGATCTACAAGCCGTGTCAACGCTGCTTGGAAAGCAGGTGCTGTTTCTCTGGGAGCTTAGTCCCACAGAGTGTCATGTACAGTAGGCTATTTCTTCATAGGGAATACACATTTTTGACATATCATAATTTGCTATTGAATATATTATAAAATCAGTGTACCTATGATTTCCCTTTTATTTCACACTTTGAAAGTCAGGATTAGAAAAGGGTTGGAGAGAGATTTCCTGCTCATCATTACACCTTCGTCTGTCCCATCCACCTCATACTTAGTTCTCTGCCTTTTGGTGAAACAACAATAATTTGCTGAGTATATGCTGTGTATCAGGCATTGTACTACATTCAAGAGGGGTCATACTCTATAGCACAGGGAACTCTACTCAAAACTCTGTAATGACCTATAGGGGGAGAGAATCTAAGAAAAAATAGTGAATATAGGTATATGTATAACTCACTGTTCTGTGCAACAGAAAGTAACATAGAATTATAAATCAACTATACTCCAATAAAACTTTTTTTTTAAAGAGTAGTTATAAAGATAAATAAGGTATTTTCCTTACCCTCAAGGAGTCTACAGTCTGGGATGGAACATCTTCCTATAGATAGACACTGTAGGGTGAGTGCCCTCAGTTCAGTTCAGTTCAGTCACTCAGTCGTGTCCGACTCTTTGCAGCTCCATGAAGTGCGGCACACCAGGCCTCCCTGTCCATCACCAGCTCCCGGAGTGCACCCAAACTCATGTCCATCGAGTTGGTGATGCCATCCAGCCATCTCATCCTCTGTTGTCCCCTTTTCCTNATTGCTGAAGCCTGGCTTGGAGAATTTTGAGCATTACTTGACTAGTGTGTGAGATGAGTGCACTTGTGCAGTAGTTTGAGCATTCTTTGGCATTGCCTTTCTTTGGGATTGGAATGAAAACTGACCTTTTCTAGTCCTGTGGCTACTGCTGAGTTTTCCAAATTTGCTGATATATTAAGTGCAGCACTTTCACAGCATCATCTTTCAGGATTTGAAATAGCTCAACAGGAATTCTATCACCTCTACTAGTTTTGCCCTAAGAGATTCTTATTTAGAGAGAACATGCATTTGGAAAGTCTGGGGACAGTCACTCAGGTCACAGACCCAGCCACAGAATTATCTGCCTCTTCCTCTTTTACTGTTGGTTGTATTTAGTGACTGTGAACAAGGCACAGCTTAAACATACAAGCCACCTTTATTTACCCCTTTTTGCTACTCCTTGACCAACTCTTTTCCTAATCCCTTGGCCAGAAGGCTGAGGAGGGGAGGGTAGAGATTCATAGCCAGCCACTTGGCATATCATTTTGGAAGCAGTGATTACCAAGGGAGGAAGATCTCCTCTCAAGGGCTTTTGGGTTCTGCTGACACCCTGGATGGACCTCTTCCATCTCTGAGATGTAGCACTCAGGACAGCAGGTCTCTACAAACCCAGACTGCATGACACAGAAAGTGCATCACTTTCATATTTTGGCTAACTAGAGGTTACTGGGTGTAACAGTGATCCATATCAGCTATCTCTAGCTTCTTTCCAACCAGTCATTTAGTAAAAAGTTAAACCTAACCTTGTACTGTCGTAACAAAATTGAGTTTTATATGTGAGGGCCTGGGCCCATCTCTTGAGGTGATTGGAACTATAATAACCATTTAAAAATAAAAGAAGTCTCATTACTTATGACCCGAGACTGATAATGACAAGGCCAAAGCCTTAAGGAGTGAGTCCTATCTTACAGTTCCCCCTTGGCCCAAACTTCATAGAAATGATCTGAAACATTGGAAAATTTCTAATCCTTGATTTCCTCTTTTGTTTCACCTCTTTCTGTCACTGCCAAGTTCCCATAAGGCAACTGGCAACTTCTCTCACTGGTCCTGCTAGAATCAGAGTGAAGTGGTTGGCCAGAAGTTTTTCTCTTCTCTATTGTTTTGCCCAAGTGTGAAGGTGCTCATGGAGAGTAAACATACACAGGACCAGAATGAAGAAAGAGGAACCACAGGAGGCCTGGATCAATGGCCTCTGAAAAATTTGAGAATTGACCATAATGACAGTAGATCAGAAAGCGGTCTCCTATCTCCAGACTAGTTTGCACCTAATTTCAACTCAGTTTTGTTTAGGAGAGTATCTTTGTCTTTAAAGTTAAAAGGGAAATTTTCTTGTCCTTTAATGACTCCTAACATTTCTGGAGATGATGTGTTATCCTCTTAAAGTCTCCTATCCCTCTGGAACCTTGCACAGGAGGGAGCCCTCTCTCACCGTGAGGCATGCTGATCTACAGAGCACACAACACTTAGGGGACGCAACCATAATAATATTTGTTTGCTTGCTTTATAGAAATCTTGTCCAAGTCCACTGAGGGTTGAATGTTATATAGTAGACCAGGTGAAAAAAATTCCGATATTGTTTATTTCCATTAATGAGTCCTGTTAAAATCTTTGTCTTCTTCCACCACCTCACTCTAGGTCCAGTAGAGAATTCAGGTGATTTATCCATTTGCTAAATAATTTCAGTTGGAACTCATCTTACTTTGAATCTTTTAGGGAAGCATTTGTTAAGCATATGCTATGTGTCAGGCATTGCACTACATGTAAGAAGAGTTATAAAGATAAAAAAGATATTATCCCTGCCTTCAGGGAGTCTCTAGTCAGGTGTGAAACATCTTCCTGCAGATAGCTATGGATCCTGACAGAGGAACATAGCTTTATGGAAATGATTGGGATTAGGTGAATCTGATTTCTTTCAATCCCGCCCACCCTGGAGGCGAATTAACCAGATCTGGCAGGCATTGTCATTTGCAAAATAAGATGTCTTAATATTCATATTGCATGAACCAAATATTTGATGTTCTAGTTTAAGATAAGTATTATTAAAGACTTTCAAAGTAACCAGCGTTTAAAATTCTCCACTAAGATTTCTCCTTTATGAATAGAACAATTGTGTTGCAAAGGACATGCCAATGACAAGTATTAAAACGTGTAATTGATCTCCCCTTTTTTGTCCCTCAGATTTTCTTCTCAGACCTGAAGGGTGGAGAAGGGGGGGAAAGGCAGCATTGACACTTTTCTTTTTCTTTTTCTTTTTTTCAGATTCAGAAGAGTAAAACACACCTCATAGACAATAAGAGAGGCTGCCAAGGTCTTGCATCATTTTAGCTGAGCTTCTTCATTCTCTTCTCCTTCCACAAAGACCCATATATGGGGAAGTTGTACAACTTTCAGAAACAAGTCCCCCCGCACTTGGCCTTCTCTCATGCCATCTCCTTCTAGGAGATGACTTCCTGGGAGCCGGTTTGAGGTCTTAGAACTCTGGGGGAACACCCCTTCCCCTGCACAGCCCAAGCAAACAACACAATTCTGATTTTTGTACAGACAGAAACATGAGGGGACTTCCTCGAAATTCTTTGCTAATGCCCTGGCTTTCAAGGCACCTGTCTGGCCTGGTGGGAGTGGACATCCTGGAAATGCTGAGAGGGGCCTGAGAAAGCCACACACACAGGAATTGCCGCTGTATTTCTTTATATATTGTTATTTTTGCACTGGTTATTGATGGTGGATGCAGCCAAGCTGGCCTTCATCACAGATAAGACTATAATTTCATTCTCTGGTTGCTCATTTTCTGAGTCAGAAGCATCCTTTTTTTCTTGTTTCCTTTCAAACTTAGAAATTGTCCTCATGCTTTTCTTTCCATTTGTGTAATTTGAAATTCTTTTTGTTTTATAAAAAAGGAGATTTTCTTGATTTGATGCTTAATTTACATGTGTTTTCATTAATATAAACCTGAATATTTCAGCTCCATATTGTTCGGGTAGTAAACCTAGTGCTTTCACTGGTTATCATAACTATGTGGTTACTGAAATTTTTACCACTGGCTGGTTCTCTTCTTTTGAATATCTGTGGTTTGACTTCATCACTCTTCTTTCTATTCAGGGAGGCACTAAGGAAATTAGTATCAGGGAGATATGTTCAATTTTTTTTTTCATTCTAGTGAGCCTTTAGAAATACAAGATAGGAGATGATAAATAGCACAAATCAAAAATAAGAATAGTAGATGTAGCCCTGAAAGAACATAAAGATACAGTCCCCTGAAACCAAGTCACACGTGAGATCCAGTGGAGTGCAAATCAAGTAATTTTGTGGATTTAAATGGTGTGATTTGGATGAAACTGATCTTTACAGTGTGGTTGTAGTTCACAAAGGAATCTTTGAGGCCTTCTTAAGGAGAAATCACAAGACTATGCTGGTGATGGAGGAGGATCTGAGAGAGCAACAGAGAGAACTAGATGATAGGCTTAAATATATTCCTCTTTGCAAATTTAATTTCCACATTAAAAAAGCACAAAGACACTCAAAAAAATCCTCTCAGTATGAAGGCAAAATGCTGGTATTCAGACAGAAAGAAGGAGACTGCATATATAGTCTACAAGGCCTTTTGTCTCACTGAAATATTCCCCAACAGAAAGGTTTGGAGAACTCTGTGGTACAGAATATGGTGGTGTACAGATACTCAAGCAGGGTTCTTAGGTCATATTTACATTTTGCTTGGTAAGAACACAGGTTTTTCTGTTGCTCCTCCTCTTTTCCTAACAGTAACCACAGTAAATCAAGTGATTACATATTCAAATCAGAAGCCTGGCAGGTCAGGTAAATGAGTGAAGCAAGCCATAATATCAGAGTGATTGTGATAAATGGCAGTCAGCCAGGGGCCTCAGTATCAGAGAGGCAGTGGGGGCTGTGAGGAATGGGGAGGGCGTGTGCTGCCCGACCCGGGCAGTGGCTGGCAGCTGAGAGATTAAGTAGGAAGAAGGGGCCAAGATAGCTAAGATTTTCTATAAACCCTCTCCAAATTTGTTTAATATTGGCAACTAATTTGGAAATGTTTAAACACTGTGCTAGCCAAAGAAAACATGCCTGTGAACTCCATTCAGTGCACGGGACATTGATTTGCAAACTACTGTTTGAGATGGTTTTAGACAGGCATGAAATACAACCAGTGCATGCCAGTTCTTGACCTTGGAACTCGAACCTCTGACCTCATTTCAGTTCTGTATTTTTCTACATACAGCTTTGTAGCCAGTCGAAATACAATGCCTACAGCTTCCCTTTTATACTCTAACACACAAGACTAAACAGTATTTGAAAACAAAATAGGAATATAGCCATTTTTTTCTAGTACCAATAAAGACAGTAATGTTTTTCATTTGCTTTAAGTCATTAATTTAGCTGGAAAAAAGTGGGAAGAGAATTTTATTCAAGATATCACTCTGCTTGGAGCTCTCGGTGTGATAAAAAATTAGCTCCATGTAACTCTTATTTTTAAATCCTTAAACAGTGTTTTGAAGGGACATTGAGTAAAAAAGCAAAATTATCTGTTTTTATAATTTAAAAATGTGTTACTGTGCTATAAATTGATACTGGAGCTGGTAAGCCAACAGTATTGCCTGTATCACCAGTATTTCCAGAGTTCTAGCTTACTCTCTCTGGGCTTTTCCCTTCTTTGGACACAGACAGCTTCCTCCAAGTTGAGCAGCCGTGTGGGATGCACGTTTTCCCATTGCATGGATTATGACATCTTACTCTGTTGTCACCTAAAAAGCAAAGACTACACACCTGAGTTCACAATAATTGGTATGTGGGGAGAGAACTAGGGACATTCCAACCAGTGACAAACCACCAATTCTATGTACCCCTGGGTGAAAAGTGACATGTAGCCCCTGAGTTAGCCCCTGCAGTTTGGGTCCCCATGTCACCAAATAGCTTTACAGCCACATTTGGTGATGTGGTACATTTTGGTGCCATAATGACCCATCCATAGGCAGGACCTTGTTCCCGCTTTTATTCACACCAGCCTTTCTAAAGCCCTAGTTGCTTATGGCAGCAGGCAAGAGATTCATTTCTAACCCATTAAATTCAAGAGGATTTTCTTCCTTTGTCCATGTCATTCCTAGAGCTTTGAAAAACCATTGAAGATTTTAGACAGGTTCACATTAAGGACCTGATATGCTTAAACAATAAAATGTTATCTAGACATCTCAGAGCCAAAAAACAATGGAGTGCACCGGTTCATTCCATTTTCAGAGTTAAAACCATTACGTTATATTCCCCACCTGAAATGATGCCTCTAGTAAGTATGAAAAATAAAAAGTAGAAAGCAATATTATCACAGAATGTGAGACAGAGAACAGATAAAACTATGGAGACCAATCCATATTTTAGGAGTAAGAATACTGTTTTTTTAATATCACTACTGTCATGGATCACTTTTCTTTAGATAGATAAATAGGAAGAATATATAATATATTTTCTTCTAGTCTTAACTTCTGAGCAGAGACTTTCATGATAGAAATGATTTCATAACATTCTCCATGGAGTAAAGAGGAAAAGAAAAGAAAAAAAGGCCCCAAATCATCTCTCATAAGGAGAGAAGATTCTGAGATTAAAACCTATGTATGTAGTAGTATTTTCCCAAAAAAGGGGGTTTCAGGGAGTAAACTTCATTCTGATTCCACAATCCCCACACATCCCGACAGGAGTTGCAGCACTTGCCCAGTGCAGTGCCTGGCACACAGGCAGCCTTCAGGAAACATGTGCTGAACTGTCCAGCTGAATTCCACCAGCCACCTGTGAGTGCAAACAAAGTTCACATTTGCCTGAAAATTCATTCAGCGTTGTCTAGATGTCAGGCACATTGCTAAAGGCTTATCTTCTTACCCTAGTGACACAACTTCTTATAAGGGACTGGAAATTGAAAGTAGTCCAGGGAAAATTATCAGGGCCAAATTTATGGAAAACAACAACAACAACTAAAACTTCTGTATCGTCTTTGGATTTAAGAAAAGCAAACAAATGAAAAATCTAAAAGCAGGCCAAAACAGGATTATATGAAAATACTCTTCCAAAAGGAATGATGACACTATTACCAGTGGGTTTATTTATAATCCAAGTTGTAACATTTGAAATACAAAATAGGCTTTCTTGAAGTGAGCAGAAGATTGTATATGTGCAATGTGGGGAATCAGTGCTCTGCCAATATTATGGTCGCCATAGTACTGAGCCACAGCAAAACTGGATGTTAAATAATGTTGCAATAATGATATTATATTGGCTCCTCTGTATGAATAAGTGGAAAGCAATATTTGTAATTCATTGACAGTGATCCACGATTAAAGGTCTCATTATCATTTAAGAAAATGAACTTAATGAAAAAATTGTAATGAAAAGCGCTGTATTTGTATAAAATATCCCTCTGAGAACCAAAAGACACACTACCCACCAAGACTAGATTTCAGGTGTTAAGGTTTTCCTCTCATCAAGAGTGCAGGTGGGCACAGAGATGACAGTAGGATTAGAATTGGTAACCAGGCCTGTAGAACCTCAGACAGGGTTTATCTAACAAGTGGATTTGGGTTCAGGGAGGTGTAGAAAAATGAAAAGATTCCTCTGCATGTTTTTATTGGACGTCTGCAGAAGACTCAGGGCTCCTCTAGGAAACCTACAACAAATAAAAATTGTTTCATCAAAAAAAAAAAAACAAAAAAAACTTGTTTTCACACTGAACAATTTCAGGCTGGGGGCAGTGGGAAACCCAGTCTGAAAGATTCATGAACGTCAATTTAAACATTAATTCCTGATTATTTTAATTAAGGCTTCTCCACCTCATCCATTTTTTTCCCTTAAAATATTGGCAGACATATTTGAAATGAGTTGACATTTATTCTGGCTTCTGTTCTCAAGCAGAAGACAGTGGCTGACTTAACTTGAACCCAGCCTAGGTAGATATCCACTGAACCAGGAGAAGCAGGGGGTGGAGTATGGGCCCTTCCTCTCACTCAGGGTCTCTGTTGCGGAGATCTCACAGTCTCGGAATAAAATGCTGGCTGCGGTAATCCAGTCAGTGCCATCTTGGAGGCGGTCAGCTCTGGTCAGCTTCAGTCATGTTTCCTGAACCAGACCTGTGTATCTTCATGGGAGCTAGCTTCTGAACTGACAGAAACCCAATGGCTATGGAATAACTTTTAAATAGATTGCCCTGGAGGCAAATTCTTTGCTTCTCTGTGGTGATCTATCTTGAAGTAGGTATTTGTGTGCTACTGTCCTTGTCTTTGAATGGGTATATGTGTGATGGTACAGAATATAGTTGTATATCAATATACATAGATTTATGGTAAAAAAAAAATCTACAATCATAGGTATTGTCCAGTAACTGATTCTAGAGATAGAACTGTACACATTTTCCTTTTTTTTTTTCTTGTTTTGATGATATTTTTATACAATTTTATATGCTGTAAAAATTTTTTAAAAATAATTCCTGTTTTCATTTGTAGAACTCAATTAGGTTTTTATCAACTCTGGTGCCCACTGTACAGCCAGATTCCTCCCTGTATCTTTTTCATACCCTTTCTTTCACCTTTCCCTAATTTTCTTCTCTCATTTTTCTGCCTTTTGCAAATTCCTTCTTTTGCCTCTGCCCAGGCAAGCCATTCTGCTTGCAGCATCTTTTTAGCACATAGAAACACAAAATAAGGAAAAAACAAGATTATCTTGTTCCATTGTAATCCACATGAGGACATATTGTGGGCCAGGGATGAGGTTGGGGCAGATGGGGAAGAAGGAATAGTTTAGGGAAACGAAGCAGGAAAAAGGAAATCCTCATCGGAGGTCAATTACCCAAAGCAAGATGACTCACTTTGAGCTAATATAAAGTGGCTCAGTGATAAAGAATCCTACAATGCAGGAAACGCAAGTTCCACCTCTGGGTCAGGAAGATTCCTCCTGGAGAAGGGAATAGCAACCCACTCCAGTATTCTTGCCTAGAAAATCCCATGGACAGAGGAGCCTGGCAGGTTACAGTCCATGGGGTCGCAAAAGAGTCAGACACGACTGAGTGACTAAAGAAAACTTTTACTATCTCCCCTCAGTCTAGGGCACAATTTTTGTGCAGAGTTTTTCTCCTTAGGATGTTATGTCCTCACCATGGGTCTGTAGACCTTGTTTTTCATTAGGGCACTGACCATGTATGAATGGATAACTCAGCTCATCTCCTCAGTCTTAGATTTTGCTACTGTTTGGCTGGATTTTGGGGGAGTTGTCTGGATTAAAATCAGGAATGTTTAATAAGACTCAGAAGAAGGAGGCAAGCAGAATCAAAATCTTGAACCTCAGTCCAAATCATGCTGAGTAAGTAGTTCTTTGTAGAAATAAGGAAGGCATTTCTGGATATGTTCTGAGAAAGTTCTTCCAAAAGTGAGGATGATGAAATGGACTTCGTGTTTTGTGGCAACAATAGAATGTACTTCTGTGATGTGAAATACGTTTCTAGCAGATAAAATACAGGTTGAAATTCACAAGAGAATGACCATCCAGTCTAAAGAAGAGTGTTTTGTTCCTCATGATGCTCATTTGCGCTAAAAGAAACTATCGAAATGCCATAGCATTATATCTCTAAATGCAAAAATAAGTCACAAGGATTCATGTAAGACAGAATATGCTAAACTGTTCTCAATAGATTATGTGTTTATTGTAAATCTTTATTGCACAGATAAAGGCTGACAGTCCCTCAATGTGTAATTTTCCCCCAGCATCTAGTGATGAATAAGTACTTGTATGTTCTGATTACCAAATAAAAACAATGAGTTAACCTCTCTATTGGAATTTGAAAAATGCAAAGGCTGTTTATCTTCATTTTAATATTTTTCATTGCTGTCCATGTTCTGTACCAGACATGAGACTGTCCAGACTCACTCAACCATCTGTCTCTTTTGTATTCCTCCAAATGCCATGTAGTACCCAGGTACCAAGAGCTTTTGCCTGCATACTGAAGATATACACAGTGTATCATGTCTCATATAATCTTTTTTGAGAAATGAGTGGTTGGACTATCAGAAGCTCCTTGGAGGCATAAGAAATGTCAGTGTCCCAGGAACTAGACTGGCTTTCATATGTTTGATTTTTTTCTGGGTACTATGATATGGTTTTATACTCCTACAATGCTAGTTTCCGAACCCTATAAACATTTTTTTTTCCTTTTCCTCCTCTTTAAAAGGCTACCTGGCAGTATTTTCTTGCTCTCCAGCAGCAAACATAAGGAGTCTGACTAGTGAATAGTCATTACTCCTGTTTGTGAGCATATATACACGAATGGTGTCCAGCCTGTCTCCTTCAAACCAGCCTCTAAGAGGCACCGCTCAGTGGTGATGGTCATATTCGACAATTACTGCACCCTTGTCTGGGCCTCCTCTGTATGTTGTTCCTGTGCAGTAACTCTACCGGGTTATTACTCCAACTAAAGAGGCTGTGGTGTTCCTCCCAAGCAGATGTGTTTGTCATGCATTAAAACACGTTTCTTTTTTATTTCTTTTTTTCTGAAAGCAAAAAAAAAACAATTTATGTTGAAAAATATTGTCAGTTCTTTACTCTATTTCCTTATGGTCTTTTGCTATATGTGTTTACACAGTTGAGGCCATACAGTATATTTTATTTAATTTTGTATTGATATATTCACTTAACATTGGATTGTAAGCATTATCCCATTTTTTAAAAACTCTTTATTAATGTAATTTCAGTTGCGATGTAAGTTTTCATTTTGTGGCTGTAGCATAGTGTACTTAACTACCTCTCTGCTGTTGGACAGTTAAGTTACATGCTTTTATTTTCTGCAGTTGTAAATAACAACAACAGAGCTCTTTGTACCTAGGGCTTTGTTACATTTCTGAATACCTCCATTGGAAAAATTCTTAGAATACTGGGTCACTGGGTCCTTTATTTCAGACTGCTTATTCTATGCCCAATCCCAAGTCATAGTTAAATATTAAAACATCTATATCAAGACAGCATATGATATTTGATAGCTGAATAGCTCTTGTGTTTTTGATCGTTGTTCTTTGTGATGAACAGAGATCAAGTCCCCAAAAAGCAAACATGGTATTCATGGTGGTTGTATTGTAGAGGAAAAATGTTATCAGACATTCTGACTATGCTGCTATAATTTATCCACTATTGGAAAACAATTCTTAGGAAAGTACAGGAGGTGAGTTTGGAACCCTCCAAACTTTCAGAGATTCCACAGGCCTAAGCAGAACATGGACTTCTCTTGAGGCCATTTTGTCAAGGCTGCAGAGAAGATGACCATTCATTCTGGCTTGTTGATCTCTGCCACCCCCACCCCCAAATGGAACATGGAGAGAATGTTGGTAGATGTTCTCAGCAATGGCTATCAAGAGGTTGAGTGTATCCTAAAGGCAGACACTGTGATATGCTAAGAGAAAGAGAGTGGGCTGAGAGACACTTTTCCTGCTTTAATCCCCCAACACCCACCTTATCTTGGGACCCTTTGTGTTGTAGCAGCATTGTTACATGACAAATGATGATGCTGGGTCCCAGGAGCTCTTAAGTCACCCTTTCCCAGCAGGCTTGGACCTGGTTGTGCTAATCCTACTTTGCAGAAGGGAAATTGTTTGTTTGAGGTCAGGCTGCCAATCACTGGATTGAGTGCTAACCTCACATCCTGAGTCTTAGGTGTGTATCTTTGCCCCTAGACAAGCAGCCTCAGTTGCCACTTCCGTCACTGTCCTCTTCTCCAGACTCCTGATGAATTGGACTCATTGCCCTTTAGCTAAACCAACCAAGGGCATTAATTTGAAATATCTGATAGCTATTTGTTTGTCAAAAGATACTTCCAGTCACACAGGCTGCAGTGATGACATTTCTGCCCCGAGCTAACTGATTGGGCTGTTTACTTCTGGAACATTCACATGCTGTTGGTAAAGGACAGTGTAATGTATGACCTTAAAGTGCTTCTCTTGCTCAGAGGACATGTTAGCTGCGTTACTTGCCTGCACACACACACACACACACACACACACACACACACACTTTCTTTTGAATATAAACTAATGACAAACACTCCATTGCATGTCACAGTTTGCTAAGTACTTTCACTTGGCCCTCACAGTTATATCCCCAAATCAATGCTTTTAAATTTTTATAGATGAGGAAAATGGAACTTAGCACATTGTCAGGACTGATGTAGTTATTTGTGTTTTTATGTTCCTTACCTCATTTATAAAATATTTCAGAATTCTAAAATCACATAAATTTAACCATTTTTTTAAATGAAGAATGCAGAATAAAACCAGAGGCAGGAAGTCGAGCTTGTGCAGGGAGAGCTAACCAGGGAAAGAACATTAGACAATCATGCAGGCTGAACGGGCCTCCCCAGTTCCCAGCATTAGGTCGTAAATTGGATCTGAGTTTCCTGGAAACCGAAATGAAAATGAAAAGAAACCGTTTAGAAGATTCATATCATCCATTAAGACAAAGCACACCTATTGCTTAGTAGAAAGTGCCTCCCCCGACGGCTGAAAGAAATGTTTTCAGAGGTGTTCACTGGGGGTGCTGCTTCTCACTCTAGGCTTCAGAACAGACTCCCCAGCACCCCACCAGAGATCACTGAAATATCATTCCTAGCGGGAGGGCCCAGGGATCAGCCTATTTTCTGTAAAACTCCCAGGCCATCCTAATCTTGAGCCAGGTTTGAAAGCACCCACAGAGTGAATTCTGAGTCACTTGCTGAGCAGCATCCCAGGTAGATGTCTACAATAAATCCCAGAGCGACGTCTATGCATCTGCCAGCTTGGAAGGTTGGTGGACAGTTTGGAAGCTGATCCGGAAGTGGGTGGGTCTTCCAGCTCAGTTTCTGATGTTTTCCCTGGGAATGGGAGCAAGAGAGGGGTGGAGGGTTTTAGTACGTGAAACATAAGTGAGTGAGTATTTAGTAAGTGAATATTATTCCCACAAATGGAACTTGGAGTAAAGTGGTAGGTAATTTGGGGGCTTCTGGGTGGAAAATAATTTCAGGGACACAATCTGAATTAACAGGGAGCGTATGGGAGACTGACTCAGAGCCTAACCACCCCCGGTGGTCCATGGGGCCGCCTGATGGTCCGGAGAAATCAGGTTTATTTTACACGTCTCTGCCTGCCACCTGTTACGATTCATGATTAGGAGAGGTGTGCATGGTCTCTCCCCTTTCCTGATGTACTGGGCGTTTCATCAGGCATGCATAGAAAACAGCAGCATTGCTAGAGGGCTCGCAGCTCTGCTTTTCCACTGACCATGGCCCCCAGAGTTTCCTGTCTCATTCATTGTCTGCAAAGGAGACATCAAGGGAATGAAAAACTGCCCCAAGAAAAAGCCATCAAGCTTCAGACTTTGAGAGTATCCTAATAGGTGATTTTGTAATTGTGCCAAGCATTTCTATGAAATAGCCTGGCAATAGCAAACGTGTCTATAATTAACACCATTGAAAGCTTGTCATCATTTGGTGCTTTGCTGGCTCTTAAGTGCTCATTTAGGTCACAGCACATTTGACCTGTCAGCCTCATGAGCATATCTGTGGAAAGAGTGCCATGTTTTCCAACAGTTAGAGGAAAAGAAGGGAATTTCTGTCATACAAGGTTTCCCAAGCCTCCCTGAACATCAGAATCAGCTGAAACACTTGTGACACATTCAGGCTCCTCGAGAAATGCTGACTCAGTAGTGCTTGGCCAGGCCAGGGAATCTGGGTTTGTTTCTCCTTTTTGTTGAAATAATGATCCCGGGTTGTTGTTCTGCCTTTTCGTATTGTGACACTTGGAAGGCACAAAGAAAACCTTGTGTACACCAGGACTGAGAGGAGAGCGCAGTGACCCCCATAAGAGACTGAGCCAGACCTGCCTCTGAGTGTCTGAGGGTCTCCTGCAGAGGCATGAGTCAGCAGCGGCCTCCTGCATGGACAGAGGCTCTAGCAACAATAGTCCTGGGAGGCGCAGGGTCTGGCTTAAGTCCTCTTGAAGGGGGTCACCATTAGCCCCACTATAGTCATCGAGGAGGTGACTGACAAACTGGAGAAGAGTTATACTAAAGAAGTTCTCACGCTGCTCTGAAAGCAGACTTCCCAAGCTGGGGATCCAGCAAGGGACTGAATATCCCTAGGGGAACTGACTTTGAAGGTCAGCAGGATTTGATTACAGAACTTCCACAGGCCTGGGGAAGCAGAGACTCTTGAAAGGCACAAAGAAAACCTTGTGTGCACCCGGACCCAGGAGAAAGGAACAGCGACCCCACAAGAGACTGAGCCAGACTTGCCCGTGTATGTTTGAGAGTCTCTGGCAGAGGTGTGGATCGATATTGGATCAATAGTGGCCTGCTGTGGGGTCAGGGGCATTGACTACAACAGTTCTGGGNGCACCCGGACCCAGGAGAAAGGAACAGCGACCCCACAAGAGACTGAGCCAGACTTGCCCGTGTATGTTTGAGAGTCTCTGGCAGAGGTGTGGATCGATATTGGATCAATAGTGGCCTGCTGTGGGGTCAGGGGCATTGACTACAACAGTTCTGGGAAGACTGGGAGGCCTGGTGTTTTTGCATAAGTCCTTTTAATGGAGGTCACCATTACCACCATTACCCCTCAGTTCAGTTCAGTCGCTCAGTCGTGTCCGACTCTTTGTGACCCCATGAATCGCAGCACACCAGGNCAGCAGGAGCAGCATACACACAAACATGCACGTAGGCATGCAAATATTCTTTTGAAGAATAATTCATCCTTCTATTTGTTTTGCTCTCTCCTTCCTGTTCCCCACCCAGGGCTCTGTCTTTTGATTCCCTCATGGCCCACTGAGCTGTTAACATGAACCTCTGTTAATCCCTTTCCCAATGGGGACATTGTCACCAGCTGCGGGGACCCATAGATCCCACTAACCTCAATTTGCATGGTCTCCCACAAGTCCTGAGCATTCACACACACCTCTAGTCCTTTGTTTCTCACCAGGACACTTTGATGTAGTTGTTATTTCCCTCGTTTTGCAAATGAAGCCTTCATCTTCACAGCTCTTCAGAGGCTTCAGAGAAGTTNGGGGACATTGTCACCAGCTGCGGGGACCCATAGATCCCACTAACCTCAATTTGCATGGTCTCCCACAAGTCCTGAGCATTCACACACACCTCTAGTCCTTTGTTTCTCACCAGGACACTTTGATGTAGTTGTTATTTCCCTCGTTTTGCAAATGAAGCCTTCATCTTCACAGCTCTTCAGAGGCTTCAGAGAAGTTGAGTCTGTTGCTGGAGATCCAATAGAGAGTAAAGGCTAGAGGGACAAAGCAGAGACAAACCCCTGACTCCTTATAAATCCAAAACTTTCCTTTTCACAGCAACAGTTCTCCACTCTGGATGCACACCGGCATCACCTGGGCTAGGCTTTAAAAATCCAGATGCTGGAGCTGCGGCTCAGTACAGTGAACACAGAAACTCTGGGGTTGGCGCTCAGGCAGCTGCACATTTAGAACACTCTCCTGATAATCCTAAAGTGCATGCCTGCTCAGAGGTGTGTTGGTCCCTAACAGACTAATCTGGAGAATGAGATCCATCAGAAGCACAAAGATAAATGCTGTGCTCCTGGTTTTTCTGGATCATGGAATATTCCTTGTTCCCATAACCTCACTGAACCTTCGTCTAAATATTGTTTTCAGACCCAAACTTTTAGGTCATTTGATAAAGTAACAGGTGAGCATTTAGTGGCCTGAAAAGTCTGTCCACAATCCTATTCTTTCTTATCCTCTTTTTCCTCTTTATAGGCACAAAGAAGCGTTCTCAGGGCTCACCTGCCCCAAGCACTAGCTCCACGAGTCGCCTTACCTTGCCAGGTGGGTAAACGGCATTGCATCATAATCTTAGGTGATCACAGACAGCAGAAAGACCTGTTTTTTCATGGGTTGAGTTCAGCAGTTGATAAGTGGGCAATCTGGCCCCTTGTGTCGACCCTATGTTAGCAGAGGGCTTTGTCTCTGTCATCCCCGTTGTAACGCTCTTCCAAAAATGGACATCATATTCATAGTTGGTCTACAATCTCCTGCTCACAGATGGAAAGAGCAGAATTGTGATCTTCCTTAATGTTCACCTGGACATGCTGTACAAGTGTTTCTTTGAGAGGCAGATGGTGCTAGGGAAGGAGTGTGAACCTTTGGTGAGAGAGACAGACCTGGGTTCAAATCTCAACTTTGTTTCCTCCCTTTTAAAGTTCACCATTATGTCATAAGCTTTCTCCCAGGTATTAAATATTTTTAAAATATTTAAGTGGTTGACTAACATTTCCTATGATGATACTACAATTTATTTATATACCATATCCATAGGGAATTGGGTCCAGGACTCCACTCAGATGCCAGGATCCATGGATGCTCAAACCACCTACAGTTAACCCTCTCNTAAAAATCCAGATGCTGGAGCTGCGGCTCAGTACAGTGAACACAGAAACTCTGGGGTTGGCGCTCAGGCAGCTGCACATTTAGAACACTCTCCTGATAATCCTAAAGTGCATGCCTGCTCAGAGGTGTGTTGGTCCCTAACAGACTAATCTGGAGAATGAGATCCATCAGAAGCACAAAGATAAATGCTGTGCTCCTGGTTTTTCTGGATCATGGAATATTCCTTGTTCCCATAACCTCACTGAACCTTCGTCTAAATATTGTTTTCAGACCCAAACTTTTAGGTCATTTGAAAAAGTAACAGGTGAGCATTTAGTGGCCTGAAAAGTCTGTCCACAATCCTATTCTTTCTTATCCTCTTTTTCCTCTTTATAGGCACAAAGAAGCGTTCTCAGGGCTCACCTGCCCCAAGCACTAGCTCCACGAGTCGCCTTACCTTGCCAGGTGGGTAAACGGCATTGCATCATAATCTTAGGTGATCACAGACAGCAGAAAGACCTGTTTTTTCATGGGTTGAGTTCAGCAGTTGATAAGTGGGCAATCTGGCCCCTTGTGTCGACCCTATGTTAGCAGAGGGCTTTGTCTCTGTCATCCCCGTTGTAACGCTCTTCCAAAAATGGACATCATATTCATAGTTGGTCTACAATCTCCTGCTCACAGATGGAAAGAGCAGAATTGTGATCTTCCTTAATGTTCACCTGGACATGCTGTACAAGTGTTTCTTTGAGAGGCAGATGGTGCTAGGGAAGGAGTGTGAACCTTTGGTGAGAGAGACAGACCTGGGTTCAAATCTCAACTTTGTTTCCTCCCTTTTAAAGTTCACCATTATGTCATAAGCTTTCTCCCAGGTATTAAATATTTTTAAAATATTTAAGTGGTTGACTAACATTTCCTATGATGATACTACAATTTATTTATATACCATATCCATAGGGAATTAGGTCCAGGACTCCATTCAGATGCCAGGATCCATGGATGCTCAAACCACCTACAGTTAACCCTCTGTGTCTGCAGGTTCCACATCTGTAGATACCAGGGCCAACTGTATTCATCAATAATCCAGCATTTATATAACTTGCCTTTTTATCATTAATAACTTTACATTCTGATATATAAACCTTCTTCTGAATCTGCAAGTATGGATTTAGGGCAGATTCCTGTATGTAGAATTACTGACTCAAAGACTATATATCTACTTAGGTTCTTGACCCATTATTGTCAATATGACTTCCAGAAAGGTAGTATTATTTTGTACTTTTAGCAGTGTTTGACCTTTCACTGTGCTCTTGCTAATGCTAACATTAGTACTTCATTAATTTGATTAAAAAATTATATCCATATTGTGTTTGCATTATTTCATCTTTTGGAAAATCTGTTTTCTAATATTAATGTATCTTTGATGTTGCTTCTTTGGAGAATTGCTGTATTTCATCCATTCGAAGAAGGAAAGTACCTTGCATTTTAGCTCCTCGGAAATAGGAATCTTTTGCCATCTTTGGCATGTTACAATTGAATTAGCAGCACTTTTTCTTGGTTGTCCATGAAACAATAGTTCACTTTATAGTCAGTGGCAGCTTAGATTAAGTATAATCTATGTCTGTTTGCTTTTGCAATCTCTGCCATGTCTGCAACCCCATCCAACAACTGAAACTCAGTGTCCACTGAGGAGCCCTTGAACCTTCTTGCCTTTGTCACTCTGCCTGTAACGCTCTCTATGCTTTTCTTCCCTGGTCAATTTCTTTTTGCAGTCTCTCCAAATCATCTAGGTAGACTTAGTGCTGATTGATAATGATTTGCGTATTAGTCCTTTAACCATTGATCGGTGGCTTTTTCAAGGGTGAGGACTGTCTTATTTCTTTATGTCCCAGTGCCCACTCAGACGACAAGCATATATCGTGTGCTCATTAATGCTTAGGAGGCTGGGGGTACTGTTGTGTGAGTGAGCATTATCCAGTTTAATTTATGAATAGATAGAAAGCAACTGTCCTCTAAAGAAAGCTCATCTTGGTGTTTGGATTGATATCAACTAAGCTAACGTACAGCTATACAACTATACTGACTGCTTTTTAGTATTGAGTAGACTCTGCTCTTTAGTCTCTGGAAGTCCATTTCATCATGTCCCTGTTTGTAGTTATTGTGCTGGTAGAATTATAGTAATTAGGAGGAAAACAGCTCTAAACCAACAACTTCAGTGTGTGGTGATGGTGTTTGTTCTTCTTTGTAAATTCGGAATATTCCTGGGTCAGGTGGGATCTCTGATGTCATCCTGGACACCCGTGAGAACACGCAGAGCTGACCTGGTTCCCATCTGTTGAATGGGGACCTGTTGCTGGCCTGCTGGGTTTCTAAGACCTCTGAGTCAGAGCCTCAGGCACCTTGTCTTTGGCTTTAGTTTGGCAGTCTAAAGTGGTCCCAGTCTGGGCGTTAGGCTCAGAGTTCATGGTTTGTTTAGCAGATACCCTCTACCTCACTCTTAACAATGATCAGCCCACTGTTTCTCCTTCCAGTCTCACCAACATCATGTGTTACCTCCCACAATGCAAATATACCTTTAAAAGATGTTGGTACAGGCCATCAAGCAACTTAAAATATAATGTTTTCGGATACTCAAAGAGCCAAGTGGAGGAATAAAAATCTTTACAAACAATAAAGTAAAATTGTGTTGAAACCAAATAAGAACAGAGATATGCAAAAGAAGCAACCTAAAATATGAAATTTTAAAAAGCAAGTAAACATGAAGGCATCCACATTTTTAAAAACAAAGAGAAACACAGTTAATAGAATAAACTCAAGGTAAAATACAACTGAAAACAGAATTAATGTTGGAACATAGTCCTGAGGACTTTATACCAAACACATTGTAGAGATGGAATCATAGTTTTAAAACAGAGCTTGAACCATAAAACTTTTAGAAGAAGACATCTTTATAAGCTTGAGTTAGGCAATGGTTTCTTAGATATGATTCTTAAAGTGTAAGCAATCAAAGAATAATTGATAATACAACTTCATTAAAATTAAAAACATTACATTATCAAGAAAATATACTGAATGAAAGAAAATATTTGTAAACCATATATCTTATAAGAATTTAGTATGCAGGATATGTAAAGAATTCTTTTAATGCCACAGTAAAAAGATAAACAGGACAGTTAAAACTGGGCAAAAGATTTGAAGAAACATTTCTCCAAACAAGATATACAAATGGAATGTGAAAAGACACTCAACATCATCAGTCCCTACAGAGATGCAAATCAAAACCACAGTGAGATACCACTTCACCTGCACTAGAAAGGCAAGAGTTAAAAAGATGGATAATAACACCTGTTGACAATGATGTGGAGAAATTAGTACCGTCATACATTGCAACCAAGAATGTAAAATGGTGCGACTCAACTACTTGGGGAACTAGGGCGACAATTCCTTAAAATGTTAATCTTAGAGCAACCATAAGACCCAACAGTTTCTCTCCTAAGTATGAAAACATATTTTCATACAGAAACTTGTCCACAAATATTCATAGTAATGTTACTCATAATAGCCAAAGAGTGGAGGCAACCTAAACGTCCACTGACTGATGAATAGGTTAACAAAATGTGGTATATCCATACGATAAATTACTATTTGGCATACTAAAGGAAGAATGTATTGATACATTTTACATCTTGGATGAACCTTGAAAACATCTTGGCTAAGTGAAAGGTATGATTCCATTTGTTTGAAATACAAAGAAGACACAAATGGCCACATACTGTAAGATTCCATTTGTGTGACATGGGAAGAATAGACAAATCGATAGAGACAGAACATAGACTAGTGTTTGCTGTGTGTGTGTTAGTTGCTCAGTCATGTCCAACTCTTTGCAACCCTATGGACTGTAGCCCACCAGGCTCCTCTGTCTATGGAATTCTCCAGGCAAGAGTACTGGAGTGGGTAGCTGTTCCCTTCTCCAGGGGATCTTCCCAACCCAGGGATTGAACTCAGGTCTCCCTCAATGCAGGCAGATTCTTTACCGTCTAAGCTACCAGGGAAGCCCAGTGGTTGCTAGAGGTTGGCAGAGAGAAGAATGGAGAGTGAATTCTCTTGGGCATGGGATTTTTTAATTGATGAATAAAAAGTTTTATGATTAAATATTGGTGATGACTGCACAACCTTGTGAATATAATAAAAAAAACACTGAACTGTATACTTAAAATGATGAATTATATGGTATGTGAATTTTGTCTCAGTTTTAAAAATGAAAGAGCATCAAA
>SJYA01000580.1:0-65155 GCA_006410615.1 Neotragus moschatus | reverse complement strand
CCATGGACTGCAGCCTACCAGGCTCCTCCGGCCATGGGATTTTCCAGACAAAAGTACTGGAGTGGGGTGCCATTGCCTTCTCCTGCCATACCTACGTAAAACCAAATCCATACCTAAATGCATTGCGTGAGATTGTTCCAAATTATGTCAAGTGTGAGAACATCTTAAATGCTGTGAGAAGCTGGTTATGTTCAGGGGAGCTGTAAGCAGATTACCTATAATAAAATTACAACCAGCCGACAGCAACAGTAGATGCCGGAAGACAGTGAAGATATATCTTTCATATGCTTAGGGGAAATCAAGCATTATATAGTAACTAAATTATTAGTTATGAATGAAGGCAATGTAAAAACATTTTAGGTATACAATGGCATAATTTACCACTCACAGACCTCACTAAAGAAGTATTAAGGGATATTCTTCAAGAGGAAGAAAAGTGAATCCAAAAGCAAAGTGTAAGAGGCAGGAATTAATGGTGAGCATACAAATAAATAAAGCAAGTTGTATCTGTAACTAGTCACCATAAACATAATGTCCATTTTTTGTGTTAAAATAGGGCACAGAAGTGGTAGAAGGTAGAGGAGTTACTTAAGAGGGAGTTATGGAATGCTAAGATCTAATCTGTCTTTGGACAGAGCCTGTAATTTGGTAACTTTTTTGATGATCCACAAAGGATCATCAATAAAATAATAGAAGTATAACTTACAGCATCTAAATCAGCAAATAAACATCAAAGAATAGGCATATAGAAAATGTGTCTACTTAATAGAAGGCAGAAGAGAAAAGAAGCAAGGAATAAAGAATGAGGTTAAAATTAGATAGTGGAATCAAGTCCAAAGCCAGAGGAAAATCAGATAGAGGAATCAAGTCCAAAAATATCAGTAACTGTCCATTAACAGAGGGATGGATAAAGAAGATGTGGTACATATATACATTGGAACATTGGTTACAAAAAGGAATGAAACTGTGCCATTTGCAGAGACACGGATGGACCTAGAGATTGTAGTACGGAGTGAAGCAAGTCGGAAAGGGAAAAACAGATACCGGATAATATCACTTATATGTGGAATCTAGAAAAACGATATGAATGAACTTATTTGCAAAGCAGAAGTAGAGACAAAAATGTATGGATACCAAGGGGGGAGGAAGGGCGGGATGAACTGGAGATTGGGACTGACATATATGCACTACCATGTATAAAATAGATAACGAATGAGAACTTACTGTATAAATAGCACAGGGAACTCTACTCAACTCTCTGTGGTGACCTAAATGGACAGAAAATCCAAAAAGGGAGTGGATATGTGTGTAGATATGGCTGATTCACTGATTCTGCACAGCAGAAACTAACACAACATTGTAAAACAAGTATACTCCAGTAAAATTCATTTAAAATATCACTAATAATAATTTCAAATGGCTTAAACTCTGATACTAAAGTACAGAAAACAAAATCAAGCCCTATCCTGCTTTAAGAGGCATATTTTAAGGAAAAACTCCAGAAAGTTTGCTAATGTGTGGCAAAAGAAATTCCATGCAAAATATAAGGCTAGTTCTTTGAAAAACGTCCATTTTAACATCTGTGTAACATTCTGTTACACAAATATGCCATAGAATATTTAATCATTTTTCTTTTGATGGTGGTTTTCCATTTTTTGTTATGACAAACAAGGTCCAACATAATGATGGGCAAGAAAGAGAAGTTCCAATAAGATTTATACCATCGAATAAATTTACATTATCTTTTAAAACTAGCAAAAAAAAATTAGACATTTTGTGAGTGTATATACATGCAATCACTAAGTGACTATAGGCACTGGAATAATAAACATCAAATTCTGGATAAGTTTTTGAGAAAGGGGAGAGAAACATTATGGAAGGGTATGTGAAAGTGTTAGTTGCTCAGTCCTGTCCCAAAGGACTGTAGCCTGCCAGGCTCCTCTGTCCATGAAATTATCCAGGCAAGAGTACAAGAGTGGGTTACCATTCCCTTCTCCAGGGGATCTTCCTGACCCAGGGGTTGAACCTGGATCTCCTGCATTATAGGTGGACTCCTTACCATCTGAGCCACCAAGGAAGCCCCCATGCAAGGGTATGTTAGTTATTTAACTCCACCTTTTTATTTAATCTCTTTAAACAAATATTTGAACAAATATGCAAATGTTAAGATTTTGTTAAACTATTGAGAGAGTACATATGTGTTCATTTTATTATTAATCCTACTTTTCTATATGCTCAAATAGTGTATATTAAAGAATTTCTTAAGTGAAAAATCTGTGACTGTCTTCCAAGACAGTTTTGTTGGTCACGTGCTTCAATCCTGAAGCCATCAGGTGCCACTTCATTAAAGAACTGCTTGTGTGGTTGCTGAAATTAAGAAAACTTCCTCCTGAAGTGCCAGCACCAAGAAACTGCTCTGGGGATGTCACCTGGATTCCTTACACATCTATAGCAAAATGACTCTTCTTTGGTAAAGTAATAGCACCTGCAGCCAATTTTTTCTACTGCCAACTTCAACTGTACCCCATGAAATTTGTGAACCCCCGTCAAGCTCCATGGGTGGGCCATAAGTGATGGAGAGCTGAGCAAATGTTGGCTCTCACTGGAGGAGTGGCCCAGAGCTTCACTTCCAGTCGTGACTGCTAAGGATGAAGTCTAGTCAGTGGCTTCTACGCAGATGCCTCTGGGAGCCTCGGTCACGTCACTTTCCTGAAGTGAGCCTTAGATGGAAAGGTACAGTACCATAATCATCCGTGGATGCAGATAGCTGATTGCTCCTGTGTACGTAGCTGCTGGCTTGCACGGTAGTGTTGGCAATAGATGTGGCTCTGCTCCTACTCTCCATTGCCTGATGTAGAAAGAGTTTGTGTGTTGAGATGCCAGCTGGCTCAATGACGTTGTTGTGTGTCCTGTTCTAGGGGACTACGGATAAAATGTCCAGCCAGAGGATTCTTCAGAAGAGAACTGACCAGTCCTGAGGTCTGAAGACATTTTAGGAAGCTTATGTGGTTTTTTTTAAAAAAAACAACTTTTATGTGTATTGTAAGTTATTGAGTGATAACTTCAAAATGGTAATTTCTTATCTTATTACAGATTTTTAACAGTAAATACTTTGATATGTATTGCACATCTATCAAATATTAGGGACAGTGGTAGGTTCCTCATACATATTATCCCATTTAATCCTCACAACAGCCTCTAAGGAAGGTACTATTAAGTCCATTTCACAAATTAGTAAACTGAGGCATACTCAGATAAACAGCTTGCCCAAAGTTAGCAGAGTTTCACTTTCAAGGGTAAAAGCTGATGTCAGTCCACATTGGAACAGTATTTCTTTCATACTTGTATTCTGCCTGGGATTAGATTAGTTATGTATGTACCCATTTCAAGCACAATTTTGGGGTGTGCAGGGGCCCTGAAAAATGAAAGTGTTAGTCACTCAGTCATGTCTAAATCTTTGCAGCCCCATGGACAGTAGCCCGCTGAGTGCTCTATGGAATTCCCCTGCATCATCTTAAAGTGAAGAATCCCCCAAGTGGTCCCTTTGCAATTGCCTTTTCCCTTGAGCTCCATTTAAGGGAAACCAGTTGCCATTCTTACTATGGAGTAGAGCAAAGCGCATTTGTTATGTGGTGATTTAGCATTTCAGAGCTCTAGAACCCTAAAGAAATATCAGGCTTCTTCTGACACAGGTCATTGTTGGTGTGAGCAAAGGACCGGGATTTAGCCTTACACTCCCCATCTTCAGATGCACAGGTAGAAAAATACACAAGCTAATGAAAAAAAAAAAATCAAGCAAAAAACTTGCATGATCTCCTAAATATTTCTTTGCTTTGAAAGAGCACACCTTATATGCTTCGTGCTGTCCAAGGCAAACAAAATGAAAACAAAGAACTCAATTAAAGATGATCGTCTCCTTGAAGGAGGACTTTCTTATTCTTTTTTATTAATTTAAATATTATTTTTATTAAACCGTTAATCATTAAATCACGAAGTTGCAGGGCATTTAATAGCTAGCAATTGTTGGAATAAGGAAAGACCTTATTTTCCAGCCTTTCCTAATTGCTTCCCCTCTTTCACCTAGTTGTCAGAGGGGCTTGAAAATTGTGCCTCGGGCTCTCCAGACTATGGGAAGACATGTAGAAATGAACTGAGATTGTAGCATTGGTGTAAAACAAAAGTGCTCAGACCCCAAACTTGAACTTTCAAAGGAAAGGAACTTGCTGGCATTCTTTGAGCAAATGTGGGCAGCAAATCTAGGTATCAAGGCATTGCTGGTGCAAAGGATAAGTATTAGGCTGTGTAGATTTTAATCAGCATTGCCAGCGGGTGTGTGTTCTAAGTGACTCACCTCTTCCGTAGTAAATGGGAGCTTTATGAAGGTTAGTGAGTGTGATGCCAAATAGTGTCCTCAATCATTAAATATTTTTCAGCACCAACTGTTAGCAGTACTGGGGTTATGTTCTGGGGATGCAAATGTGTATAACACCCTATCTCATCTCATGAAATTTAAGCGAGGGTGAGTGATCTATGGAATGAAGCCTAAGGAAGAGGAATTCCAAAGACCAGGGAGGCAGTGGTCCAAGAATGGCTTCCAGTGAACGTGACTCAGAATTATCATGGGTGAGCCAAATAAATGCAGTCTTAAGACTCAAGAGTCATTTGCTGTCGTTTTCCTAATTCCCTCAAGATTAGTGTTCAAGGACTGAAGCTTCTTCCATCCTGGTTGGGTATCTAGGCCACAGTTCGAATCTGGGAGCTCCAGCATTCTACACTTATGGTTGGGCATTGCCCAAACAATTGAATGAACCTCCTTATTTGTACATTGTATAAATAGTTTAGAACACAGGCTGGATGTTTCTGCTTTGCTTAAAATGGCACTAGGTTTCGGCAAAGTGTTCCCCTCAGGTAGCTGAATGGGAGTAAAAAAAAAAAAATATATATATATATATATATATTTCTTTTTTTCCCACAAATGCCCATTTTGGATAATTAGCCTTTTGTGAATCACAGTGGTGTATTCTCTGCCAAATGTTCACAAATAAATTTATTAAGTTAATCTCTTCATTGTGTGCTGAGGTTTTTCAAGTAGTAAAATCCATTTGTGCAGGGAATTACATGAGTTTTCTATACTGTAATAAGAAATCCACCAGGGAAGCCCCACTTAAAGTCTCCCAAGGTGACCTTTCATCTCCTGTGCGATGTAATAATGGTAGCCACATACCAAGCACCTAGGACATACTGGCACTCTGTGAGGTTACAAGGCACCCTACATACATTATCTCAGTTATAGCCACTTTAAAATCTCCCTGCAACCATGCAAAGAAGTTACCATTTCCCCCATTTTCTAGAAAACAAAAATCCTGAATCTCAAAACGGTTTATCTCCTTAGGATCTCACAGCTGATAATAGCTTAGCCCAGTTCTGTGACACCCCAAATCCACGCCTCTCTCACAAATACCGCATTACTTCTCCCCAAAGTAAATCTTCATGGGTTCGATTCTTGTGACAGATTTTAGCACATGGGCAAGGGTTGGCCACTCTTATATGTGATGACCAGACCCCGTTAACTGCCAAAGGGAAAGTCACTCAGTTGTGTCCGACTCTTTGTGACCCCATGAAGTATACAATCCATGGAATTCTCCAGGCCAGAATTCCTGGAGTGGGTAGCCTTTCCCTTCTCCAGGGGATCTTCCCAATCCAGGAATTGAATCCAGGTCTCCCACATTGCAGGTGGATTCTTTACCAGCTGAGCCACCAGGGAAGCCCAAGAATACTGCATTGGGTAGCCTATCCCTTCTCCAGTGGATCTTCCCCACCCAGGAATCAAACCTGGGTTTCCTGCCTTGCAGGCGAAGTCTTTACCAACTGAGCTATCAGGGAAGCCCCCATTAGCCACCGCAAGCAGCCCTCAAAACTTAAGTACAAGCTGACTTATTCTCAAAACAAACTCAATCCCTGAAACAAGCGTTTCTCAGTCTGGCTGTGAGTTAGAATCACTGGATATCACAAACATACCGATACATGGGCTTCACCTTAGAACAGCAGATTACTTCTGAGACTCTTGGAGGTTGGGCTTAGGAATCGGTAAATCTGAAGCTCTCCAGGTGATCTGATGGGTATCCAGGGTTGAGAACTGTGGGAAGAAGCAAACAGCTTCAGGTTGGATGAAGGGCAATGCAACTAGATGGTTTATCTTTCCTCTGTGTATTTCACGTGTTTCTCAGAGGATCTAAAAATGCAGGTTCGGTTATTTGGTTCAGGCAGTGTTAACTGGGCTTTTTCTGACTAGCTTCTCCGACAGCAGGCTTCCTATCTCCTGTGCTCCTGGCTCTGTGAGTTTCAGATATGAAAATAGTAGTTGATATTCTCATTTTCTTGAGGAAAAGTCCTTGGAGAGCCAGAGTCTTTTCTGACATAGACGTAGGGTTTAATTATTTTAATTTTAATATAAACTACACTTTAAAGAGTTTAGGAATAGACCCTCACCTTAGACAACACTACATCTAATGTGCATGGTTTAAGAGTAATTTTCCAGTTGGGTTCATGCTGTAAGAGTGAATTTCTACAAAAAGAAAGGACATCTGTGAGCCTGCCTTCATATACTGCTTTCATGTCTTGAAGAGACAAAGGAATTACTCTAACCGGGGGAGTATGCTGTTACTGAGTTTTCCTGACAAGTGCAAACCTTCCAGATAATTCCCGAAATGTAGGATCTTCGTCTGAGGAAAAGGGTGGAAGCTGATACTGGGTGAGCACCTACTTTGTGTCTGTGCTGTGTTGGCTGGTTTCTTGCCATTCTCTCTCTGGCCTCTGCAGTGAGTATTACTGTCTCTGTGTTTTTCTAATGGAAAACTGAAATTATACATCCCAGTCATACGGGGGCAGAGACAGAACTGAATCTGACCCTCCTTCCAAGGATGGGGGAGGGTGACCACAAATGAGAATGGATATAAGGACACTGAAATGTGCAGAAGACAGGCTACTGGGCTCCTTAAACAGCAATGGCCTAGGTCCACAAAAAGTTGTTCTGTTTCACTTTTATTTTCAAAACTGTCTGCTGGGAAGCCTAAGTATTGAATGAGGACCAAATCTCCTGCTCTGGTGAAAAAATGAACATCTTCCACCTTCCCCTTAAGGAAAAGACCAGCTATGAAAACCAATTCAGCCACACCACTAGTTTTAAAAGGTGTGTTTCTGCCTCTGGAATTGGGATGAACCCATCTTGATTCTGCGCTCCGTGGAGCTGATCTTAGCAGTGAGAGGAGGCTTTTGGCTGATTGTGTGTGTTCCCGTGAGCTCTTCTCCAGAACGCAGTTAATTTATACCAGGCAAGTCAGTGTGGTTGCCGCGATCAGAATCCGGCGTGAGTCAGGTTTGGAATGCAGATGCTCTGACAAGATGTCCTGAAAGGAAGCTAGAAAGAGTCCAGAGGGAAGACAGATCCAGAGCCAAGACTGATATCAGGCTGATTCTCTGGGAAGGACGGGAGGAGTGAGCAGCCCCTTTCCACCAGCCTGAGATCACGGATGGCGGTGCCCGGTCCACAGTCCTTTAGGAGCTCCATTCACTCTGGGTTTAGTCTCCCCTTACCCACCAGCAGTTCCCTCAGATCCAGTCACTGTCACTATGATAATAATGATGATGATAAAAGTTGCCCTTCACTGAAGGCCTTCTTTTTTTTATTTTTCTTTTTAATTTTTATTTTTTAGTTTGTTTTGCTTTACAATACTATACTCATTTTGCCATACGTTGACATAGATCAGCCATGAAGTCCTTCTTTTGTGCCAGACACCGTGATAATCCTTCACATGCCACATCTCGCTGAGTCCTTCCAAGGAGCCCTGTTCAGTGTATAATGTTGTTATTCATAGGGAAAAAGGGAGGCTTCCAGAGGGGAAGTGTTTGCCCCAAATCAAACAGCTGGGGGAGATAAAGGAGGCTTCAAAACCAGGTCTCTCTAACGGCAAAGCTCCCACTGTTATTCTCATCCCTTAGTCAGACCCCAGGAACATACTCTTTGGTCTTACTCTTTGCTTTTCCAAGTTTTCAATGTGTTTAGAAAAGATTGCTGACTCTGAATATTGGCTCTTCTTAATGTGGACTTCCTCACAGTTCTCAAGTGATAGCATCAAAGTTGTTTTTCCCAACAAAAAGAGCCTTTTTATTTTTTCATTTCTCAGAGCTTTGTCTTCATGGTAGACCCAACAGGAAGAAAAACCTATGCCAGTAGGAGGAAAAAAAAAAAAAGCACAATTTCAAAGACCACAAGTAACTTTAAATGCTGCAAAAAGGATTCCTTCCGAACCAGGCAGTTTGTTGTGATCAGACTATAGCAAGAGCCCCAGCCAGCTGTTTACAGTTTACAGAACACTTGGAATGTCTAAAACATTATTGGTGATGTTTGCTTTGTGAAGATGAGAAAGGGAAGATTGGTGAGACTAAAACAGTAGTTTGCAAACTCCTGTACCGTGGAATTTTCTGAAGAGCTTTAGAAACTCCTGAGGCCTCAACCTGACACCCAGCCCCAGTAGATTCTGCTTTTGTGGGTCTGGGGTACCCAGGACTTTTTCAAATTAATTATAATTGGAGTATAGTTTCTTTACAATGTTACATTAGTCTACTGTACAGCAAAATGAATCAGCCATACCTATACATGTGTCCCCTCGCTTTTGGATTTCCTTCCCATTCAGGTCACCACAGTGTATTAAGTAGAGTTCCTGGTGCTATACAGTATGTTCTCATTCAGGTCAGTTCAGTTGCTCAGTCATGTCTGACTCTTTACGACCCTATGGACTGCAGCACACCAGGCTTCCTNCATGGCATCTGGTCCCATCACTTCATGGGAAATAGATGGAGAAACAGTGGAAACAATGACAGACTTTATTTTGGGGGGGCTCCAAAATCACTGTAGATGATGATTGCAGCCATGAAATTAAAAGATGCTTACTCTTTGGAAGAAAAGTTATGACCAATCTATACAGCATATTATAAAGCAGAGACATCACTTTGCCCACAAAGTTCCGTCTAGTCAAGGCTATGGTTTTTCCAATAGTCACGTATGGATGTGATAGTTGGACTATAAAGAAAGCTGAGCGCCGACAAATTGATGCTTTTGAACTGTGGTGTTGTTGAAGACTCTTGAGAGTCCCTTGGACTGCATGGAGATCCAACCAGTCCATCCTAAAGGAAGTCAGTCCTGAGTGTTCATTGGAAAAACTGATGCTGAAGCTGAAACTCCAGTATTTTGGCCACCTGATGCGAAGAGCTGACTCATCTGAAAAGAACCTGATGCTGGGAAAGATTGAATGTGGGAGGAGAATGGGACGACCGAGGATGAGATGGTTGGATGGCATCACAGATGTGATAGACATGAGTTTGAATAGGCTCTGGAAATTGTGATGCACAGGGAGGCTGGGCGTGCTGCTGTCCATTGTGTTGCAAGGAGTCGGATACGACTGAGTGACTAAACTGAACTGAACTAAGGGGTTGGCTGGTGGCTCAGTGTTAAAGAATATGTCTGCAGTGCAGGAGACCTGGGTTCGAGCCCTGGGTTGGGAAGATCTCCTGGAAAAGGGAATAGCAACCCATTCCAGTATTCTTGCCTGGGAAATCCCATGGATAGAGGAGCCTGGCAGGCTACAGCTCATAGGGTCGCAGACAGGACTTCGTGATTAAACAACAAGACTTTTCCTTAAAAAAAAAAATTTACTTTACTATTCATACGGTCTCTATTTTATCTTTGGATTTAAAATTCCTAGAGAAGAAAAGAATATAGCTCTAGCCCTTACAACCTCATCCTTTAAAGTAGGTAGTGAGAAATGGAATATTGTCTACCATTGTGCTCAGATGCTCAGTCATGTCCACCTCTTTGAGACCCCAAATATTTCCTACCATATTAGTAAACAAAGGATATCACAGTCATCAAGTATTGCAGCCACCACGGATGGTGAGCTAGTGATCTCTGAAGGAACTCAGGAAGGAAAGAATACCTGCCATCTAGCAGCCATCGGACTGCAGCCACTCCCTACAGTGAGTCCTGAGGAACTCCAGACATCAAAACATAGGAAATCATTCCCAGATAGCTGAGACACATATTGCGCTGTGTTGCTCCCAACCCTTTGTGACCCTAGGACTGTCGCCCACCAAGCACCTCTGTCCATGGAGATTTTCCAGGCAAGAATACTGGAGTGGGTTGCCATGCTCTCCTCCAGAGGTGCATATCAACGAATGGTTTCAGTGAGCCCAGTCTCTTGCATCTTTCCATACATAGAAAAGCACTAAATTCCTTGAGTATGTGTTTTTCCTTTAATTAACAATAGTATTTTGATGTTCAAATTACCTGCCCTTTTTTGCAAAACTTCTGTACATTCTGGCTCCCCTAGTTCACCTCTTTGGAGCAGATCTGTCAGGGTTTTTTGAGACGCTGCTGAGAGCTTGAAGTCCTAAAACTTCCTGCCAAATAATATATAACCATGAACTTTTAGGTTGTGAATAATTTTTAAGTTGACAGTAGTTTGCCCAGTTCATCCTGCCCCCCAAACATGGAGGTCCCATTTGATCCAGATTGGGAAAACAAATATCAGAATGTTATCTCATCATTTCCTCAGTTCAGTTCAGTTCAGTTTAGTCACTCAGTTGTGTCCAACTCTTTGAAACCCCATGAACAGCAGCACACCTGTCCTTCTCCAACTCCCAGAGCTTGCTCAAACTCATATATGTCAAACTGGTGATGCCATCATTTCCTAAAATAGGCTAAAAATGCTTTGGGTGAGGTTGCATTAGACAACACAGCTGTGTTTTTAGTAAACAATCTCCTATCTGAAAAGAACTTGAATATTAAGAAGTCAGATGAAATGTGTGCCACCCAAAGGGCACCATGAGTGGCTCATTTCCGGAAATAAGTTGAAACCATGATGAACTTGTAGCACAAGGATTTAGGCACACTTTATTCAACTTGATGGAATCTATTTGTGGATCCAATCTAACTAGGCCCACTCACTTCCTGTGCTGTACTGACCCCTGGTGTCTCTTCAAGGCATAAGCTATTTGCTGAGTTCTCTTTCAAATCCTGGGCTTCCCTGGTGGCTCAGTGGGAAAGAATCCACCTGCCAAGAAGGAGGTGCAGCTTTAATCCCTGGATCTGGAAGATCCTCTGGAGAAGGGAATGGCAACCCACTCCAGTATTCTTGTCTGAGAAATTCCATGGACAAAGGAGCCTGGAAGGCTACCATCCATGGGGTCCCCAAGCAATGCTGCTGCTGCTAAGTTGCTTCAGTCATGTCCGACTCTGTGCGACCCCATAGACGGTAGCCCACCAGGCTCCCCCATCCCTGGGATTCTCCAGGCAGGAACACTAGAGTGGGTTGCCATTTCCTTCTCCAATGCATGAAAATGAGAAGTGAAAGTGAAGTCGCTCAGTCGTGTCCAACTCTTAGCGACCCCATGGACTGCAGCCCACCAGGCTCCTTTGTCCATGGGATTTTCCAGGCAAGAGTACTGGAGTGGGGAGCCATTGCCTTCTCTGAGCAATAACAATTTTTAAATTCTAAGATTCACCCAGCTAAAGACTATCACCATTAAAGACCCAGGAGAATTCAGCGAGTAGAATGGGGAGTTAGTGTTTAACGGGGACAGAGTTCAGTTTAGGAAGATTAAAAATTCGAGAGATAGATGATGTTGAGAGTTGCCCAACAGTGTGAGTGTACTTAGTGCCACTGAACCGTACACTTTCATATGCTTGAAGTAGTATATTTTGTAAAAGAAATGGAACATTTCCTGCCATATCAGTAAATAAGGATGGCTCGGCCTACAGCAATTGCAGTTCTCTGGTGAGCCTTAAGGGGACTCAGGAAAGAGAAGAATATCTGTTATCTAGCAGCCATCAGACTACAGTCACCCCCTATGGTGAGCCCTGAGGAAAGGAAGCTCAGGATATGAAAATGCAGGATACTGGCCCAGAGAGCTGATCTGTATATCAAAGGAATGATTTCAGTGAGCCCAGACCCTTGCACCTTCCCATACATACAGAAGTGCTAACTTCCTTCACTTGGGAAGGAAGTTGGGATATCTTCACTTGGGATATCTGTTTTTCTTTAATTAACAATATTTTTTTGATTTTTTTTTTTTGATGTTCAGACTACCTTCCTTTCTTGCAGAACTTCTATATAACCTGGCCCTTCCCCTTACCTCATCAGAGAAGTTCTCTCAGGGTTATTTGAGATGTTGAAGTCCTAAAAATTTCCACCAAATAAAACACAATTCTCAACTTTCAGGTTGTGAATATTTTTAAGTTGACTTGTATTATGTGACTTTTACCACAATAAAAAAAAAAAAACAAAAACTTGAAATAAAAGGGAAGGTGTTTGTGGAGAAAACTAATCTCATTCTCCTAATAGTGCTGCTTCATTCTGAATGAATTGTCCCTGGTGGCTCAGATGGTAAAGAATCCACCTGCAATGCAGGAGACCCTGGTTCAATTCCTGGCTTGGGAAGATCTGCTGGAGAAGGGATAGGCTACCCATTCCAGTATTCTTTGGCTTCCCTGGTGGCTGTTGGTAAAGAATCCCCCTGCAATATGGGAGCCCTGGGTTTGATCTCTGGGTTGGGAGGATCCCTGGGAGAGGGAAAGGCTACCCACTCCTGTATTCTGGCCTGGAGAATTCCAGTTTTCCATTATTCTGGCCTAGAGGATTCCATGGGGTGACAGAGTCGGAAACAACTGAGCAACTTCCACTTTCAATTCTGAATAGGTTTACCCTGCCAGAGCATAGGACTGAGGTTCTTGAGGAGTCCTACTGTTTCAAAAATAATAATAACCCACAAACAAACTAAAAAAAAAATCTATGGAGAAACTGAAATACAATTGGGGGACATATTGGGAGACAAACTGCAGAAATCGTGGTAAACGTAAAAAAAGACAGAACTCTAAATAAAAGACAATACCCAAAAGATATTTTCCTGGCTCCAATTCTCCTAGGTGCCAACCTTTTGGTCACTTTGCTTCAGTTCAGTTCAGTTCATTTCAGTCGCTCAGTCGTGTCTGACTCTTTGCAACCCCATGAATTGCAGCACGCCAGACCTCCCTGTCCATCACCATCTCCCGGAGTTCACTCAAAGTCACATCCATCGAGTCGGTGATGCCATCCAGCCATCTCATCCTCTGTTGTCCCCTTCTCCTCCTGTCCCCAATCCCTCCCAGCATCAGAGTCTTTTCCAATGGTCAACTCTTCGCATGAGGTGGCCAAAGCACTGGAGCTTCAGCTTTAGCATCATTCCTTCCAAAGAACACACAGAACTGATCTCCTTTAGAATGGACTGTTGGATCTCCTTGCAGTCTAAAGGACTCTAAAGAATCTTCTCCAACACCACCATTCAAAAACATCAATTCTTCAGTGCTCAGCTTTCTTCACAGTCCAACTCTCACATCCATACATGACCACAGGAAAAACCATAGCCTTGACTAGATGGACCTTTGTTACCTCTTTGCAGTAATGTCTCTACTTTTTAATATCTTCTCTAGGTTGGTCATAACTTTTCTTCCAAGGAGTAAGCGTCTTTAATTTCATGGCTGCAGTCACCATCTGCAGTGATTTTGGAGCCCCCCAAAATAAAGTCTGACACTGTTTCCACTGTTTCCCCATCTATTTCCAATGAAGTGATGGGACCAGATGCCATGACCTTGCTCAGGTAATTCTAAATCAAAAATTAAGGTGAGTTGGAAAGAACTTGTTCAGGTTTAGTAAGCACTTTACTTTCACATGTACTTTAAAACTATTGACATTGCACACATGCCAGTCTGCTTGTTTCTTAGCTCTGTTCTTTTAATTCCTTGAGTTAACTTCAGAGTCTGAGATGTAAGGAGAAGAAAGAGACCAGTGGCTGTGTTTCAGATCATTACTCATGAAACTGGCCAGGCCAGGACACAAGAGCTGGGTCGTGGGAGAAGTCCCTACCATTGAGACAGAGTAACCCAAGTTTATTTTCTGCATTAGTTGTGATCCCGTGTGATCTTTCTCTCTCCTTCCCAAGTTTATGTAGACATTAGTATGAAGGCAGTTCTTATTTTTTCCCCTAGAGTTGATCTTTTTTTCCTAATTGCTTGCCTGTCTCTAGTATTTTGTCATGTCCTCAGTACCTGTTTCTCCCTATATAAGCAAATTGTATGTTTGTAAGTAAAAATGTTAATACATTAAAAGATTGTTAACCTTAAAGCATAAAAAAGGACAATTCCTATGACATTTAAAATATGGAAATAATCTATTTACAGTACTGTTTGATTACATCAATTACCATTTAATTACGGTACCGTTAATTTCTATTTATTATCCCTAGACTTCACTTGCCCTTTTCACTTTTATGCATTGGAGAAGGAAGTGACAACCCACTCCAGTGTTCTTGCCTAGAGAATCCCAGGGATGGGAGAGCCTGATGGGCTGCCGTCTATTGGGTTGCACAGAGTCGGACACAANCCATCTGCAGTGATTTTGGAGCCCCCCAAAATAAAGTCTGACACTGTTTCCACTGTTTCCCCATCTATTTCCAATGAAGTGATGGGACCAGATGCCATGACCTTGCTCAGGTAATTCTAAATCAAAAATTAAGGTGAGTTGGAAAGAACTTGTTCAGGTTTAGTAAGCACTTTACTTTCACATGTACTTTAAAACTATTGACATTGCACACATGCCAGTCTGCTTGTTTCTTAGCTCTGTTCTTTTAATTCCTTGAGTTAACTTCAGAGTCTGAGATGTAAGGAGAAGAAAGAGACCAGTGGCTGTGTTTCAGATCATTACTCATGAAACTGGCCAGGCCAGGACACAAGAGCTGGGTCGTGGGAGAAGTCCCTACCATTGAGACAGAGTAACCCAAGTTTATTTTCTGCATTAGTTGTGATCCCGTGTGATCTTTCTCTCTCCTTCCCAAGTTTATGTAGACATTAGTATGAAGGCAGTTCTTATTTTTTCCCCTAGAGTTGATCTTTTTTTCCTAATTGCTTGCCTGTCTCTAGTATTTTGTCATGTCCTCAGTACCTGTTTCTCCCTATATAAGCAAATTGTATGTTTGTAAGTAAAAATGTTAATACATTAAAAGATTGTTAACCTTAAAGCATAAAAAAGGACAATTCCTATGACATTTAAAATATGGAAATAATCTATTTACAGTACTGTTTGATTACATCAATTACCATTTAATTACGGTACCGTTAATTTCTATTTATTATCCCTAGACTTCACTTGCCCTTTTCACTTTTATGCATTGGAGAAGGAAGTGACAACCCACTCCAGTGTTCTTGCCTAGAGAATCCCAGGGATGGGAGAGCCTGATGGGCTGCCGTCTATTGGGTTGCACAGAGTCGGACACAACTGAAGCAATGCAGCAGCAGTATGCTCATATGCTCATGCAACCTCCATTTCTAAGCCCTTTCCTTTTCACCTCTTTTAGAGAATCTGTAAAATTTAACTTTCAATTACCTAGCGTTTTTACACTCAGGGCAGCCAGGTAACACAGCAAAAGACAGAATGCTTAGGTTGGCTGACTGCCGTTTTGTGCTGTGCCTGTGATGTGCTTCCTTTTGCAGGGTATGTGGAAATGAAACCCACGTGAACATGCAGATCCGGTCTCAGACAGCTCACTTTTAGGAGAGACAAGCAAGTTAAAAGTCTGGAAATCGAGTCACTTAAAGTGCTCTATGTCCACATGCCCTTGGAAAGTCCTTGTGATACTTGGCTGCCGCATCATATTTGAGGACTGCCCTTTGAGACTCCATGGCTGGTGCCTGCTTGGTTCTTTTTGGATGACGATGTTTTAATCCTAGGGTTTATTGACTGTTTACCAACTGGTTTCCTTCCCTGCTGGCCACACACTTAGACTTCCTTTCTCAAGCCCTCTGTAATTAGGTGACTGATTTTCGACCAAAGGAATGTGGGGAAGGTGATGTATGTGGCCTCCAGCTCTGGCGGTCAAATCTCCTCTCCAATTCTCAACAATTTTTGTCATCCCCTAAATACAGTGGGTGCAGAGGAGGGAACTGAAGCCCTAGGGGTTGGTGGAACCATGAGATGGAAGCTGTATAAAAAAGCATCCCCTCTCCCCACCAACCCTTCTCCAGGGCTACCAACCCATTTGCACAGTGGCAACATGGGAATCAATCCTTAAGTGTAACAATCCACTGAGATTTGGGGCTATTTATTTTAGAAGTTAGCACACCCTGATGACAACTTTTTCTTTCCAGTTTCTGCAAACAATGTGATCCAAACTATACAAGTTTTACTTATATCTTACAGACTCTGAAAGTTAAAGTTTTTCAGTTGTGTCCGACTCTTTGCTAACCCATGGACTATTCAGTACCTGGAATTCTCCAGGTCAGAATACTGGAGTGAATAGCCATTTCCTTCTCAAGCGGATCTTCCCAACCCAGGGATCGAACCCAGTTCTCCCTCATTGCAGGAGGATTCTTTGCTGTCTGAACCACCAGGGAAGCCCTTACAGACTCTGGTTGGTGATAAAATGGCTTATATGTGTTATCACTGTCCTTGTACTTCAGGTTTTGTATTCATATTTTGGGGTAGAGGAGAAGGACAAGCAGTTGGTCTTTAGATGGCTGAATCTGCTTATTTTAAAAATATTTCAAGAACTATTTTTGTGGTTGTGATATTTTATTTTATTCCCCATCATTGACTGGATAATGTTTTACTTACAAAGAAAGACTTTACCAAAAGAAAGCCTATTATACACACACCTATATTTACATATAGATATAGATATTTATATTCTTCCTGAATCTTTGTGGACGCTGGTATAAATAATAAAAATACCTTTAATATAGTTGAAATTACAATGAATTTTTCTTGTTAATTTTTTCAATGTTTTCCAAAAATCTAACTTACTCATATGAAGGTGGGACTTTCTTATTATTGTATAAAAATACTTTACTATATTACAACATCTTATAATACAACAGACCAGTAGTCAAGTCATCACATGTGGAGGAAAAAAAAAAAAAACATATATGAATGCATGAATGCGTCTGTGCTAAAAAAGTCACTTCAGTCGTGTCTCAGTCTTTGTGACTCCATGGACCGTGGCCCACCAGGCTCCTCTGTCCGTGGGATTCTCCAGGCAAGAACACTGGGATGGATTTCCATGCCCTCCTCCAGGGGATCTTCCTGACCCAGGGGTCAAAACCCACATCTCCTGTGTGAGGGTGGATTCTTTACCCCTTGAGCCATCAGAGAAGTCAACACATATACATATATTTCCCTAAAACTAAGATGCCCTAAACACACTCAAGACAAAGTGTTAAAATCTTATTGTATGATTAGTCTTCACCTAATCACTTTATTGACTATGCCAAAGCCTTTGACTGTGTGGATCACAAGAAATTGTGGAAAATTCTCAAAGACATGGGAATCCCAGACCACCTGACCTGCCTCTTGAGAAATCTGTATGCAGGTCAGGAAGCAACAGTTAGAACTGGACATGGAACAACAGACTGGTTCCAAATAGGAAAAGGAGTACGTCAAGGCTATATATTGTCCCCCTGCTTATTTAACTTCTATGCAGAGTACATCATGAGAAACGCTGGGCTGGAAGAAACACAAGCTGGAATCAAGATTGCTGGGAGAAATATCAGTAACTTCAGATATGCAGATGACACCACCCTTATGGCGGAAAGTGAAGAGGAACTCAAAAGCCTCTTGATGAAAGTGAAAGAGGAGAGTGAAAAAGTTGGCTTAAAGCTCAACATTCAGAAAAGGAAGATCATGGCATCTGGTCCCAAAACTTCATGGGAAATAGATGTTGAAACAGTGGAAACAGTGTCAGACTTTATCTTTTGGACTACAAGATCACTGCAGACGGTGACTGCAGCCCCATGAAACTAAAAGACGCTTACTCCTTGGAAGAAAAGTTATGACCAAACTAGATAGCATATTCAAAGCAGAGACATTACTTTGCCGACTAAGTTCCGTCTAGTGAAGGCTATAGTTTTTCCAGTAGTCATGTATGGATGTGAGATTTGGACTGTGAAGAAAGCTGAGTGCCAAAGAATTGATGCTTTTGAAGTGTGGTGTTGGGGAAGACTCTTGAGAGTCCCTTGGACTGCAAGGAGATCCAACCAGTTTATTCTGAAGGAGATCAGCCTTGGGATTTCTTTGGAAGGAATGATGCTGAAGCTGAAGCTCCAGTACTTTGGCTACCTCATGAGAAGAGTTGACTCATTGGAGAAGACTTTGATGCTTGGAGGGGTTGGAGGCAGGAGGAAAAGGGGACGACAGAGGATGAGATGGCTGGATGGCATCACTGACTTGATGGGCATGAGCCTGAGTGACCTCCGGGAGTTGGTGATGGACAGGGAAGCTTGGCGTACTGGGATTCATGAGATTGCAAAGAGTCTAACACAACTGAGTGACTGAACTGAACTGAACTGAATCACTGTGAGTGAAATAGTTCTTTCAGCAAGAGAGTTGCCTGCACAGTGAATTATTGCCTGGTCAAGCCTCATTGTGGAGAAGGCAATGGCAACCCACTCCAGTACTCTTGCCTGGAAAAATCTCATGGATGGAGGAGCCTGGTGGGCTGCAGTCCATGGGGTTGCGGACAGTCAGACACGACTGAGCGACTTCACTTTCACTTTCATGCTTTGGAGAAGGAAATGGCAACCCACTCCTGGGTTGCCATTGGACGTGGGTTTGGGTGAACTACTGGAATTGGTGATGGACAGGGACGCCTGGCGTGCTGAGATTCATGGAGTTGCAAAGAGTTGGACACGACTGAGTGACTGAACTGAACTGAAGCTTATCCCTGTCAATCCAGAGGGAGAACCCACAGCATTTAACAAAGAAGAAAATTTTTTATTTTTAAATCAAATCATAAATTGATTTCTATTTTCTGAGATGGATACTACTTTTAGTTCATCACAAAGTTGTCAAGCACCTAACAACAGTCTACTGGATTAGGGAATAAAAGGGCAGACTGACAGGTGAATTCAAAGTCACAGCTGCTAGAACTACCAGAGTGATATTTTTCGTTACAAAGTCAATCCAGTCACTTCCCCTGCTTAGAACCTCTAGTGAGGCCCCACTGCTTTCAGAACACAGTGTGAGTGCTGAGGCTAACTCAGGTACCCTGTGTGGTCTCTGCCTTCTTGCCTCCCATACATGCTCCCTAAACTCCTACTGCTGAAAACACCAAGAGTCTGGGGGGTCACAGGCTTTGCATGCCCTGGTCCCGGTGCTTGGTCTGGGTTGGCTGGGGAGCCAAGGCTGGGGGCGAGGTGGGACGGGGATCAGTAGCTAGGGGCAGCCTCTGGACAGGCTGAGCTGGCTGAACTCTCACCTGAGTGAAGACTTGCAGTCACTGTAAGTCAAGGTCACAATCTGAGAGCACCAGCAATACTATTCTTTGAGAAGAACACGAGACAGGGTGGTCAGAGGGCTCAAGAACCACCCTGTGCGGTGGGTGGGCTCCTAGGTGCTCCTCAGGAGGACTCCTGCAAGTGCCCTGGGCTCCCTAGCACACCACCAGTATCAGAATGTCTTCACCGCTCCTCAGTTTGTCAGCTTTATAACTTTGAACAAGTGATTTAATTCTTCAAGAAGCCATTTCCTCTGAAAACCTGCTGTGTGTGTGTGCATGTGTGTGTGAGAGTGTGTGTATATTACTGTTGACTGCTAGTCAGTGGCATCAGTGAACAGGAAATCTTTGAAAAAGAATCCTAAGAGATGTCAATAGATTATTGTACAGCATGAGCAGAAAGCTGCCACTGAGTTTGAGGCCAAGGATTTGAGGATGGCGGGCTGGCAGATGGGGCATCCATAGAGGTTAGCGGTGAGGTGAAATATGCTTTTGTGTTTTGGGGGCTCGGGAGTGAGACCAGGGTTTGGGTGCGGGGGTCCAGCCTCCGCAGGGGTCCAGGGGATTGACGGGATGCACGGCGTGGCGAATTGACAAGAACGGAGACTGGCTTCTTTAGGACACAGCCGATTTTATTGAATCCACTTGAACTGAACGGAGACTGGCCTCTTTAGGACACAGCCGAATCTACTGAACTGAACGGAGACTGGCCTCTTGGGACACAGCCAATTTTATTTTTCTCCCAAAACTCTTTTCTAGACTCTATATACCTTTTTTAATATCAATTATTAACGATAGACCATCATTTTTCCTTCTTTCTTGTGACTAGGTAACAATCTGTTTTCTTTCTATTTCTCTGACTCTTTGGGGAAAATTTCAACAAAGTCAGTTTGGATACAAAATCTTCTTGCCCTTTTGGGCTGGAACAATAATCAGTTTAAGTGTTCTGTTTTCTTCTACACTCCTTAGGCGGCCTTTCCATTCTTCTGGTCTTGCTGCTGCCCCTCTTGTTTTTTCTCTCAGATCAAATATCAGGTGATTTATTTACAGGTTTCAGCAGGTGTCCAAGCGGTAACCATAGTTTCCTTCCTACATTCTACTTTTACATACAATAGCAGTTTCAGTGATTTTTTTACATTAATTCTCATGAAAGCAGAACAATCATGTTTTGCACAGACAGTTAATTATTAATAGTAGCTCACATTATTCTTAACTAGTATCCAAATCTGTTTTCTACAACTAGAGCACTCCCGGGTGCCCCATGTGTAAGGTATGAGGAATTCAGAAGCAGCTCAGCAGTTATTACTAGCCAGAAAATATTATAGACCCGTTTATGATCAAAAACTTATTTTTACTACCTTATTTCTCTTAAATTCTGCCAGTTCTTCTAAGCCAACCATATATACGCCGGCTGGGAACTCATAGAGCATCAGGGTGCATTTTATTATTGCATTTATGTGCATTTATAACTATTTTATAATCATTAGGGCCTCTCCTAACCCAAGCGGGTCTAAGAGGGTCAAATCAAGATGTGCCAAAGGTTACATATTTACAAAAGGACTTCATCCCAGGCCCCATGCTAACCCAGATCCCTGGGGGCAGTGTTAGTCTCGATGACCACTGCAGTTCAGCAGCAGTTTAAGATTTCATTGAGGCTGTACTAGGAAAATCAGAACAATCAGTACCAAGAAGCAAAGCGATGCAAAGTGAGGGGTCGTGCCACTGGTCGAGGTCCTCGAGTGCATCCGGATGGCCTGGCCTCTTTGGGCCGGGTCACCTCAGCCCAGAACTTTGTCACGGGTGGATTTTCTCTCAGAGCCGCTCCTGACATTTGGGGAGACACCCGGTGTTTTCCAAAGAGGACAAACACATTTTGAACACTTCCTGTAAGAAAACCTCTATGGGACAGGCTTTCATATGTTAGTTCATTATATCCTCACCTTGTCAGGAGTAGGAATGACCATCCCTGTTCTGCACAGGAGAAAACAAAGGCTCAGAGGTCCAGGGCCCTGCATGAGGCTACAGGATGGACGACAGCTGAACCCCGGCCTGTCTGAGCCCAAAGCCCTGGCTTCACCGGCTCCCCAGGGACCAGTGGGTTTGATGTCTTCCTGGCCCTCTAAGGGCCTCTTCTGAAAGGCTTGGTGATAGTGGAAATTACTCCCCATAGAGTGTGTGTGTCAGTCCCTCGGTCGTGTCTGATTCTTTGTGATCCATGGGCTGTAGGCTGCCAGGCTCCTCTGGCCATGGAATTCTCCAGGCAAGAATACTGGAGTGGGTAGCCATTCCATTCTCCAGGGGATTTTCCTGACCCAGAGATTGAACCTGGGTCTCTGGCACTGCAGGCAGATTCTTTACTGTCTGAGCCACTAGGGAAGCCTCCTTAGAGTGGCCTCTCAGAAACACCTCCTCTCCTGGCCCTGTTTCTTTTAGGGCAACATCTATTTGAAGTGAGATTACGTTTATCCTTGCTTTTCCTTACTCCTTCTAAGCTTGTACAATTCCTCCTCCTGACCTGCTTGGCTGAGTTGCCGGAAGAAATTGTGAGCTGATAACTCCCTAGGACCCACCTTACCACCTGGGCATCTAGTATGGCCTTGGGTGGTGGCAGGGAGGCCATGGGCAGAGATGAGGATGGAGAGAGAAATCCCAGCCCACTGGGAAAGCAAACAAATTTCTGTGGAGCAGCTACTATGTCTTTCAGGCTTTGAATTGTCTTATTTAACCAACACTACAGTTATTTAATTCAGGCAAGGCTTAAGTCAACTGTTCACTCCTCTTCTTATTAGTAATGACCAAAATCAGTATTTCAGAATGGTTGTGTCAGAAGGAAGAGATACAGGTTTAGACTGTAGATTTCCTGTGGTACATTCTCATATCTTTGGAGAAAGGGTGACATTTTATTTGTGAGAAAATGAATTTAGGCTACTATTTAGGGGAGATCAGTTTGAGCTACTGGAAAGCTAAATTCTTAATTCTAGGTTTCAACAAGAATGGTTTTTATTGTACATGCAGACAAAGAGATCAAACTAGGTTAATGGTGGTGGGGTTCATTTAATTTTTTCCTGCAGCAATGTCTACAGTTAGTGGGGTTGTTATAATGAACAGTTTGTGATGAGAATGTCAACTGCATTAAATGACCACCTTTAAAATGCTTGGAGGCTGACCTGGTTTGGTCTTGGCCTCCTGTGTCCTTTCAGACCATTGTCATATTTTTCCATTTGCATTGTTATCCTGGTTCTTTTTCTCTTGTACACATTTTTTGTGCAATCAAAATCTTAATTCTATTATGTTTTGATCTCCCAGAAAAAAAACTTGACAAAGCAGAAAATAAACCTCAGTCTTGTCTGCTAAGTCACTTCAGTCGTGTCCGACTCCGTGCGACCCCATAGACGGCAGCCCACCAGGCTCCGCCGTCCCTCGGATTCTAAAGGAGCACAAAAATCTGAATACTGTATCGCAAAATCAACGTTTGCTGAGGATCAAAGGCCCAGAAACTGCAATGTGAGAGTTCTTCCAGCAGGTGGCGGTGCTGTGTAGGAAGAAAAGCTATCCTCCGGCTAGCAGTGGTTGGAGGCTGGCTGGAGACCATTTAAGCTGGCAAATTAGCCTCCCCAGGCACTGTCCTAGGTGTGCAGTGAAGCCAGCAGCAGGAGTGAGGCAGGCTGTCCCAGCTTGGGGAACTCCCAGTCTTAGGGGTCATCCTCGTCTATCAGATCATTTGTGCTGCTCTCGGAAAAGAACTTAAAGAATTTAAAAAACAAACCCCTCACCTTTTGTACTGTTGATAGGAATGTAACATGGTGGCCAACAGCAAGGTTGTTCCTCAAAATATTAAAAATAGAATTGCTGTACTATCCAGAAATTCCATTTCTGGGTATATACCTAAAAGAATTAAAAGTAGGGTCTTGAAGAAATGTTTGTACACCATGCTCATAGTGCCACTAATCAAATAGCTAAAATGTGGAAACAACCAAAGTGCCTATAGATAGGTGTATATATGTGTATCAGTTCAGTTCAGTTCAGTCGCTCAGTCGTGTCCGACTCTTTGCGATCCCATGAATCGCAGCTCGCCGGGCCTCCCTGTCCATCACCAACTCCAGAAGTCTACCCAAACTCATGTCCATCGAGTCGGTGATGCCATCCAGCCATCTCATCCTCTGTCGTCCCCTTCTCCTCCTGCCCTCAATCCCTCCTAGCATCAGGGTCTTTTCCAATCAGTCATCTCATGAGGTGGCCAAAGTACTGGAGTTTCAGCTTCAGCATCAGTCCTTTCAGTGAACACCCAGGACTAGTCTCCTTTAGGATAGACTGGTTGGATCTCCTTGCAGTCCAAGGGACTCTCAGGAATCTTCTCCAACACCACAGTTCAAAAGCATTAATTCTTCGGCGCTCAGCTTTCTTCACAGTCCGACTCTCACATCCATATATGACCATATATGGATGGAAAAACCATAGCCTTGACTAGACGGACTTTTGTTGGCAAAGTAATGTCTCTGCTTTTTAATATGCTGTTTAGTTTGGTCATAACTTTTCTTCCAAGGAGTAAAGATTTTAATTTCATGGCTGCAATCACCATCTGCAGTGATTTTGGAGCACCCCCAAATAAGGTATTTGTGTATAGTGAACTATGATTCAGCCTGAAATAAAGGATGAACATTCTGATATATGCTGTAGCATGGATGAAGCTTGAAGACACTATGCTAAGTGAAATAAGCCACTCACAAAAATACAACTGCTGTGTGATTCCATTTTTATGAACTACTTGGAGTCATGGAATTCACTGGGACAGAAAATAGAAGGCAGTAGTTGCCAGAGAGTAGGGGAAGGAGAAGTTAGAGTTTAGTTACAAAGTTTCAATTTTACAAGATGAAAAGAGACCCAGGGATAGATGTTTGCACAATATGAATATATTTAATACTACGAAATGTACATGGCACCCCACTCCAGTACTCTTTGCCTGGAAAATCCCATTGACGGAAGAGCCTGGTGGGCTGCAGTCCATGAGGTCGCTAAGAGTTGGACACAACTGAGCAACTTCACTTTCACTTTTTACTTTCATGCATTGGAGAAGGAAATGGACACCCACTCCAGTGTTCTTGCCTGGAGAATCCCAGGGACAGAGGAGCCTGGTAGGAGGCTGTCTATGGGGTTGCACAGAGTTGGACACGACTGAAGCGACTTAGCAGCAGCAGCAGCATGAGCTGTACAGTTAAGCGTGGTTAAGACGGTAATTGCTCTGTTATGTGTAATTTACCACACACACAAAAACCCCACCACAAGTTCTCTGCCCATGGGCCTGTGCAGTGTATACCCTCCGTAGGACACAGTGAAATCCCTAAGGCAAAACTACCCATATTTTCAGGCAGCCTTCTGGGCTGGAGACCTGCAAAGAGAGTGTGTGTTTACACTTGCTTGGCTATTGTGGCAAGTGTGGTCCTCAGTCCAGTGACCTACTATGCAATTCCACTTCTCCCTTCCACAGTTGTGACCTTTCAAAGGTGCAGAAAAAGAAGACAATCGACTGATTGCCCTAGAGCCACAGACCCAAGAAGCAGAAAGAAAAGAGGGCCAGGCATTCTCTTTTGTAAGCATTGTCTCATTTAACCTTTATTTAATCACCTCAGAGTCAGGATCAGCCAGCATTCTCACTTGGCGAGTAAGGAAATTGTGGCTCAAAGTTCACAATGTTACCCAAGATCCATAACTAGAAAGCGTCAGGATCTGAATTCTGACTGCATCGATGAATACTGTGTGGCCTGCTGAAAGTAGAGCAGACCTCGGCTGTTTGCTTATACCGTACTGCCCTTATGATGCTTAAATACAGTGCTTTTCAAAAGTGAATCAAGTATGCATTTCTAATAAGCTCCCAGGGGATATGGAAGGTGCTGGTATCACTTTGACTAGGAAGACTTTAATCTGCACAATTTCCCAAACTTTCTCACTGTCTCAGCAGCTTTTTCTCAGAAACTTAGGTCAAAAGAAATTCTTATTCCATTTTTTGTTAGATCAAAACATCTTACTAAATATTGTGTTCTAACAGCTTGGTAGCCGTTTAAGCAATTGTATATATAATAATTGAAGAAAACTATAATATTTTTATTTTATTCTTAAATAAGCACCATTACTTACAAGTGGGATTTATGCCTACCCCTGCCCTGCACAACTTCTCAAACCTTGAGATCATTGTGGATGCCACGGCCCTCACTTCTTGTTCCATATTGATTTTTTATGATACTGGCTCCTTAGGACAGCAACACCCAGCTTCCAAAAGATATGACATCGTTAAAAGAAATTCAGTGCACTGTTGACATTGTGAACTACTGGAATTCATATTTCACACAGACACTGACAGATATCAAGCATTGCTGGATTTCCCTTTGAAATCTATCCCAAGGCACTCCACAGTTTGGGAACTGTGGCTTTGGGGCATCCTGCCTGTGTTAGAGAACAGCAACAATTTAACATTGCTAGTCTGTGCTAGGCGCTTAGAGACTCTTTCACTAAATCACTGTGAAAGGTTGCCAAGGTCTTGAGGCCTTTTTCTGACTAGAGAGGGGACCACATGGACTGACCGCTAACATTTCAGATAGAATATCTGTGATTCTTATGATCTGTACACATGTCTCAGCTCCCTGTAAGATTAAGCTCTTAGAAGGCAGGGGCTGAGTCTTATTCAACATCAAACCCCATATCACCTTCCTCATGTGTTGTTGTTCAACAAAGACTTTTACAGTCAATGCCTTGTGAAAGTCTCAATCAATTCCCAGGGGGTTGGGAGTGGAGTGGGGTGGATGGAGATTTTATTAGTTCTTTTATATCCAAAAAATTTTCCAGTTTGATAAAAGCATTTTAGTGGCCAGTGTTTTAGCAGTTATTATTATTATTATTATTTTGTATTTTTGGCTGCACTGGGCCTTCATTGTGGCGCTCAGTCTTTCTCTGGTCGCAGAACATGGGCCCTAGAGCTCGCGGGCTCAGTAGTTGTGGTATGTGGGCTTCTAGTTGTGGTGCAAACTTAGTTGCCCTGCAGCATGTGAGATCTTAGTTTTCCAACCAGAGATCGAACCCACGTCCCCTGCATTGGAACGAGAATTCTTAACCACTGGACCACCAGGGAAGTCCCCACTAGTAATGTTAAAAGGAGAGACATATGTACCATGGAATTCCAGAAGGGTGGGAAGGGAAATAGCAATGGAGAAGAACTAGATTCCAATTCTAGGACAAGTGCTTAGTACCTGTGTGGATCTGGGCAAGTCACTTGATTCCTGTACCTCAGTCTCTTTATCTGTTTAATGGGAATCACTACAGCTACTCTCTGCCTATGGAGTAATTATGAATATTTTAACAGGTGCCGTGTGTGAGTGTGTTTTGTGAGTTAGGCATGCTCATCATCCCACCACTGTCCTCTCACTGCCCCCTCCACAGAATAGTGACTACCACTGTCCACTCTGTCCAGTAAATGTCAGAAGCTTCCCAAAACCATAACCAGGAGTAGAGCTCCCTACTCAGCATCACTACTTTAATTACAGGGTTCAGATGTGACCCAGGTAATTGGAGAGTAGTCATTAGGAGAAGTCAAAGAGACCCTCAGTCTCTATCCATGGGAGAGGTAACGAATTAGGCATCATAAATCAATTTATTTCATATTTATGTGTCCTTTGAGATAGAATATTTCACCTTAATTTAAGGAACAGAAGAAAATGGACATCAGCAGAATGTCAAACATTCTTATCCTTTCCTTGGAACAAATCAAAATATGGAATGGCTTTCCCTTAAAAATGAAATTCCAAGCTCAGAACCTGATACTCTTCCTTAAACAATTGAACCATCTTCTAATCTCACCTCAGTATCAAGATGAATCCCTTTGTCCATCCACATAAGTCAGTTGTCCTCCTGTCCCCTAATTGATGAGACCTCGGGGCTCTACTAACTCTCTTAATCCGATTCAAGAACATCTGCCAGTTAATCCTCAAGGTGCCCCTTAGGTTTAGAGCTCTTCATTATTGATTTTAGCTGTTGTTGTTGTGCTAGGCACTCAGTTGTGCCTGACTGTTTGCGACACTCTGAATTGTAGCCTGCCCTCTGTCCATGTAATTCTCTGGGCAGGAATACTGGAGTGGATTGCCATTCCTTTCTCCAGGGCATCTTCTGGACCCAGGGCTCAAGCTCAGGTCTCCTGCATTGCAAGCAGACTCTTGACTGTTTCAGCCACCAGCGTGGCTCTGATTTTAGCTGTATTGATTACTAAATCTAAAATAGACCAGACACATTCTGTGGAAATGAAGAACTCTGTGTATGGGTGCATTCATCAGAATTATTCAGAGAAATGGAACCAATAACACAGAGACACATAGAGAGAGGTTTTGAGGAATTAGCTCATGCAACTGTGGGGTTTTGCAAAGTTGAAATCTGCAGGGCAGGCTGGTAGCCTGTGAATTCAGGCAGGGTTTCTATTTTTCAGTCTTGAAGCCAAATTTCTTTGGGAAGGCTCTGTCTTTGTTTTCAGTGCCATCCACTGATTAGATGAGGCCCACCCAAATGCTTTACTCAAAGTCTGCACATTTAAATGTGAGTGGGATCTAAAATTTACCACCTAGTGCATCTAGACTGGTGTTTGACCAAAAAACTGGACAAGTTAGCCTATCCAAGTTGACACATAAGTCAAGCATCAGAACTGGTATCTAAAAATGACTAAGGCCATCCATAACAGCCTAAAAGTGGCTGTTTATTGTAATTTAACTGGTACCACCAGGAGATGAAAAAAATCAAGTGGGAGAAAAGACTCAGGATGGAGGAGCTTTTCCAGACAGCTGTCTTAGGAAAACAAAATACCAGTGTTCCTCCTCCAGCAACCCCGTCTGGGTTTCCTGGCCCCACACACTGAATGGGAAGGAACATCTGGGTAGGTGTGGAAACATCTGCACGGTGTGTTCACTGCAAGGCAATCAATCTTTGGGTTGATACACCCTTTTCATCAACATTTCCTCCTCCACTGGGGCGAGTCCTTTCTGGGTAACACTGCTTTATCCAATCCAGAGGAGGGTTGGAGCTCTGGTGAAATAAACAATGCAAAATGGTCACTCAGGGAAAGTAATGTCCTTCTACCCCCACCCCCCCACCCCACCTACCCTCTCCCTCAGCCAGAATATGGGTTAGATCAGGCTAGTGGCAAGAGGTTAACTTGTTGGAAGGTTGACCGATGCCTGGTGTATTGTGAAAAAGGTACCCCTGGAAATATTTTGCCCACTTATTGAAAAATGTAATTCCCTCTCCCCAAAATGTTGTGCTTGGTTGTCCTAGGAGGTGATTTCTTTATTAAAAAATATTTGTTTTACTTATTTTTGGCTGTGCAGGTCTTTGTGGCTGCAAGGACTTTTCTCTAACTGTGGTGAGCAGGCACTACTCTACTTGTGGTGTGAGGTTTTCTCAGTGTAGTAGCTTCTCTTGCTGCGGAACACAGGCTCTAGGGTGCACGGGCTTCAGTAGTTGTGGTTCCCAGGCTCTAGAGCACAGGCTCAGTAGGTGTGGCACACGGAATTATTTGCTCCACGGCACGTGGGATCCTCCTAGCCCAGGAATCAAACCCATGTCTCCTGTATTGGCAGGCAGATTCTTTACCACTAAGCCACCAGGGAAGCCCCTAGGAGGTGATTTCTAGCCAGTGATTGGATGGTGCTTCTGAGAAGAGCTAAAGGAACCCGCCCATTGGTCCTCAGGCTTCCTTTGCATCCTTAGAGTCCTGCAGGTTCCAGTGAGCTTAGCTTGCGAGTTGTGGTTCCTGATGTCCTTAACTGCCTCCCTTAGGCGCTGACTCCCTGTCCACCCTGAGCATGCAGTGAAACACAAACCACACGGTTTGTCATCTTGTTCTGTAGTGCCATTCCCTGGCTGATGGTCGAGGGGATGGTGAAGGTCCACATCCTGCGCATGGTCTGCAAGGCCCTCCGTGGTCTGCCTCCATGTTGTTTTCCCATCTATTCTCCCTAATCTTCCGTTTTCTGGTCTAGTTAGATTTTCTGACGTGCCAGGAGATTTGAGGGTCTCCTTTATTAATGTTGCTTCCTGCCTCCCTCTGCAGTGTCATTTTCTTTCTCTGTCCATCCTTTGTGGGGTTTCTTTGCCTGGTGAAGAGGCTGAGAAGGAAGTAGAGTGAAGGGAACAGGGCTGGGATTGGAGAGCAGTGATTCTGAATTGTTTTGACTGACCTGAAAGAATGATGTGTGTGTGTGTGTGTGTGTTGAATGTGCACTTGTGTACACACAGACGTGAGTTTGTGCAGCTTAGGAGTTTGGTGAACCACCTAACTGATGTAAACAAGGTCTCGGACACCAAGAGGAAAGTGATGGGAAAGAGAGGTGAACTAAGATTGAGTAAATGTCTAGGAAAACAAGAGACTTTAAATGCATTATCTGAACTACTTGTCACATCACTCTGGAAATGTGGTATAGCCCATCTGTTTTTACAGATAAAGACACTGAAGCTAAGAGAGTTAGAGAAACCTGCCACATAGGCAAAGCTAGTAAATGACTGAGTGGTTAGTGATGCCCCACAAGTCTGGTTCCAGAGCTCCTCATTGTATCACACACCCTCCACAGATGTGCATTTGTACTCTCAAGTTATGTTTGCATGCTCTCTATGCAGACAGCCCTGAGGACAGTTTAAAATATGTTGTTTCCCAAAGGTGACTCAATCAGAGAAACAGGTCTCATGTATCATCAGGGAAGCCCCATGGCTCAGTGGTAATCCACCTGCAATGCAGGAGACTCGGGAGACATAGCTTCAATCCCTGGGTTGGGAAGATCCCTTGGATCAGGTAATGGCAACCTACTCCGGTATTCTTGCCTTGAAGAATCCCATGGACAGAGGAGCCTGGCGGGCTATAGTCCATGGGATCGCAGAGTCGAACACAACTCAGCAACTGGTGGATCCTGGATTACATGGAGATGATTTTCTGAGATCCAAGCCCAAGCAACCTTCACTTGCCAGATCCTTTTTTTCCTTACTGGACTGAGCATAACATGGACCTGACCTCCTGTCAACAATCTGGGTGGGAATCATCTGGATGGCAGCCCTGTCTTTCTTCAACACTCTTACTGTGAGCAGTTCTTCTCCAATGGAAACAGGGATGTCACCTACTGAGTGCTTTAGATCCAAAATCTGCCAGCATCTATGAGATTAAATTTACTACTATTGTTCAGTTTAAAAAGTATCCTGCAACAGGGAAAATCTTCAAAACTGAAAAACTTTTCATATTCCCTTCTCTCACTGGTTGGGTCCTCACCAAGTGCCTACACTGGGCAGCCTTGTGCTATATCAGGAATTGAGTTATTATGAAGTTTGTCATTTCTGCCAGAGCAAATCTTTTGAGACTGAACAAACAGAATCCACTGAACCCAAGGTAACCCCAGACAAGACCTGTCATTGTGTCATATTTCTAAGAAAAGCCCCATGGAAACTTACTTGTACAGTGCAATGATGAAGAAAATTCACTTTTGTCTTTCCTTCACATATGTTTTTATTTATTTACTTATTTGGCTGTGCCAGGTCTTAGTTGCCACATTGTGGAAACTTCAGTCTTCGTTGCAGCACACGAACTTAGTTATTGCATGGGATATCTAGTTCCCTGATCAGGGATCAAACCTGGACCCTCTGCATTGGGAGTGTGAAATTTTAGCCATCACAGTCAGCCATTGGGCCACCAGGGAAGTCCCCACATATGTTTTTTACATTTAATCCTCACCAAAGCCTAACAAAGTCTGTATTTATCTTTTTTTTTTCCCCCAGTGAAGAAGCAAGATGCCCAAGGAAGTAAAGACTCAAGTCTAAGGTCAAATGTCAAGGCAGTGATGTGGTGCCTGACACTGAGCTAAGTCCACCTGATCACAGGCACAAACCAGTCTCTAGACGGGAAAGATTTATCCCTATAAGAGATGGGATAGTCTTTTACTTCTATCCCTCTTTGTTTTCATTTAGTTATCCTTAGATCTGGATACTTAAGTATTAAATGAACAAATAAAATCCATTGAACTCAAGGTAACTCCACCCCCCAGTGCAGGGGGCCCGGGTTTGATCTCTGGCCAGGGAGCTAGATATCCCACACTGCAACTAAGAGTTCATGAAGACTGAAGATTCCACAACGTTGCAGCTAAGACCTGGCACAGCCAAATAAATAAATTAAATAAATCAATACTGACACCTGGCATTTCAAATGTTAAATTGAAATACTCTCTATTTTTCATTCTTTTTCAAAGCACGGAATATTCTTTTCCAAATTTACCTTCTCTGTGAAATCTAAGATGCTCCTGGCAGCACTTAGCACCCTCTGCCCCCAACTCTTCTGGGCTCTGGGACTGACATTTATTTAGCACTGAACTTAGTAGGTGGTTGTTATGCAGTATTATCATACAGTATTATGTATGGTACTTGGGGGTGGTTCCCTCCCAGATGGTGTAAGCTCAGGGAAGCCTAAGACTGTGTCTGATTCTATCTCTGAAACTCCAGAGCTCAGAAAACAATGGATGGTTCACATACATCTGAATTAATATAAATTACCAAGCACCAGAACAGAAAATTGACGAGGACTGTGAAATAACTGCCAAAATAACATTGTAAAAAACCAGAACCAGATAAAAGCAATGCCGCATCTCTCTGGTTGGCCTAGGATGACCCTTATTAGCAAATGGGAGAAACAGGTTGGTGGCCCCACGTGCCTTAGGAGATCTTCACCCAGCAGAGACGTGCTGCCTTATTTCCTTTCCCAGAGGACAGGTGGCAGCTCCAGGCTCTCCTGGGCCACTGGCTGTAGGATTAGTGCCAAAAATTCTTGTCCACCGTGGCCTGAGAGCCTGAGTACAAGACCACTCCAGAGAACATCAGCCTGACTGAGGACTTGACCCTTGTGATGGTCTCTACAATTTCAGTGGTTATGAACCAGGCAAATGGACAGGACCTGAAATGTTAAATTGATTGATTGTATGTGCTCAGTGTGTGTGTGCTGAGTTGTGCTCAGTTGCGTCTGACTCTTTGTGACCCCATGGACGACAGCCTACTAGGCTCTTCTGTCCATGGAATTTTCCAGGCAAGAATACTGGGGTGGGTTGTCATTTCCTTCTCTAGGGTATCTTCCCAACCCAGGGATTGAACCCATGGTTCTTGAGCCTCCTGCATTGGCCAGGGGCTTCTTTACTACTTCACCACGTGAGAAGCAATTAGTTATATACACATCTCTAGTTGTAATCTCAAAAAAATGCTTTTACAGCCTTCACTTAAAAGAAACATAGATCTTGAATCTGTTTGCATTTGGACAAGTCACTTTCTGTCTCTGTCCCTCAGTTTCCTTCTCCGTAAAATAAAGAGACAGATAAAATGCATCAAGAACCTTAAAAACATACATACTATTTGTCTCAGAAATTCTACGTCTATGCCTCTTACTGAGGAAATGACCAGAAATATTTTCGTAACAAAGTGCACATCACAGTATTATGTCTATTATGGAGAAACTGAAAAATAGCTAAGGTCCATTATTAGGGTCACACGAATCACGATGCATTCACTGAATGGAATATGTGCAGCTATTTAAGAGGAGAAGAGAAAGGCATGTGCGATAGAATAACTGAATGCTCATAATACAGCGTATCAGTGCCTTCCAGCAAAAGACCAACAGAAACATACTTGTAGCTGGACAAGTCAGGCTTATCACTCATCGTGGTGAAGGGGCACACCCACAGGTAACTGCCGGGCCTCTCACCACCAGTATCAGGGGCTGCTTTCTATTTGTTTCTCAATTGCTGATTCTAAAAGCATGATATAAAATATAATACAAGGAGTCTTATTTTTAACTTTGTGAAAGCCATGTGAAACACTCACCATGTGGGTACTATCATCAAATTAATGAAGTGGGAATAAACATAACTTGATTTCCCCCTCACTTTTCAGGATTTCTCTTTTTCTCTCGCTCATAAATCGGAAATTGCTTCTATAAGAAAAATTTTGACCCGCAATAGGAAGTTAGATATATTATACACTCAGTAAAAACAGGTAAAGGGAAAATATTGACCTTGATGATCTTCAGTCTTATTAAACTTTTATTTTGAGATCACTGTGAATTCACGTGAAGTTGTAAGAAGTGATATGGGAGAGATCTCACATACCCTTTACCCAGTTTCCCCCAATAGGTAACATTTTGCATAACTATAGTATATTATCATGCCAGGAAATGGAAGCAATCCAGTCCCTTTTGACACAGAGAAGTGGGACATAGATAAAGCGCATCGGACAGCAGAGGCAGGAGAAATTATAAGTCATTTCTCTCTGTAGCCCTTGGGTTCAGGTGGTTCACTAAACCAGTTACACTTGGAAAAGTAAAAAGCAGTAAAATGGTGATTCAGCAGGGACACTGGCCTCTTCCTCTAAACCTGATGCTAAAGAGGCCACAGAACGAAGAAAAAGGTAGAAGAATCTGAGAAAGCAATGCAGACATGGCGAGAACCCCTGCGAGAGACAGGTGATAGGTACCGGGCTGGTGCATAGATCTGTGTCTCTGTATTTGGAGGTTGGGGATGGATGGGAGCAGCTAGAGAGACCAGGATGCTGTGGATGAGAATAAGCTAGAGAAAAGCCTCTATGTTGCATCTTTTTTTCTCCTGCCCTCCCACCCCATTATCCTGTATAAATTCTTACTCCATGGCCATTTTGTGGCAGCCAAAAATCTGATGTGGAGGGAAAACAGAGCTCTGTGATCAAGCCTGGGCAAGACAAGGTACAGGAAACAACAGGTATAGATGGACCTGCCACCCCTACTAGTCCTCCTTTCCCACGTGTGCCCCCTGGTCCCCAGAGTGGCTCATTACAAGCTACTGTGTGCTTGACTTTTTGGTTAAATATTTTGGGTTGAGATTTACATGTATACACTCATATGCACATACAAGCATTCTTGTAGGATTCTTTAAACCTCTTGGGATAGACCAAGAATACTCTTTTCTCTCTAAAATTAGTACCTGTGCCTGATAGATTTTTTTTTTTTTCTGGAGAGGCAGGATTTGGCAAAGTTAAGCATCGATTCTCTGTAATTCCACTACATCTGAAACAATCCTTTAAAGCAGTAAAAAGGATAAATATTTGTACTGTTGGCAAATGAACATTGCTTTGTCACCAAATAACCAAATGGAGGGGAAAAAAATAAAAACTTCCTCTCTGCTTTGGGTCGTTAGAGCAAAGCTCTAGGAGGGGATTTATAACTACACAGTTACAAATTATGAATGTGCATTTGTTCAAGAACGACACCCTGTTGATTTGCTATTTAGTTTTTTTATTGCTGGCTTTTTGCTTTGCTCTATAGGAGAGCGACTGCAGATTTGGCCGCTGCTCAGACTGAGGAGTCGCCAGGGACATTGTTCCTATTCAGAAATGCATGGGGTATATCAAAGACGGAGCTTGCAAGCTTGTATATTAAAACCCATACATTACCAGCACAATGAAAACCCTCATCCCACTCCATGTGGGAGGCCTGGGGCTGAGTGTGAATGGAGGGCTTTCACATTGGAGGCAGCTGAAGGAATGCTTGGCCTCCCTAATTATCTACTTACAGGGCTTCTGACCCTGCTTGGCAAATCCCTATGAGGTCCTTAAAGACCACCAAGGGAAGTTATGGGGAAGAGGAAGGAAGGAGGGAAGAAACGTGGAACTTCCCTCTAATACGCTACTCCCACTTAATGCCTCACATTCTATGTGTTCTATATACTGGCCTTCTCAATATGATTTCCCTTCAACAAAAGCATCCCCCCCAGTTGGTACAATGGATAAAAATCTGCCTTGCAATGCAGGTTACACAGGTTCGAGCCCTGGTCTGGGAAGATTCCACATGGTGTGGAGCAACTAAGCCCGTGGCCACAACAGCTGAGCGCATGTGCTGCAACTACTGAAGCCTGCACACTCTGAAGTCTTGCTCCTGCAGCCAGAGAAGCCACAGCAATGAGAGGCCCACACCCCACAGCGAAGAGTAGCCCCCACTTGCTTCAGCTAAAGAAAGCCCACGCAAAGCAGCAAAGATCCAGCACAACCAAGAAACTAAATATAGAAAATTTAAAAAGAAAAAAAAAAATCATCCCCCAAACACTGGATAATGACACTTTTCTTTTTAAAATTTTTTATTTATTTCTATTTTTTAATTTTAATTGGAGGCTAATTACTTTACACTATTTTGGTGTTTTGGGCCATACATTGACATGAATCAGCCATGGGTATACATGTTTTTCCCATCCTGAACCCCCCTCCCACCTCCAACCCCATCTCATCCCTCAGGGTCATCCCAGTGCACCAGCCCTGAGCACCCTGTCTCATGCGTCAAACCTGGACCGGCGATCTATTTCACATATGATAATATACATGTTTCAATGCTATTCTCTCAGATCATCCCACCCTCACCTTCTCCCACAGAGTCCAAAAGTCTGTTCTGTACATCTGTGTCTCTTTTGCTGTCTCACATATAGGGTCATTGTTACTATCTTTCTAAATTCCACATATATGCGTTCGTACACTGTATTGGTGTTTTTCTTTCTGACTTACTTCACTCTGTATAACAGGCTCCAGTTTCATCCACCTCATTAGAACTGATTCAAATGCATTCTTTTTGATGGCTGAGTAATATTCCATTGTGTATGTGTACCACAGCTTTCTTATCCATTCGTCTGCTGATGGACATCTAGGTTGCTTCCATGTCCTGGCTATTATAAACAGTGCTGTGGTGAACATTGGGGTACACGTGTCTCTTTCAATTCTGGTTTCCTCAGTGTGTATGCCCAGTAGTGGGATTTCTGGGTCATAAGGCAGTTCTATTTCCAGTTTTTTAAGGAATCTCCACACTGTTCTCCATAGTGGCTGAACTAGTTTGCATTCCCACCAACAGTGGAAGAGGATTCTGCCAGGAGCCAGCATGGGGAGTCCTGGCCATGGCAAAGGTCATGAGGAAGGGAGCCTGACATACGCAAAGGCGCGATCAGGCCTCAGGGGTCCCCCTGGATTTTCCTGAGCATCTACCCCCAAAACCAGAATCTATCTGCCTTACTATATTATGCCTTTTTACCAACTCCTCTGACATTAACAGGGGGCTGTCCTCCCACCACCTTTTTCTGGAAAACGTTAATTTAGAGCTTTTAGATAATAAGTCTCCTGGACACAATAAGAGTGTTTCAATCCAAAAACCCCTCTGATGGCTTTTTAGCCTGCCTGACAGGTTTGTCCAGACTGTGATTGCGCATGTGACTGTTTGTAGCCTCCCAACCGCGAGAGGCACAGGAAGCTTAAAACATCCTAGGAATGTAGGGGCTTCCGAGGAGTCAAAATCATTAAAATAGGATTGATTAAGGGTTTCATTGTTGAGCCAATACTTGCTGCCAAGTTTTCATATCTTTTATTTGTTGATATAGTTGGTATGTAAGAAAAAAAAAAAAAACAGGTGGTAGCCCTGGCATTAGCAACATTAGATCTTTGAGTTAAGTACTTTCTTTGTTATAACCCACTGCACCTTTGTTCTACAGGAATGCAACTTTATTTAGTATTTTGAGGGTGATACAGACTAAAGAAAAAACACTTCAAGGGAAGATGAGTTTTCTGGTTGATAGACATTTATCTAAGAAGAGAGCCATAAAAATGTTAATAGGCCCCCTGGCCAGAAGATGATGTAAAACCACCTGAGACCTTTTGTATACGGGAAGGTATGCAAAAAGAAAGACTGGTCTCAATAAGGGTCAGGACTGCTGCCCCTGCATAACTCTGCATGTTCCATTATTTCTTTATGTACAACTTGGGGTATATAAGCTGCCTTTGAAAATAAAGTTGTGGGTCTTTGGTCTGGCACCGATGCTTGGCTCCCCCATGTCATCTTTTCTCGTTTTTCTGGCTAAATTCCCATCTGGAGCATGGAGGCTCTCCGTGTCTACTTATTTGCCCTGGCTTCTAAGACCCACGCAAGAGGGAGCCCAAGGTGGGTCACCCTCCGCTATTCAAGCAGGCGCTGGTGGCCTACATAGACGGTGCAAGCCCCTTGTCTCAGAGCTTTATTGGTCTCCTGTGTAAACCAAGTTATTCAGCCTCTTTTCTCCACTAATTTTCTCACTACAGTATTCTTTCCTAATCTCTCTTTATATCTCTAAATAAATAAGTCTCTCCTGACCAACTCCGTCCCCACTTCGAATTCCCTGGATCCACCGGGGCTGGACCCCAACACTCTGCAACCTCTCCAGCATTTATTGTTTGTAGACTTTTTGATACCAGCCATTCTGATCGGCATGAGAGGGTACTTCATTGTGGTTTTGATTTGCATTTCTCTGATAATGAGTGATGTTGAGCATCTTTTCATGTGTTTGTTAGTCATCTGCATGTTTTCTTTGGAGAAATGTCTGTTCAGTTCTTTGGGCCATTTTTTTTTATTGGGTTGCTTATTTTTCTGTAATTGAGCTGCAGGAGTTGCTTGTATATTTTTGAGATTAATTCTTTGTCAGTTGGGAAGCATGCCACTTCTCTATGGGATTAAGGGGCTTAGAGAGAGCAGGATAGTTCATGGTACTTGTTTTCTTTCTGAGCAGATGCCTTAGAGTAACGGGTGTTGGCTGGTATGCCTCAAGCCCTTCCTATGTGTGATGGTTTGTTTCAGTGAATGTGAGATTTATTCTTGTTCCAACTACTGTCTGTCAGAGCACAGAGCCACATGCTCATGCAGTGGGATAGGGAGGGAGAGCAACATGTGACTGGGGAAGGATGGAGGAAACGGATCAAGGAAAGATCTGTGTTTCCTGGCACGTGTGAGACTCTGGCATCAGAAATTATAATAGTGTTGACCAGGGGAGGAAGAGTTGTGCCAGTCACTCAGCACTGAAGGACAGCCTCATCAGCATGAGAACTGTGGGAAGTCTTCCATTTTGAACTTCCTGAGATAGGTATTCTTGTGTTATTAATGTTCATCTTTTATCCAGCAGTCAGTTTTAACTTTCAGGACTCTCACTAGCATGTATCCTCTTGAGTGCTGGGGGTAGCTGGGAGCTGCAGAATGTTCAGGGGTAAGGAATGCCAGGCTGCCAGAAGGAAGCCTTTCTGGTAAGATGCTAGAGAAGTCACAGAAGAGAGGACTCACATATTTAAGACTCCAGAGCCTACATCTACCACGGGGCTCAGCCTCTCCCCCACACCTCATCCTCCCCACCTCATCCCCTGGTTTCACACACCTTTCCAACTACTGTCTCCTAATCTGACTTTGTGCACATCATTACTGCTGTTCAGCAGCCCCAGGCTGATAATTGAGGATCAGTTTGGTATAAAAACCCTGGTTATAGAACCTCAAGAGGGGCACAATCTTGACTCTACTTACACTAAAGAGCATTTTAGACACTTTCCTTCTAAGGTGATCCCAGGACCCATGACAAGCCCGTAGGAGCTACCCTGGGTGTCTGGCAGCTAGGAGCTGCAGAAGGGTGTACACAGCAGTCATTCCTCCATACCCAACTGCCAGGACCACAGCACACATGAGTACAAAGGCCCGAATTCCCATCCTGGCTCCTCCTCTATGTCAATTTCCTTGGTTGTTTAGTTTTCTTATAATTCCTTTTGAGGATCAAATGGGATGATAGAGGAAAATGATTGAACACATACAAGGGCACAGAGCACACTCTTCTTTTCATTATTTAAGTAGTGACTAAATAACACATTTTACATATAATTTATATATGATTTGATGGATAAATACTGTTTTTCTGAAGTTCTTACACTTAATTGCAAGGACATGAAGATTTGTGGTTCACCATTTTTCATTGAACTCTCAAAGCTCACATTTGGCACCAAATTGGAAGAGTGATGTTGGCTCGGTTGAGCCCAATTATCTTCCATTTTCTGCTGCTTCTCAACAAGTCTCCTGAAAGATGAGGAATCTTATCTTGGAGGAAGGAGCTGCTACTGCAAGTTAGGAAATACCTATCCTTCTCTTATTGAGAAAGGCAAGTTGATTTCTTGGATTTTTCAACGGCAGAACTCATTTCAAATACTACATTATTTCCCCTATGAATACAGATATCTGTGGAGAGTCTCCTGCCTTGAGTTTTTGGGCCAGGGATTATGGTCCTTACCATATTCTGAATTGCTATAGAGATGATACTTTCAAACCAATTCAAAGGGAATCCTGTGTTCAGGAGGAGGAGATTTTTAGTCCATCTGTTTCCTGTGCATTCATTCACTGCCTTGGGGAGTTTTCTGAGTAACTCACACTTGGAAACTACAAGTTTCAAGGGAGCTTCATTCACAGTAGATGACAGAGAGTCTACACGTCTATCCTGTAGCTAGGGAAAGTAATTGCTCCATCAACCTACTCTCACATCCACATGCCATCTCAGTATATCCTTATTTTAAGAAAACAGTATGGACAGCACAGGCTAGGGAGGGAAAATTCATTTAACGGTGTTTAAAAGGAAACTCTGCTTGAGTCCTTTGTGGTCCTATCCACATCTTGTCAGCATCCACCTCCGCCTTTCCAGGTGATAATTAAGCATTAGAACCTGGCTATGTGAACTCATCACAGACTCGATGGACATGAGTTAGAGCAAGCTCAGGGGTTGGTGATGGACAGGGTAGCCTGGCATGTGCAATCCATGGGGTCGCAAAGAGTCGGACACGACTGAGCGACTGAACTGAACTGTGTGAACTCAGAAAGCAGCTTTTAAAGAGGATCTGGATTTAAATGAAGACACCAGTGCTGTGTGGGTTTTGTGACAGACAGCTGAGAGTTTCCTGTCTAGTCCCTCCTCCTCCCAGGCAGCCTGGGCTTGGGATAGATGCCTTCAGAATGAACACCAGGCCAACTGATTTACCAATTCTGTTGGGATTGCCTTTAATTTGGGTCTTCTTTCTGAATAGGCTACCATGGCTCCTATTTTCTTAAGATGACAATTATTTAGCTGGAGGGAAGTTATTCAAAATGTATTGGAAACTACTTTAATCCAAATGTAACTGTAATCATTAAACTTCTAATTTACCTGCTCACAAAAGGGCCACATGCATCAAGGGAAGTGAGGGAGACTTGGCTTCAATCCAAATTGCCCAGTGACATCCAGGGTTGCTGAGATGTTCTGACTAGCATTGTCCCTCACCATTTCTGTGAGTGCTTCTTTGAGGCCGGGAGTATTACAAAGACCATCTTCCTGGAAAGAGGAGGACTGGTCTTTCAGTTAAGGGGACAGGATCTCCCTCTTGAAGTACTTCTTCAGAGGCTGTGATTAAAGTCCACATAATTGCTACTGACTTAATAACCAGGCAATGGAGATTTGGCAACAGAAAAGGCACAGTCCATATTTTGAATACATCTTAAAAGTATCCTGTTACAGATGAATAGAGCTTACTATACCCTTTGCCATATGTTATTAATACCTTATGTAATTCTCAGATTGTGAAGGTGAAGTGGGGATTATTGCCTTCATTTTCAAGACAAAGAAACAGACTCAGAGAATTCTAAGGTCTTGCTCAATGTTGCACATTCAGGGCAAGAACTCAAGGCCTTTTTCTCTACAACTGCAGATCTACTTTCCACCCCATTCCAGGAAGTCAGAAACGAGGAGGGCTTTTCTGAGCAGCTCCGAGTTTATTGAGCACACCCTGTAGGTGTGGCTTAAGGTATGCCAGGCGTGTACAGAGAAGCTGATAGGATGATAGTTCATCTGTGTTTTCTTTCTAAGAATCCCTTGGTGCTGATGTAATCCTATTTATCTAATACCTGTAATTGCATGTTGCTTTTGAGAGATGTTATGGTGGCTTGTTTCACCACTTCTGCTTCAACTAGCATCCTGGCCACAATTTTATTCCCCTCCTCCCAAAGCTGTGAAAGTGGAGTGAGTACTGGGATCAAAGAGGAAGAGATCCTTAGGGACACAAAGTATGGATCATCACCAGGGGTTCCAGACTCAAATGTGAAGGCTAGAGGTGAAGTCAAAGGGAGAAATACACCTGGTGGGGCAGATGGTAAGCTGGAGAATGTATTTTCTCCTAAAAGGACTGGTGCTTAGCCCCTACTGACAGTCACTTTGCTTCTAAATCAGGCTCAGATGGCCAGATCTTGAGGTGTTTTTTCAAGAGAATCTGGAAATCTAGGATTTTATGTAAATTCTCCTGATTGGATTATTAAATATTAATGGTTGGTTGAAACATTTTTAAATCTCTGTGAGTTAAAAACAAACATGGCAATTCTCAAGTCTCTCTTGCAACCTCTTCTTCCTGTGAAAAAAAATAGGATTGTTTAGGAGAAATGTGCACAGAGATGCATCCTGTTACCAGAAGCATCTTTATTACTAGCAGGGTCCTGCATCTTTTCCATGTTTGTGAGAAGGACAGAAAGATAGAAAAGATTAACAAACTGATAGAGTCCGAGTGTAAACAAAGCTTCCAAATGATTGCTTTCAGCCAGCATCTCTTTGAATATCCACCTGAATACCTTTGAATAATAGCTTTCATCTTTCCCCATGTCCATCACCCAGAGGATGAGGCCCTTGGACAGAAAGCCTTTCCACCACATCCACAGACTGCAGGCTGCAACCAGGGTTATGCATAAACTCCTGCTTACTAGCCAAGACCATACCTCCCCCTCTCACCCATGAAAGCTTACTGGGGTCTAAACAAGTGAGATTGCCAGAAGTACAGGGATGGCCTCCCATTGATCTTATTTAAGTTTTTAAAAAGTAAATTCATTGTGAATATTGGTATTCTATCCATCATTAGTAAAGTTTCATTTGTGACACAACACACAAAATTTCAGGTCAACATGGTTAAGTTTTTAAAAAAATAACTAGGGTATATTGCTAAGCTCTTCAGATAGAGGAACACTCTCTATGTGTGGTGTTTTCAGCCAAGGCATGGTTGCCTAGGTTGACTCTCCCAGCTCACATATTACTTGCACCCTAAGGGGTATCAGTTACAAGGCTCTTAGTTAGGTATGTAACTAGAGACACTTGGACTCTTGAGAGAGGATCAAAGAGATGAAAGACTATGTTCTCCAAAGCAATCAGTGGGTTAGAACCCAAACATTCTCTTCCCTAATTGGCACGCGGGAACCCCCACTTGAACTGGTGTTGAATGATGTGAAGTCAAGTCCACATGGCAGCACAAACCAAAAAATATAGAGTTCCCATGTTATCCATGTTCTTTGCTCCATCAACTGATGCAGAGGCTGAGCACTAAAGCTTTCCCTATTATCTACCAAGTTTAAGATGGCCTGCTTTCTTTCCACTTTTCATTAGAAAAATGAAAATTCAAGCAGTGGGACTGAAACTAGATTTAAGAAAGAAGAGACAAAGAGGTGACTGGCGATCTGATATAGTGTGCCTCTTGGGGAAAAGGTGCCTGGATGTTAAAGGTGGACTATGACAAAATGAGAGCAAACACAAGTCTATTTTTTGCTAGATTGCCATAGGGAACCAATCTAACCTATTTACAAGTGGTCTCAGGGGAAATGTCTTTAAATAGATATCTTGTCGCCATCTTTCTCATCATCTTCCATGATCACTTTGGGTCTCTCGTCCCTGAGCAGTGTCACGCCTGAAAAACAAAGCACAGATCTGCAATTAAGTGCCTCTAATTAAAATATTAGATGACTTTACAGCATAGACAGTTCACAGGAGCATGGCAACCCCCGAAAAGTTTTAGTGGCTGCCAAGCTAACTGCTAAAGATGCCAACAGAGGGGGTGGGGTGGGGCTCTGAGTGGCCTTATTTGGCTTTCCCAGAGGAGCTGTGGCTCAATGAGAATACTGCTCTGGTTAGAGGAGATGCTCAGCCTGGGAGCCACAGGCAACCTTCACCCCCTTCTCTACATTCTGCAGTTATGCTTGCAGCAATTAGGATGGAAAATGTACAAATTTGGGAGTTTAACCAGTTTGGATTTCTCATTCTACCACTCGCTTAATTTGTACTGGGCCAGATTACACTTTCAGATTGACATTTTCTTGTATGTAAAATGAGGGCATTAATGCTTATATTAAGGGTTATGTTGACAATTAAATAAGAAGTATGAAATAATGCTTAGCACAGTGCTACACCTGTGAGCAACTTAGCATTTCCTTTGCTTGCACCATTTGCTAGTTTATTTTCCCTTAGAAAAGAACTGGTAAACCTCATGAAGTCAAACTACACACAGTTTACTAACATCTGGGGAAAATACTGAACTGAGACTCTGAACATGCCATTTCTGAAAGTCAGTGTTAGTAGACTGATAAAGTTCATGTGGTTTAGAGCAAAATGAGAAAATAAGAAAAATGCAGTGAGTTTTTTTCATACAGCTCTATGGCTCTAGTTTAAAAAATTGTCCCTATTTTAAAACAATTCTTTCTCTTCTTTAAGGGATTGAAATATTCTTTATTTTATGAAATTTTAGGGATATTCGATGGCTGTATTGTCAGCAGCCTCACTAGGCAAAGCTCAAAGTTGTGATTCCCCTTTCAGACCCCATAATATCTTGCTTTAAAAGTTTACCGATTTGTGGAATTCAGACACTTGAGCACCATTTTCTGGACTGGTCAACCCAGAAAAGGCCATTCAAGGTCTGGGTGGTTCTGCTCATCCTGTGAGTTATGAAATGGGGTCGTTTTAATAAAAGGAAAGGGAGCTGTGATCCAAGGCCAGGCCTCCATGCTTTCTGTCATCTTGCTCAATCTATCTGCTTTGCTTTCCCACCACCGCCTGACATAACCCCCACCCTTTCTGTAATTAGAGACCTTTCTGTTCACAAAGATCGAAACTTAAGGGAGGAAAGCTGTGCACCACAAGAGGCCTTTTTACAACACTGCACTCCACTCAACAGTAGCAAATTAATGAAAACTATGCTTTGATCTTAATGACTATTCATTTGATTCAGTCGCTAGTTTGTTCATATGGATTCTTTACCAGTTAGCTGATCTTTATTGGAGGAGAAAAACAATTTCAGGAATCTGGTTGAAAATAAGGCTTTTGCATAAATCACTTATGAAACACAGTGGAAGATATTTTCTCTTATACCAGCCACATAGAAGTTTGAATTTTTATTTGGAATGTAGGCTCTCTTGGTAAGAGAACATAGAGTTAGCCATGCTGAGTTCCCAAGTATCCAATCCTTCCTTCCTTGATATTTCTTTACATTAATTCAATTTAGGGTGAATTCAAAGTGAACAGTCAATTCAGTCACTCAGTCATGTCCGACTCTTTGCAACCTCATAAACTGTAGCATACCAGGCTTCGCTACCCATCACCAACTCTCAGAGCATGCTCAAACTCATGCCCATTGAGTTGGTAATGCCATCCAACGATCTCATCCTCTGTCGTCCCCTTCTCCTCCTGCCTTCAATCTTTCCCAGCATCAGGGTCTTTTCAAATGAGTCAGCTCTTCACATCGAGTGGCCAAACTACTGGAGTTTCAGCTTCAGCATCAGTCTTTCCAATGAACACCCAGGACTGATTTCCNCATTTCTCCAGACAAATGCCTCCTCATGCTTCATGCCTCTTTGCCTGGCTTTTCTCAGAAATCAGCGACCGTCTGCTCCCCTGATCGCCTTTTCATGAGGTCTTCTGAGCCATCTTTCAATTTTGTTATTAGATGAAATCATAGGAAAATACAGTCTTATAATAATGACTAAATCTCATCGTCTTCCAAAAATATCCCCTCTGGATTGCTATAATGCTATAGGTCTAAACCATAGCATGATACAATGTAAAATTGTTCACAGATGAGACAAATCTGGATTGGAGCCCCAGCTCTGTCACAAAACAGTGTTTGATCATGAGCATAATTTGATCCATTCATCAGTCCTTCTAATCATCCCATCATCAATTAGCTAATCAGCTATCCATCCATCAATTTAGAGTAGCTAAGTTACTTAAATCCTCTCTCAATTTCTATATCTGTAAAGTGAGATNCACAAAACAGTGTTTGATCATGAGCATAATTTGATCCATTCATCAGTCCTTCTAATCATCCCATCATCAATTAGCTAATCAGCTATCCATCCATCAATTTAGAGTAGCTAAGTTACTTAAATCCTCTCTCAATTTCTATATCTGTAAAGTGAGATGATATCTACTTCATTGTGTTATTCAGTTGATTTTTTGAAAGTCCATGAAAGTGAAAGTGAAGTCACTCAGTCATGTCTGACTCTTTGTGACCCCATGGACTGTAACCTACCAGGCTCCTCCCTTCATGGGATTCTCCAGGCAAGAGTACTGGAGTGGGTTGCCATTTCCCTCTCCAGGGATCTTCCCCCCCAGGGATTGAACCCAGGTCTCCTGCATTCCAGGCAGACGCTTTAACCTGTGAGCCACCAGGGAAGCCATGAGACATGCCAAATCCAGTACCTAACATTTAGTAGGCTTTCAATAAACATTAGTGCATTTTCTCCTCTGCCATTCTCCCACCCCAGACTATATAAAACAAACATACACACTCCCATCTTATACTCTGACCATGACTTACTCATCTCTTCCCCAATTTCCCAACTTGTACTTAAAATTCTCAGGGACAAGACTATACCTCACACACTGGCTGCCCTATAGTGAGAGATTGTGCCCGTAGTTCAGCAAGATTTTTTGGTTTGATTTGACTCACATAGAGAGAGCTATCATTATTTTTGGAGCGCTCTCTCTCTCCCTCCCTCTCCCTCTCTCTCTATTCTTTTGAGGATTTGGTCAATATATCCAGGTGTTTTGGGAGAATCAACCATCAGTCATAGGATGTAAGATCCCTGGGTGACTGGAGAGGAGGGTATCTAAATTCTTTTCAAGGACCCACTGACATTTCTATTTTATTGACTCAGTGGATCTGACCAGTTCTGCTGAAGCATGAGTTATGCTCTGATCCTCACCCAGCTCCAAGCCAGCCCCATGGAAACTGCCAAGGAAGGCAAACCTGAGAGGCAGCAGTAAATACTCCTCCCGTGAATGTTCCTGTGAGACACAGACTGCTGGGCCAGGACAAAGGCTGAGCCTGCCCAGCCCTCCAGATGGAAAGGCTCTTGACCTGTTCCCATCACCCCTTGCAAATGCCCTGCACCAGCTCTTTTACCTGCTGCAAAGGGGGACACGTGCAGGGCAGGTGTGTCTTTTCTCCTTGGCTTTTTCTGTTCCAGGTCAGTGTTTTGAAGAACTGGACTCATTTTGCCCTTTGGTTGTATGTCTTGGACATCGTATCTTGTAATTAAGTGTTCTGAAAGGACGTCTGCATAGTTAGGAGAACAGAGGGAGAAACAGGGTCAAACACATATGTCTCAGAACACAAGGACAGTGTGTCTATATTTGCACATGCATCTGGTGACGTGCAAACATCATCTTAATAACCAACTTTTCAAATATCTTAATAAAAGCAGGTTCTTTATCATAAGAGTTCATATCTATGGAGGCTACACTAGATAATATGCTTTATACAAAGGGTTTTTACATGACTGATTTCATTTTAGCCTCACAAAACTGTGAGGTTTTTAATACTACCACTGTTACTTTGCTGAGGAAAGTGAGGCAAAGACGTGCTGGAGGAATTGAGCTGAGTTTTGTCTGTTGCTGAAGCCTACCCTTGCTAGAACGATGGGGCATTTGCTGTTCCATAAGCTACGTGCTACTATGTTCTTCACTGGCTTAACTAGTTCTCTGCTTCCACCAACTGCCTCCTCTCCCCTCTTCTACACATGAACGTTCTCTCCATTATGCACAAATGCTCTAAAAACAGCTTCCTCTAGAAAACCAGTCTACAGTTCAGAGCCCACACTGAGCCCCCAGGGTTGATTTGAGGCCCTCCTTTATGGTGCTATCTCTTACTGCATATCTCAGCTGTTTATGTGTTTCTCTTCTCTCCGTTTTATAAAACGGAAAGTTTCTTTCCAGAAAGGAAAAGTTCTATTTCTTTCATCTCCCTAAGAGTAGGTTGTGAATAGAGAGGACATTAAATAAATATCCTGGAAGGAAGGGGTAAAGGAAATAAGACAAAACTTTTGGAAACGAGAGTGTCACAAGTCACATGCATGGTTGTTACAGAGACGCGTTAGCTGTTCCCAAGACTGTTTTGTTCTGCTCCTGGCTCAGACCTGGGCTGCATTTCTCAGCCTCCCTTGCAGTCAGGTGAGGAACTGACTGAAGGAAGTGTGTGTGCCAACCCTTCTGCTCTGGGTCTGCCAGATGCCTGTGCCTACGGTGACTTTAGGAGCCAAGTGCTGATGGTGTCCATTGTCTTGAGCCCCTGAATGACTGTTTGGAGCAAAGCCTGCCTCTCCACTCCCCCAACTTCCACTGATGAGAGCAAAGTAAACTTGTGTTATCCACTCATATTTTAGAATTTATGTGCTATAGTGACCCTCCTTAGAGTAACTAAGAAATACAGAGACGGTACCAATGACTGAAAAATATCAAACAATTTAAGGGAAAAAAAAAATGTAGTCTAGAAGCCAGTAGTTCCCTTTTATAGACATGCAAACTGACCTCATTGTCCGTTACCTGGTATGAAAGGCGGAACATGAAGGGCCGGTGTGTCTTTTCTCTTTGGTTTTTTCTGATCTGACTCAACGTTCAGAGTGACTTCTACATTTTTCCCCTTTATAGGCTTCTTTTTGAGATCACAATCCTTAATAAACTGGTCTGAAAGATCATCTGATGTTGACAAGATACAAAGAAAAAAAAATATGACATGAGCAAGGGTTCAGTCACAGACTGGTTGGTTTACAGTTAAATCTGATGGGAGGGAGGAATCTTTCGGTCTGAAAAATAAAAGCATTTATTGATTGTGGCCTCTTCTGTGGAGGACTTTGCATGCACGGATATATGCAATAAAAGGGAAAACTGCTGCTGCTGCTGCTGCTGCTAAGTTGCTTCAGTCGTGTCCGACTCTGTGCGACCCCATAGACGGCAGCCCATCAGGCTCCCCAGTCCCTGGGATTCTCCAGGCAAGAACACTGGAGTAGGTTGCCATTTCCTTCTCCAATGCATCAAAGTAAAAAGTGAAAGTGAAGTTGCTCAGTTGTGTCCTACTCTTCACGACCCCATGGACTGCAGCGCACCAGGCTCCTCCATCCATGGGATTTTCCAGGCAAGAGTACTGGAGTGGGGTGCCATTGCCTTCTCCAAAAAAAGAAAAACTAGAATTTTGTAAAACTCCAAATGGAGGGAACTCAAATGGGATGGATAATCAGGGCAAAGAGGAACATTAAAATACACTTAAGCAAACCACAGAGTGGGTTTAAGTTACATTTCAGATTGGGGAACAGATTCTCTGTGCTGGAATGCTCCTCCTGGATTTTCTTTACTCAAGCCTTGCTCTCTTTGGAGGGCCCAAGGGCCAGTAGGGAGCCTTATTCTCTCTTTGGTCTTACAGCAAAGTTCTGTCTATTCCTCACAGCTTTCATTTCTATGGCTGGTCAAGTCACACTTGATTAAGGCTTACACTTCAGCAATGGTCTTTACACTGCCCCCTGGCTTTACAATTCTCCTATTTACTTAAGCCAACCCAGGCCCTCTTATCTTCTTATTCATCTCCTTACACTCCCCACTCCCCTGCATTACCTCATCAGAGCCTTTGAAGTCTGGATTTGGCATCAGGTCCATCAGATGCCATTGTACACAGTTAACTCCATCTGATACCCCCCTTGCCCATTAAGGTATTTTTTCTGCTCTGTCTTACNATTTACTTAAGCCAACCCAGGCCCTCTTATCTTCTTATTCATCTCCTTACACTCCCCACTCCCCTGCATTACCTCATCAGAGCCTTTGAAGTCTGGATTTGGCATCAGGTCCATCAGATGCCATTGTACACAGTTAACTCCATCTGATACCCCCCTTGCCCATTAAGGTATTTTTTCTGCTCTGTCTTACTCCTTTGTGCTTTGGTTTCTGTGGCTGTGCTTTGAGCTCCTCTGTCATTGTTTTAGCACTTCATTCCCTAATGATCTATCTCCTGAGCTGGATAGAGCCTTCTTGGAGATTAGAGGTTATATATCCTTTTGATAATTTCATTCTTAATTGTTTTTCCCACCAACAAATGCATGTTGAAACAATGATTAGGTGAAGTTAGACTGATATGAGTTAAAATTTTGACTCTGTTTCTGGTTAGTTCTGAGAACTTGGCAAAACTTTATTTTTTTTTTGTTGGGGGGCGGTCTTAATACTTAGGAACTTTAATATTCTCTCAACTTATAAGATGGGGATAATATTAAATCAATGCATGTGTGTGTGTGTGAGAGAGAGAGAGACAAAGACAGAGAGAATTAAATTTGTTGATGATGGTAAATCATTTGATAGATTTGATATATTTCAGATACTTAAAAAATATTCACTCTGGCCATTGCTAACCCCCAGTACTTTCCCAAAGGCTCAGAGGAAAGCCCAACCCTCTCACCCCACACCATCTTTATCTTACCTCACAATTCTAGTCCTGCATGTCCTTTCTCTTTTTATAAATATCCACAGCATTTTTACTCATGTAACACCTTTAAAGGATAATCTAATTACTATTTATGCATATGTTTTCTCTGCCCTCTTTGATGACAGGTGTCTTGTGTTTTATCTCCTAGTAACAATGAATAGATATTTGTTGAATGTATGCTTGAATGAATGAACTCAAATATATTTTGTATAAAGAGCTCTTCTGTTAGGATTCTAAGAAGCTGCAAAACAACGAAACTATCTGTTTTCTCTGGAAACTCACTATCACCTGGATATTGCTTGGCTAGATCTATAATTATGAATGAAGCTGGGGAAATGTAGGGACTAATTGAATCTTTTCAATCCCTCTTCCCTCCCTCCCTTCCTCTTATCTGTCCTTTCTTGCTTCCTCTTTCTTTTTTTAATGAAAACATTCAGGGGAGCGTCTTTAAAACATGGAGGATTAAATGTGCCAAGCATTTTCACTTTAGTTTTATGGGTCTAGACATAGCCTGTGTCATTCATTCATTTATTTACTCAATGAATGTTGATTAAGCTCCTACTATATATGCCAGACATTGAGCTAGGACTAAAACTAGAAGTAAAACATACTTTGTTTCCACATTGCTTATGGTCTATTGGACATTATATCTGGATGATTCTTTGTTTTAGAAAACCCAAGGTGGCTCAGCAGTAAAGAACCCGTGTACAGTGCAGATACCGCAGGCAACAAGGGTTCAATCCCTGGGTTGGGAAGATCCCCTGGAGAAGGAAATGGCAACCCACTGCAGTATTCTTGCCTGGGAAATCCCATGGACAGAGGAGCCTGGCGGGCTGCAGTCCATCCATAGGGTCGCAAAGAGTCGGACACAACGGAGTGACTGAGCATACACAAATATGTGTGAGGAACGTATCACCAGACATATTTAGTAACCATACATCATTATGCCTGCATCATCAAAAGATCATAATACATAACCAAAAATGAAATAGCATCATTCTTCAGCCAATAGTAATAAATATTTCCTTCTACCTAGGAGATTTTAATAATTTCATCCAATCATTTCAATTTAATAAACACTTATTTAAATTTTACTATGTGTAAGGCATTGGCCAGTATGATTTTAAGTTTCTATGCACACAGGAAAGGACATGAAAGGGGGACTTTACGAGTGCTACTTATCAACTCAGTGATTTCACCTCATTTTCATGTGTGGGATAGACCAATAACTTCTCCTATTTGTCAATGCCTGTGTTTTACTAGCTGTTAAATACTCTCCCCATTCTGAATACATTATCTCATTTACTTCTCATATCATGCCCACAAGGAAAGGTATTTTTAGCCATAATTTGTAATGAGGAAACAGGTTTAGATGGCCAGCTAAAAGGCTAAAGATTCCACTGTTGGTAGGTTATGGCAACAGGGTTCAAGTCAGGCTCTAGGGACTATGTATTTCAACGCCTGGCTGAAAATGTAATTTCAAAACTTTATTACCACAGAGCACAACTAATTTCCCCCCACATTATACATAGTGTAGACCTTTGCTGAATGAATGAAAATGGCTCAGAATGGGTACTGCCCAGCTGTGGGGTCTCTGGAGGTACAGGCTGGCTATGGACCAGTCATGGGTCACCATTCAACCCCAAGGTGCCACTCAGGGCACCGTACAGAGAGCAAGACATTTTCTTCAATTTTAACTTTTACTTCAAATGCATTTCCCTGATTTTCGGAGAAATCCTGAGTACAACATATCTTGAGAGTAAATGGGGAGAAGGGAGAGGTGGTGGGGGGCGCGGAGTCATAACCAGGCGAGGCATAAACAAAGGCTATGAATATGCAAAAGCCCCATCCATCAAAAGTCTGAGTGTCTCATTTTTAGAAATGGGTAGAGGCAGAAATGTTTCTGGTATTTTCATTACAAAGGTTATGCAGAAAGTCAGTTCTGGAAAGGAAACAGATTGACAATAAAGCAGAAAAAGGCTATTTAAAATTCCGTCTTGATAGGCAAAGAGAGATATTTGAAATATTTTATTGGCATTGCACATGGGGTGTAAGTGTGTCAGGAAATACTGGAAACAAGCTAGACTGCCACTCTCCATTTATGGCCTCAAAAATGCTCTGCCTGGGACTCTGTCAGACCCGAAAAAGAGGACAATGCCTCTTCTCTCTTTTTTAAATTCTAATGCGCTTCTCTCCAGTGCTTCAGCTAATATTTACATGACAGACCCCACAGACCCATGGGCTATTTGCCTGTCCATCTGGTGTTGGCTGTCAACAGAAATCTCAAACTATCAGGTTTCTGGGAACCTCCCTCTGACTTGCTTGCAAACTGAATGGCAGAGACACCCCCTTTCTGACTTTCACCACTGACATTCACACGGTAGCATTTACCTAAGTGGCTGCAGTGAGGGTCTAGCTTGTCCAGTCGGTCTTCCGAGAGCTCCAGAGGTTGCATTTGCTCAGTAGTCATCATCAAAGGAGAGCAGGTGTGTGGATTTCTTCCCCAGCACCACAGAAGTATAGAAATAAGACCATTAGTGTGTCTTCTGCTTATTCACTGACTTATTAAACAAGTATATTTATTGAGCATTTACTGCTATGCTCTCAATTCAATCCTATTTTGAAGTCTGCTTTTTCTACTTAGCTACTAGAAATTCTAAACTTAATATTTAAGCCAAAATAAATGAATCACACACACACACACACACACACAGATATGGATTTGTCAGTAATTATCATGTATCAAATGTTCAATATTTGCCATCTTTCAGAAGTACTGTGGGGGTTTTAGAATGAACTCTTATAAATTGAATTAGAAATGAGTTAGCTGGGAGTTACAGGAAATCTTATTATATCTTGCCTGAAATTTTTTTTTTTTGGTTGAGTTCTGCAAAGTAGGATTATGCCTACAAGGTATGGAAGACTTCCCTGGTGGCTCAGACAGTAAAGCGTCTGTCTACAATGTTAAGAGACCTGGGTTTGATCCCTGGGTTGGGAAGATTCCCTGGAGAAGGAAATGGCAACCCACTCCAGTACTCTTGCCTTGAAAATCCCATGGACGGAGGAGCTTGGTGCAGGCTATTGTCCATGGGGTCACAAAGAGTCAGGCACGACTGAACGACTTCACTTTCACTTTTCACAGATAAGAAAACAGAGGATCAGAAAATTAATTTAATTTATTCAGTCACACATTTATTAAATAGCCACACTTGGACATATCTCTATTTCTGCAGACTTCCACTAGTGACCCAAGACTCTTGAAATAGTGGTTCCTTTGAATCCACATTGAACAAGGTTTCTGATTTTCTACCTTTACCTGCTTGTGACTATGAAGTACTGAGACTTCTTCCCGATTCATATTACAATTCTGGTAGGAAGATATCCAGGTCTCGAAATAGATCTTTATTATTTTCTCCCTAGAGATTTCTGACATTAGAGCAAATCTGTTTCCTCTTTCCCCACCCCCCTGCCATTGCCCATCTTTCCTAAACCGCAAATCCACTGAACTTTACAGAGCTATTAGCTGTAGCCATTGTCCACGAGGAGTAGAAATTCAGAATGGACATATGTCAGGTCTGAATGAGGAATGCATTAGATGAGATTTATAGGAAATCTTCATTAGAGTCTGCCTATCTTCTGTTTCTTTTGGATAATTTATTACACATGTTCTACTNTAGAAATGGGTAGAGGCAGAAATGTTTCTGGTATTTTCATTACAAAGGTTATGCAGAAAGTCAGTTCTGGAAAGGAAACAGATTGACAATAAAGCAGAAAAAGGCTATTTAAAATTCCGTCTTGATAGGCAAAGAGAGATATTTGAAATATTTTATTGGCATTGCACATGGGGTGTAAGTGTGTCAGGAAATACTGGAAACAAGCTAGACTGCCACTCTCCATTTATGGCCTCAAAAATGCTCTGCCTGGGACTCTGTCAGACCCGAAAAAGAGGACAATGCCTCTTCTCTCTTTTTTAAATTCTAATGCGCTTCTCTCCAGTGCTTCAGCTAATATTTACATGACAGACCCCACAGACCCATGGGCTATTTGCCTGTCCATCTGGTGTTGGCTGTCAACAGAAATCTCAAACTATCAGGTTTCTGGGAACCTCCCTCTGACTTGCTTGCAAACTGAATGGCAGAGACGCCCCCTTTCTGACTTTCACCACTGACATTCACACGGTAGCATTTACCTAAGTGGCTGCAGTGAGGGTCTAGCTTGTCCAGTCGGTCTTCCGAGAGCTCCAGAGGTTGCATTTGCTCAGTAGTCATCATCAAAGGAGAGCAGGTGTGTGGATTTCTTCCCCAGCACCACAGAAGTATAGAAATAAGACCATTAGTGTGTCTTCTGCTTATTCACTGACTTATTAAACAAGTATATTTATTGAGCATTTACTGCTATGCTCTCAATTCAATCCTATTTTGAAGTCTGCTTTTTCTACTTAGCTACTAGAAATTCTAAACTTAATATTTAAGCCAAAATAAATGAATCACACACACACACACACACACACAGATATGGATTTGTCAGTAATTATCATGTATCAAATGTTCAATATTTGCCATCTTTCAGAAGTACTGTGGGGGTTTTAGAATGAACTCTTATAAATTGAATTAGAAATGAGTTAGCTGGGAGTTACAGGAAATCTTATTATATCTTGCCTGAAATTTTTTTTTTTTGGTTGAGTTCTGCAAAGTAGGATTATGCCTACAAGGTATGGAAGACTTCCCTGGTGGCTCAGACAGTAAAGCGTCTGTCTACAATGTTAAGAGACCTGGGTTTGATCCCTGGGTTGGGAAGATTCCCTGGAGAAGGAAATGGCAACCCACTCCAGTACTCTTGCCTTGAAAATCCCATGGACGGAGGAGCTTGGTGCAGGCTATTGTCCATGGGGTCACAAAGAGTCAGGCACGACTGAACGACTTCACTTTCACTTTTCACAGATAAGAAAACAGAGGATCAGAAAATTAATTTAATTTATTCAGTCACACATTTATTAAATAGCCACACTTGGACATATCTCTATTTCTGCAGACTTCCACTAGTGACCCAAGACTCTTGAAATAGTGGTTCCTTTGAATCCACATTGAACAAGGTTTCTGATTTTCTACCTTTACCTGCTTGTGACTATGAAGTACTGAGACTTCTTCCCGATTCATATTACAATTCTGGTAGGAAGATATCCAGGTCTCGAAATAGATCTTTATTATTTTCTCCCTAGAGATTTCTGACATTAGAGCAAATCTGTTTCCTCTTCCCCCACCCCCCTGCCATTGCCCATCTTTCCTAAACCGCAAATCCACTGAACTTTACAGAGCTATTAGCTGTAGCCATTGTCCACGAGGAGTAGAAATTCAGAATGGACATATGTCAGGTCTGAATGAGGAATGCATTAGATGAGATTTATAGGAAATCTTCATTAGAGTCTGCCTATCTTCTGTTTCTTTTGGATAATTTATTACACATGTTCTACTGTAGCAATAATGGTTGAAGAGGAATACTATTTAAATGACGCAGTTTGTCCTCTTGAGATTCTTGGATTACTGGTATGCGGAAGAATACACACACCAATTGAGTCAACATTTCAAACTCATAGAATTAGTTCAACTCAGTTGTCTTCTGAGGAATAAGCCAGTGTTCTCTGGGAAGGCTAGAGGGCTTCTTTCCCCTACAAGCTGAGATCATTGTGGAGCAGATGGAGCCATTAACAGATTACTTGAGCCAGCTTTTAGTGTCATTCTGAGAAGACTGACTGCTCTGAGTGACTTCAGCAGAAATCAATTCAGGCCATTGTTTTTAGTGTTTGTATGGAGACTGCCAATTCCTTGGAACCATAAGGAAATACACTGCTAACTTGGGTGGCCAGTTCCTACCTGCTTTCAGGCAGAAGAAAGCTATGGGACCATCATTCGGGACGAAGGGACTTAGGGAGGCAAAGTCATCAGATATGGATTGTGCTCCTACTCAAATCAATCTTTCATCTCTTTGGGCAGAAATTCATGGGCTCTTTCATAGACTTTGGGCTGAAGGTCACCTCAAGCAGGATCTAGTTAAAAATATTCATTTTCTAGAAAAAGAAATGGAGACTCAAAGAGCTTAAAATCACTCACAATTAATTACATACTTAGAGTCAGAATCATCACTTGAACACAGACCTCTTACCTTCTACTCTAGGTCCTCTCTGGCGGGAGTACCCGCTCTTCTCCAAACTATGGTAAGCTGGTCTTTTCACTTGGATCCTATGGCTGCCCCTATGTGCTCAATAACTGGTCATTTAATTTAAATCTGAGCTTTCAAGCCACATAGATCTAGGTTACATCTCAGTCTTTTAACTAAAAGCTATACGACTTTGATGGAGTGACTAAATCTTTATGACGTCATGAGGATAGATGAAGCCCAAGTGCAGTACAATCGTTTCTGCCCTTTCTCCCGACAGGCTGCAGCTTCTGTGGTAGAATTTGCCAAAGACAGCATCTTCCTGGGGCACCCGCAGACTGGTACCTGGGGACGTATGTTCCTCTCTGTCTCCCATTCTTGGCCTCAGTTTTCCCATCTGTAGAATAGACTTAATAGTAACAATCCCGTAGAGTTGNAGCCCAAGTGCAGTACAATCGTTTCTGCCCTTTCTCCCGACAGGCTGCAGCTTCTGTGGTAGAATTTGCCAAAGACAGCATCTTCCTGGGGCACCCGCAGACTGGTACCTGGGGACGTATGTTCCTCTCTGTCTCCCATTCTTGGCCTCAGTTTTCCCATCTGTAGAATAGACTTAATAGTAACAATCCCGTAGAGTTGCTGTGGCGATTATACAGTAGCTCTGTGCTTTGAACATTGTAGGCACTGAGTTGATGGCAGTCACTGTTACATAACATTGTCTATACCTTCCTAGATATCTGCCCAAGGAAGACTGGCTGAGGAACTGAAAACCTTTGAAAAGTCATTGACTCATTTTCATCTGGATGTTGAACCATGGGATGGCCAGCCCTCATCTGAGAAAACTGGCTCTCACAGTACAGGACTTGAGAAAGAGGAGGCAGCCCTTGGGGGGTGAACTGTGTGAAGTTCAGAAGTCCCTGGACAAGGCAAGGCTCCCTGGTGATTAGTCATAAAGCTGACACATGATTGCTCTTCAAGACAGCACCTAGTATCTATGCGGGAAAACATCACTATTTTAAATCAGTGCGAGTGAAAGAATGATGGGAAGCCTCTGTTTGCAGGGGTCTGAGAGATGATTTTTCACATTTGGGATTTTACATCACAAAACTACCCCGTGCTGGGCAGGGATGTGTTTTGCCCATGGAATTAGAAGCTTACTTTTATTGTGGATGATGTCACTACAATCTTCTTGGCAGAAAACTTTCACACAAGGAAAGGAACAAATACACAGAAGAGAGAGAGATTTGGAGTTAAGCATCGCCTTCCTGAGGACTGTCATTTTATGGGCCTGTTTAGCACATAATAGAAGACGTTCTCCATCTCTTTATTCCCTCTGCTTTTCTACCCTCGGTGAGAAGGGGTGCTCCAGATAATTGAGCTGCTGTAAATCAGGAGCTGGCCTCATTCTTAAACTAGGAAGAGGAATATTTCTACTTCCTATTCCTGACGGTGCCCATGCATTCCTTTCGGAATTCAGTCCCCATACCAAGCACAACAAATGGATGTTGCCTTTGTCGTGCTGTCCAGGGAAGCTTTCATCATCTCCCTCAGCAGCTCCCTGTTATTTGGGAACTTTCTGAAGCATCAGCTCTTTCTTTCATACCTAAGCACATGGTGGGCTAGGGACTGAAGAGATCCCTTAAGGGCATTTTAAAAACTGTTTTCTAGTCAAAGATTTGCAATTCTTTAGCATTCTTTTCCACTTATTGGTTCAGTGTGGTCTCTGAAGTTTAATACTCATACAGTGACAACTTTAACTGCCACTGTGCTGTCAGTATCGGCCCTCCCACCTTCTTCTGAGAAACCTGGGGCTACCTGTGTGGTGGAAATCAGGAAACTATGATTATATAGCCTGTCCAGAGGGGTCACAGGAAGTGGCACAACTACAGGCATTACTTCTGCAGCAAAAACGCGAGCATTCACGCTAAACTACAAAACCATATTTCTTTTATGTCAGATTTTGCTACAGACTGAATTTATGTTGACTTTAACAACAAAATTGGTTTTTGGATTTTCCCATTAGAGAAGAAAGCATGGGTCTGTCTGACTTTCTCCTTGCTGTTTGAGAGAATGTGTTTGGATTGGTGACGCTTGTGCAAGAGACCAGGTGATGGTATTTCAGGGGTTTAAGGAGGTTTTCAGGACCCTGACCACTAAACTGTTGTAATTCCTCGGGCTAATTCTCACATTGCTCTTCCCAGAGACACACTAGTAAATATAAATGCAATTGAGAGGAGCTACATTAACTGATGTCAATACCTAGGGGTTATTAATGACAACGATGTCTTTCTCTTTTGAGAACAGAAACAGAAAGGTCTAGGGAACTGAGTTGCAGGGAAGGAAGTGCACGGTTGCAGGACAGGCATGCTAGAGCAGCCTGCGGAAGCTGAGGATGCCTGGAGGCACCCTACCTCCACTAGCTCAGGGTGTGTGTGAACAGTCGCTCAGTTGTGTCTGACTCTTGTGACCTCATGGGCTATAGTCTGCCAGATTCCTCTGTCCATGGGATTCTCCAGACAAGAATCCTGGAGTGGGTTGCCATTTCCTTCTCCAGGGGATCTTCCCCACCCAGGGATCAAACCCACATCTCCTGCATTAGCAGGTGAATTCGTTACTTCTGAGCCACCTGCGGAGCCCACTAGCTCAGAGCTGATTCCTATTTCAGGAAGACAGTCATGCTATTTCTGTAGCTAAAAAAGATCGGTTGAGTATGAGGTCAGAAAAGGCTCTGGGCATTTTGACCTTAACAATGAGTGGATTCTCAGGTGGGTGTTAGAATATGTGGTTTAATTCACAGACAGAAAATCCCTCACTGACTGTAAGCATTTGGTGCTGTCAGGTAATATGAGGTAGAAACAAATTCTTGGTCTCACTCTCTAGCTGGGTGAACTTGGGAAAGTTATATGTCTGCTTGGAAACTTAGTTTCCACATCTGTGAAATGGGCAGGGTAGTGGCTCTTCTCCAGGGCTATTGAAAGTATTAATAATACAATGTGTGTCAAGCTCCCAGTATATGCTACCATTTCAAGAATGTGAGTTGCTTTCTTTGCTCTTTTCGTCTGCTTCTTGTAATTACAACATGTATATTGAAATCTAACCACTGGAACCATTTCCTTGTCCCATTTCTGGCCTTTTCTGAAGCTATGATGAGATAAGAACAATCCCAAGTAGAACATACTGTACAGCACAGGAAACTCTACTTAATGCACTGTGGTGACCTGAATGGGAAGGAAGTCCAAAAGTGAGGGGATACGTGTCTATGTATTGCTGACTCATTTCTCTATACAATAGAAACTAACACGACATTGTAAACCAACAATACTCCAATAAAAATTAATTAATTAAAAATACACTTTTATTTTTCAAAGCAAAAAAAGAGAAAGATAAAAACGAACTTCGGAACACCCTTTTGCAGGCCTTGGAAACATGCTAACACTGATTCTCGGGGCCAAGCCGGCACTTAGCTAAGTCATGTGATATTCTGAAGAATTTCCCTATATTAGTCAGGCTTGGATTTACTAGACGGAATAAAAAGTTAGAAGGTTATGTCCACAGCCCAATGTGATATCTGATTAATGTACCCTTTGATTATATAAAAATTCATATCTTTTGTCAAACCTATTTTTAACCGGAGGGCTGAATTCAGGTCAAAAATACCCCATTTTAAAATCAAATTTGTTCCTTTAGAAGACCTAAATTTGCAGTATTCCTCGAGGAATGACTGTTACTCAAAGTAGGACATAGGAAGGTTTCTTGATTAGGACACTCTCAGCTTTGAAAGATAAGCCTCTCCACACTGTTGTGTGAATACACAGATATACCTGTGTTCATTGTGAAACTTCACAATTTAATTTGTGAGGGCTCTGGTTTTTACAGAACTCAGGACTCCACTTCTCTTGGAAAAATGATTTGAAAGTGGTAACTTTCCCAGGTCCCCATCGAGCTCCGGCTTAATTTTGCTCCAGAAAGCATCCTTATCCCTCACACCCCCTTACCATCAGCTGCAGCCTTCTTTGTCTTAGCAACCACAAAACAGTAACTTACTGGAAACTTGCTTTTCTCGCCGTAAATGTTCTCAGAGTAAAGACCTGAAGCACTTACCAGGCAGTGCAGATGCTGAGATGAGAAGGCAAGGGATGGGAAGCAAGCGCTTCGTCTCTGAAGCTGGGCCGGCTCCTCAGTGGCAGTGGCTGCTGCTGCCGTCTCCAGCTCCTCTTATCAAGGGACCAGCTGCCGCTGTTGCCATGGGGATGCTCTGTTTCTCAGGCGCCAGGGTAAGGGGGATGGAGAGGGAAAGAGGACTCATCTCACAGCCACTGCTCCCAATTGTAATAATTGTCCATTACGAAAACAATGCACAGAACAGTGCTTTGAGGACCTGGTGTGCAAGCAGTCCAGACAAACCAGCTAGGTCCTTAATTTCCAGAACAACCCTGCATGTGCATGCTCAGTCATGTCCAACTCTTTGCGACCCCATGGACTGTAGCCTGCAAGGTTCCTCTGTCCATGGGATTATCCAGGCAAGAATATTAGAGTGGGTTGCCATTTCCTCCTTCAGGGGGATCTTCCTGACCCAGGGATCAAACCCATATCTTTTGGTTCTTTACCACTGAGGCAACAACAACAATAACAACCTTATGCATAAGACTGTTTTGACCTGACTTTACACACATGGAAGTTTAGGCACAGAGAGTTTAAGTGACTTGCCCCCAAATCCATGGACCCAGAGATCCATTTGAATTTAAATTCAGAGTACTCTCACTACCTGCTGTTTCGTCTTAAGAAGAATAGTAGCAATTGCTTTACATAAGGCTTCCTGCTGCCAGGCACTCTACGCATATCAACTCTTGAACCCTCATAACAACCTTGCAAGATAAGTTGCTATTATCATGCCCATCCTACTGATGCGAAACCTAGGGCCCATGTTCTCACTGCTAGTACATGGTGAGGCTAGAGTTTGAACTAGGCATTGAAAGCTAGAGTCCATGCTCTAAACCAGTTTGCAGTCCTGTTCACTAAAGAGAGTGTTTCAGAAAGAAGCAGAACATAATGAAGAATGCAGCCCTCAGTGTCCAGGGGGAGTGTGGAGGGCAGGGCAAATCTGTTTCTTCAAAGGAATTGAACCATATGTTCTAGTGTGAGGAATCCACACTCACTCCAGGGGAGCCTTAGGGTCAAACGGTATGTGTGTTGGGGGGTGACACACTGTCAGATGGAAAGGAAGAGTCCATGTTTTCCATTAGCTCACTGTAGGAAGGTCCTGTGCTGGTCAGAGGAACAGAAGGATCAGGGGTTCAGTCTGGGAGGTCAGATAGGGGTCAGCACAGCCTGGAAGGGCTTGAGATCCCTGAGGGCACTCAGGAGGCTATCCACCAACATGGCCCGAGAAATGGATTCTCACAGAAGAGGTCTGGTTGCTTTCCACGCACGTTGTTTTCTTTCCTTCCTGAGGATGCATGTGGCGTGGGGTCCTGAGAAGCCCCTTGTTGGCCTCATCTACCTGACTAGCTACCAGTATTGAGCTAGTCAATGCCTCTTTGATATTTGCCAGCATCCCAGTCACAGAGCGAGAACCATAATAAATTCATTCTGAGGTTGGCTCCTAGAGTGAGAATTTCTTCACATGCCATGGTAATGAATCAGTAGACAGTAGGCCTCCTTGTTTGATCCAGCTTGTCTTGGCCCATACTGGAAGCTCTAGGAGAGAGAAGAAGGCTGCCAAAGAGTAATGCTCCTGGGTAGGAAAGGAGATCCCCCTGGATGCTGGGGAAAGTCCCTAAAAGCAGTTCTTGGTCCCGAACTGCCTGCTTTATGCTCTTACCAACAGCCTTGTTGGCCAGTGGGTTAGCAGTATCTTCATCTCCAAACCTAAGTGGAAAAATTATGCTTTCTTCCTCTTTTCAATTCTTATTTAAAATTAAACTCTTTTTTGGAGTTAATTGTAAATTCACATGCAGTCATGAGAAATGATACAGAAATATCTGTGACCTTTTATAAATTTCCTTCAGTGTCACTCTCTTGCAAAACTATAGTACAATGTCTCACCAGTGTACTGTTATGGGTAGAGCTGAGATACAGAACAATTTCATCATCCCAAGGCTGCTTCATGTTAGCCATCCCTCCCCTTCTCTTCCTCACTCTTCCTGCCCTTAACCTACTCCTTATCCCTGGCAACCATTCACCTACTTTCTATTATTTTGTCATTTCAAAAATGTTATGCAGCTAGAACCATACTGTATGCAAATTTTTGAGTTTTTTATTTATTTGTTTTTAACTTAACATTGTTTCTAGGGATTCATCCAAGTTATTTCACGCATCAGGAATTTATTCCTTTTTATCATTGAGTCGTATTCCATGGTATTCACCTGTTGTAGAATATCAGGATTCTACCTGGTGTTTATATGTGTGTTAGTTGCTTAGTTGTGTCTGACTCTTGGTAACCCCATGAACTGTAGCTCATCAGGCTCCTCTGTCCCAGGAATTCTCCAGGCAGGAAAACTGGAGTGGGTTGCCATTCCCTTCTCCAGGGGAATGCTGGGCTATTAAAAATAAATCTATTATGAACATAGATATACAGGCTTTGGTAAGTGTTCATTTATCTGAAAGAAAGCCCGAGAGTACAATTCCTAGCTCATATGGCAATTGCATGTTTCATTTTATGAGAAATGGACAAACTGTTTTCCAGAGTGGCTGCAGCGTTTCATGTCTCCACCAGTCATTTATGAGTGATCCAGTACCTCTACATGCTTGTCAGCATTTGGCGTTTGATTTTTTAAAAGTAATTCTTATAAGTGTGTAACATTATCTCATCATCATTTTATTTGCATTCCCCTAATGAGTAATGATGTTGAACCTCTTTTCATACACTTGTTTGCTGTCTTAATGTTTCTTTGGTGAAATTTGTCTTTATGTCTTTCACCCAATTTCTAATTAGGTTGTTTGATTTTTTTTTTTTTTTTTTACTGTTGAGCTTTGAAAATTCTTTATACATTTTAAATACTAATCCTTCTGTATCAGAAATATATTTTTGCAAATGTTTTCTCCATCTATAGCTTGTTTTTCAATTTTTAGCCGAGTCTATTGTAGAGCAAAAGTTTTAATTTTTACCATTGCATATATCATTAGATTGGCTATAAAGCATAAGTTGAGATGATTTCTGGGGGCCTTCAGTGAAGTTGAACAATGTTAGGAATTTTAAAACAGTCTTTTGTCCCTTAATTTCCCAAGTTCAAAGGGAATATTTTCAAAGAGAGAAGAGAGTATGAATTCTTTATTTCCCCTTTGGATAGACATGTATTTCTCCCAAGTTCAGGTTGTTGTTGGTGATGTCCCCCCCACCCCCCAGGGCTTTCTATGCATACTTTAATTGATTATGCCCAACCCCCCCTTTAAGGCAGATGTAAACAGCAACTGAGATGGCAGATGGTAATGTAAATCTATACCTCGGAGAGTTCGAAATAACAGCCACATATGTGCAGTGTTGAAGTCATGGACCCTTGGCCTACAGTGTTCCCAGCGTAAGTGCAAGGAGCCAGTGTATATGTGACGTGATTTGTAGATCCAGGAGCCCTCTGATGTGTGGCTGAATTGGCTTCTGGCTTAATTCCTGATGAATGCCTAATGGTAAATAGCTTTAAATGAACGTATTTTTATTTGAATCACAAATATTCAATCTTTATGAATAAGAGTGGCCACAGTGATGGACATTTTCAGACAATTTATTTCAGTCAATAACCAATAAAATGTGCACTTGAAATATTTGCCTTCCAAAATCAATCTAAGGCAGTTCTGTGTTGATGGGTGTTGGGGCTCCAGCTTTTCAATTAAGAGAAAGAGAGGGAACGAGAGAGGGCACTGAATATTTGTAGGCTGGTGTTTAACCCCAGAGATCTGCCTGGATCACTTTGGTTATCTCTTTAACCCTCAGAGAGGAGAATTACAGTTTTAGATCAATATCTTCTGGTAAATAGTGTCTATGGGAAGCTTTGAATACAACTTTAACTCTTTATAATGGAGGATAATTTGAGATAATCTACAAGAAAATGCTGATATCATTTATTCTTATCTGAAATAAAAATATAGAACATATTTAACTTTCTAGAAATTGCCAAATACTTAGTAAGTACTTATTGAAATTAGAGGTAATATTTATCCACTTGAGATAATTATAGCTTCACATGAAATTATAAGAAATAATACAGAAAGGTAGATACTTTCTATACTGTGCTCAGCTTCCCCCAGGGGTGACATTTTGTAAGACTATATCACAATATCACAATCAGATATTGATATCCATACAACTCACCCACCTTATTCCAATTTCTCCAGCTGTGTGTATGTATTAAGTTGTATACAATTTTATCACCTGTGTTGAGGTACTGAATATATCCACTGCCAGGAAGATCCCTCTTGCTCTTTTATGACCACACCCTTCTCCCTACTTCCCACTCCTGTGGTCTCTGTTCTATCATTATACTATCTCTGGCCCTCTGGTAGCCACTAATCTGTTCTCCATGTCTGTGATTTTGTCATTTCCCAAATGTTATATAACCTATATATAGTATATAGTATAGTATATAACCTTTGTTATAGTATATAACCTTTAGTATAGTATATAACCTTTGGTACTGGGTTTTTTCCTCTTGGCATAATTCTCTGGAGATTATTCATGTTATCAATTGTTCATGTTATTTTTTTATTGCTGAGAATTATTCTATGGTATGCATATATCCCAGCTGGCTTAACCATTCACCTGTTGAAGACTATTTGGGCTGAATTCAGTTACCATTTATTACAAATAAAACTGCTATGTACATTTATGTACAGGCTTTTGTATGAACCTAAGTTTTCATTTCTCCGGGATTAAAGCAAAGGGGTGCAATTATTGTTCTGTATAGCAACTGAATATCTAATGTTTTTAAAAATGTGCAACACCTTTTATTCCAATCACCTCTCAAAACAGATTTCAGTATGATGAGAACACAACTCAGTGAACACATGGGAACAAGGTAATCAATTGTTTAATTTTCTAAAAAGTCACCAGGCATTTTCTAGAGTGGTTATATCTGTTTACATTACCACTAGCAATGTCTGAGTGATCTGGTTTCTCTGCATCTTCACCAGCATTTGAATAGGTGTGCAGTGATACTGGCTGTCTGAGAAAGCCTTACAAATAGCGGTGAAAAGAAAAGTGAAAACAAAGGAGAAAAGGAAAGATATAAGCATCTGAATGCAGAGTTCCAAAGAATAGCAAGGAGAG